>JACEFZ010011380.1:60000-592500 GCA_014155875.1 Cepaea nemoralis
GGCTTTACATGTCTGGACAGAGTCGCGCACTTGTTAAGGCCTGAAGTAATTGTGGCCCCACCCCGTCATATGGTGCTGTTTTCTTCAGGGATGATTACCGGTAGTCGTCTCTCTTGGTGTTCCACCTATTTCCCCGTCTTGGGTTGTCTTCGAATCTTCTCGTACTTCTTTGATTTCGTGTGTCGTCTCGATAGTTCGATCTTGGTGGAGAGCGGAACCGACTCATGACCGCCCTTGCCACTTGTTCTTGGTCTGGGTAGCCATTTTCATCCAGTTCTAGTTCTTCTTCTGTTGATTCGTCTTCTGTCTGGGTCTTTGCATTTTCTGGTTCGGAAGTTTCGTTCTGTGACTTGAGCAGTTCTATTTGTTCTCTTTCTTCTTGGATCTGTTTAAGAGTTTCTTCTGTCTTTTTTCTCTCTTCTTGAATTTTGATAGAGTTTCGTCTGTCTCAGCCTTTATAGCAGCCATTCGAGCGACATCCTGCTCAATCTTCTGCTGAACTTGCTTCAGTTCGTCCAGGATGCGCTGAACGGCCGTTATCTGTGTGTCTTGTGTCTTGTCTTTTTCTTCCTCCATGCTTTTGAACTGTGATCTCAGGTCCTTCAGTTGGCCTTCCAGTTGCGCTTTGTCACTTTTTGTAAGTCGATTGGTCGCCTCGTACTGCCTCCTAGCCTCTTTATATAGTAGGTTGGATTTGATGGCGATCTCATGGCTTCCTTGCTGTCTTGGTGGCAGGGGCAGCCGAGGTACCTGGCGCCGTGGTTGCCGAGGCAGTTGGCGCACTTTCTGTTAGGGTTAGGCCTCCTGAAGTCCTTGTCGGTCTTTGCTTGCTGGCACTGGCTGTATGGATGGGGTCCAGAGTAGTATCTACATACCTCCACCTCACACTTGCAGGTTGCACGGGTGTGCCAAAATTTCTGGCACTTAGAGCATTGCAGCACTCTCGGTATGTAGTGCTCTGGACCTTGATTTTTTTGTCCCATCTAATGACTTGAGGAATCACTTGGTCCTCCGATGTTACTATGACGACTGTGTAGGGGATGTTATTCTTCCCGATGATTCTCTCAGCAGCTGGTGATCTTGAGTTTCTTGTTCTCCCTCTTTAGCATATCCCTGATCTGGTCGTTGGTGAGATGGGTCTTGCCTCGTTTAATGACCCATCGTTTACTTGTGCGGTGCCGGGTGGCTTCCAATAAGATGCCGTGGTGAAGCTCGATGACGGCTTTCTCTTCTTGTGCAATCTTCTGCATAAGTGCTGTGGTCTTTGGGTTTTTGTTGATGGAGACCAATACTCCATCAGTTGTCTTGCGCAGCTGGCAGATGCTGTTTCTTCCCAGCTCGTTTTTCAACAGTCTGAGTATCTTGTCTGTTGGTAGCGCCGACAATTTGGCTTCTCCCACGCTTGTCTGTTTTAGCAGTATTTTGCCGGTGAAGTTCTCCGTTGCTGTTGTATCCTCCTGTGTGGAGGTATTTGGTAAACTTGGCTGCATCGCCTTGGTGCTGTTGAGAACTTCCCGGCTGTTGCTGGCTTCAGTTGTGATTTCTTTAGCGACGGGACTGGTTTCAGCTAGTGTAGGAGCAGGATTTCTGTGTGTAGAACTAGGCTCAGCAGCCGCAGCGGCCTTCCTCGCTTCTACCTTCTTCTTCACGGCTGCGAATAGTGGGTGTCTCTGCTTGGTACTTTTACCGCGAGGCATCCTCTCCGTTATCCGATAGCGATCTGTTCTCGATAGCGCATCGAGTCGACTGTGTGATTTATTGTACAGAATTTTCTGACCGTTTATATAAGACTGCACGAAGTCTGGTGAGCTGTACTGTACAGAATGTTCCAACCATATGTCACTGCACGAAGTCTGGTGAGTTGTATCTTATATAATGTTCCAACCATATGTCACTGCACGAGGTCTGGTGAGTTGTACCGTACAGTATACTCCAACCATATGTCACTGCACGAGGTCTGGTGAGTTGTACCGTACAGTATACTCCAACCATATGTCACTGCACGAGGTCTGGTGAGTTGTACCGTACAGTATACTCCAACCATATGTCACTGCACGAGGTCTGGTGAGTTGTACCGTACAGTATACTCCAACCATATGTCACTGCACGAAGTCTAGTGAGTTGTATCTTATATAATGTTCCAACCATATGTCACTGCACGAGGTCTGGTAAGTTGTACCGTACAGTATACTCCAACCACATGTCACTGCACGAAGTCTGGTGAGTTGTACCGTACAATATATTCCAACCATATGTCATTGCACGAAGTCTGGTGAGTTGTACCGTACAATATATTCCAACCATATGTCACTGCACGAAGTCTGGTGAGTTGTACCGTACAGTATGTTCCAACCATATGTCACTGCACGAAGTCTGGTGAGTTGTATCTTATAGAATGTTCCAACCATAGGTCGCTGCACGAAGTCTGGTGAGTTGTATCTTATAGAATGTTCCAACCATATGTCACTGCACGAAGTCTGGTGAGCTGTACCGTACAGTATGTTCCAACCATATGTCACTGCACGAAGTCTGATGAGTTGTACCGTACAGTATGCTCCAACCATATGTCACTGCACGAAGTCTGGTGAGTTGTACAGTACAGTATGTTCCAACCATATGTCACTGCACGAAGTCTGGTGAGTTGTACCGTAGAGTATGTTCCAACCATATGTCACTGCACGAAGTCTGGTGAATTGTACCCTACAGTATGTCCCAACCATCTGAAGCTGCGCGACGTCTGGTGAGTTGTACCGTACAGTATGTTCCAACCATATGTCACTGCACGAAGTCTGGTGAGCTGTACCGTACAGTATGTTCCAACCATCTGAAGCTGCGCGACGTCTGGTGAGTTGTACCGTACAGTATGTTCCAACCATATGTCACTGCACGAAGTCTGGTGAGCTGTACCGTACAGTATGTTCCAACCATATGTCACTGCACGAAGTCTGGTGAGTTATACCGTACAGTATGTTCCAACAATCTGTAACTGCACGAAGTCTGGTGAGTTGTACCGTACAGTATGTTCCAACAATCTGTAACTGCGCGACGTCTGGTGAGTTGTATCTTATAGAATGTTCCAGTCATCCTCACCCAGTCCAAAACACCCCCTCTTCATGTCTGCTTGTATGACAGCATCCATTTACTGATATGTCCATCAATCAATCAGGTGCCTTCTCCACAATGGCGGTTGGCTGCAATGGATCTCTAACACTGTCACTCACCCTGAATGTACAATGTATTAACAAGTAAACACAGCCAAATTTAATTTGGAGTAGAGGCAGTAGAAAGAGGATCCAGACAGTTTAGTTTCCCACGTGTTGACACATTATACAAATATCAACATACCATGTTCACACGCATAAACAACTTTCTAGGGAAACAGATATCGTTTCATCTGAAACGGCGGGGAATTAGCAGGAAGTGAACTACAATATTTGAAGTTCGTTCTGTCAGCCATTTCAAAGTGGTCTGTGCCAGACTTAGTGAATTCTCTTAATTGTTTCGTTAATTAGTTGTTGACGGCAAACACTTGTTTGGTCTACTTTGAAGTGTACCACGATGGGATCCAGGATGTTGTCTTCTGTCGCTGTAATTGCGAATCAGAAAATTCGTTTGATGTGTTTGATATTGCCAATGGCATGACTAGTATAAAAAGTGGCAAACCGTTCAGCGCTTGCCTAAATGTCATGTGCAGACCAAATACGAATTTGTTGTCTGCAAGAATAGCCACAATGCCAAAGAAATATCAGCTTTTGGTGTTTGCTCTTGTTGTGACTGTGTTAGGCAGTCAGGCACAACCAAATACGGTGAGTTCATCCTTTTATATTATGTGTGTTTTTGTTTGTGGTTTCACTTCAAGTTAAGGTTAAAATAAATTAACTTCTTCCTGTTTTAGACAGTACTGGAATGTCTTGAAACCGAAACAAATGATTGTTATTTTAGACAATGTCTCAAATGTTCCAGTTTGTCTGGCAATGTCTTAAATGTCTCCGTTTGTCTGATAATATCTCAGTTTGTCTTACTTGTCTCAAATATAACAGTTTGTCTGGTAATGTCTCAATGTTTCAGTTTGTCTGGCAATGTCTCAGATATTTCAGTTTGTTTTACTTGTCTCAAATGTAATAATTTGTCTATCCACATATATCTATAATCTATACTGTGTGTGTATATATGTATATATATATATATTGAACGTGCTATAGAAGTAAACAAGGATATACATCTTTGCTTTATTGACTATACAAAGGCTTTTGATAGAGTTAGACATGTCAACATGGTGGATATGCTTGCAGATCTACTAATTGATGGGGAAGACATTAGACTTATAAAAAACATATATTGGAAACAACAAGCTGCAATAAGGATTGATAATGAAGTGGGACAGTATCAGCCAATTAAAAGAGGTGTTAGGCAGGGATGTGTGATGTCTCCAGATCTTTTTTCCCTATACAGTGAAAATATTTTCAGAAATGTAGAGGATATAAATGGAATCAGCATTGGTGGAAGAAACATCAATAACATTAGATATGCAGATGATACAGTATTAATTGCAGACAATGCGCAGGACCTGCAACAATTAGTAGATGCGGTTGTTGTACACAGTGAGCAACTGGGGTTAGAATTAAATTGTAAAAAGACTCAGGTTATGGTCGTCACTAGGAAGAAAGAAGTGCCACAATGTAATATACAAGTAAATGGAAATATTCTTCAACAAGTGAATCGGTACAATTATCTTGGAACAGTCATAACATCTAATGGGAGATGCTTTGAAGAGATTAGAACAAGAATCGTCATGGCGAAAGTAGCCTTTAGCAAGATGAAAAACATTCTGACCAATAAAAAGATGTCAATTGAAACGAGAAAAAGAGTGTTGAGGGGATACATAGAGCCTGTTCTTTTGTATGGATGTTAAACTTGGACAATGAGCAGTCAAGCTGAAAAACATCCGATGGCTGCAGAAATGTGGTTTCTGAGGAAAATGCAAAGAATACCATGGACAGACAGAAAAACCAATGACCAAGTACTACAGGAGACAAATCAACATCGTAAGCTGATTGGAGAGATTAGACGTAGACAGTCAAAATTTTTTGGACATGTTATGAGAAGACGAAATGGATTGGAGAACTTGGTGACAACTGGCAAGATCGAAGGGAACAGACCAAGAGGAAGACCGAGAGGAAAATACCTGGATGGCTTGGCCACATGGCATGGATGAGACAGAAACACTGAGCTGATCCACGACACTGGTGATCGAGCGAGATGGCAAACCATGACCGCCCACGCTTATGAGAATGGCACATGATTGATGGATATATACTAATCATTTGTCTATCCACATATATTATAATATACTAATTTGTATATCAACATATATCTATAATCTAATACTTTGCCATTTCAAGAGAATGTTTAAAACATACTAAATAGACTAAAACCATATTCAGAAGACATATTAGGTGACTACCAGGCGGGTTTTAGACAAAACAGATCAACAATAGATCAGATATTTATCTTACGACAAATAGCCGAGAAACATTGGGAATATAAAAGAGATCTCCATAACATTTTTGTGGATTTTAAAAAGGCTTATGATAGTGTCCATAGGAATAGTCTATGGAATGTTATGCAGGAATTTGGAATACCAAGGAAGTTAATTAACATGACCAAACTATGCCATGGAAGATACTTATAATATAGTAACATATAAAGGCAGGAAATCAGACCCCTTCCAAATAACATCTGGCTTGAAACAGGGTGATGCACTATCGCCGCTACTCTTCAATCTGGCTCTAGAGAAAGTTGTAAGGAAGGTAAAGGAGGAATGTGATATTGGAGGAACATCCAAGCTGCTTGGTTATGCAGATGATATAGATATTATAGGGCAAAGTGAACAAAAGACATTAGAAATATTGACTCACTTAAAGGAAAAAGCCCAACAGATGGGGCTGGTTATCAACCAAGATAAGACAGAATATATGGTAATTTCAAGAGACGGAATGGCTAAAAACTCTGGCCACATACAAATAGATAATATGACCATTAAAAGAACGGAAACATACAAATACCTGGGTACAATCTTCAACTGCTCCAACATCATAAGGGAAGAAATACAAACTAGAATCAACTCTGGAAATAAGATATACTATGCACTACAACATCTACTAAAATCAAAGGCGCTATCTCGTAACACAAAATCACAATATACAAACACTGATCAGACCAGTTGTGCTGTATGGCTCTGAAACCTGGAGTACAACGAAAGGAGACGAAGCCTTGTTACAAACCTTTGAGAACAAATTTTAAGACGTATCTTTGGACCCATTAGGGATACACAAAGTGGAGAGTGGAAAAGAAGAAGTAACAAAGACATTTATGATTTGTTTAAGTCCCCGCTAATCACTGGTATCATGAAGGCTAATAGACTACAATGGCTGGGGCATATAGAAAGAATGGAAGATAATAGGGAAACAAAACTCGCTTACACTCAGGAAATAAATGACCGTAGACCCCGAGGTAGACCAAGAAGGCGGTGGAGAGATAATATACATACAGACCTACAAGCACTTGGAATCAACGACTGGCAAGAGAAGGTCAACCAGAGAGACGAATGGAGACAGATTGTATTTGCAGCAAAGAACCTCAATGGCTCGGAATGCTGAAGAAGAAGAAGAAGAAGAACATATATCTATAATCTACTAATTTATATATCCCCATATATCTATGAATTGCTAATTTGTATATCTAAATATATCTATATATATATACTCATTTGTCTATCCACATATATCTATAATCTACTAATTTGTCTATCCACATATATCTATAATCTAATACTTTGCCATTTCAAGAGAATGTTTAAAACATCATCATCATGTGCCATAGTCGGCAGTCAAGGTTCGCAATCTCACACGATCCCCGCAGTTTTGGGTCAAGGCTGCCTTCTCATCTCATCTCCTCATCTCATCTTGAGATCAGCATAAGTTTTATATTGTTGCTGTTCTCTGTTAGCCTTGAATGATGTGTGAATGAAATAATGTATGGAAGAGAGTGATAGAAGGGCAGAATGTTAGACGGGCCTGCGTGCCCAATTCTTAACCCTTTGAAAATAAAGTTTGTTCGTTCGTTCGTTCATCTCATCTCATCTCATCTCATAATGTTCCTCCAGCACCTTGCGGTTTCGAGGTGACGTATAAACAGAGGGAGAGTGCCCGCTTATGGGCTTCATGTATCAATATTCCCATGGACTTTGCTATTTCCTCCGTCCATCATTTACGTGGTCGGCCTCTTCCTCTGCTTCCCTCTGGACTGTACATCATTGCTTGTTGTGGTAAACTGTTAGTTGGTAACTTAGATGCATGGCCAAACCATTTGACTTGCTGCCTTCTAATGAAATCTAGCGCTGCTATAACCCCCACTTTAGTCCTGATTTTTTTTCATTTCTGATCTTATCTCTTCTTGATACAGTTGAGTATTCTTCTCAGGATTCTTATTTCTGCTGTTGTGATTTTTCTTTTCTCTTTTTCTGTCATTGTCCAGGTTTGGCATTGGTAGCATAGAGTTGGTAGGAAATTGTGATGTAATGTGCTTTCTTAGTACTTATTGATACATGTTTCTTCTTTAGTATTGGTGCCATTTGTCCAATGAATTGATTTAGGTTAATCGTTGTTGTTTTTATATTCTTTGGTTATAGTCATTACCTCTGTTTTACTTGTGCTAATTTCCATGTTATGTTCCCTACACATTTCGTTTAGACTATTCATGTGGTCTTGTAATTCAGCTTCTGATTTTGCTATTAGTGCTTGATCGTCCGAAAATATGCGTTCTTTTAAGGTGTAATTTGTCGATGGTTCTTCTTCTGTGTTCTCGTCATGCGGTATTCTTGCGGACTCTGTTTGGCTGATTTATTTACATGTGTTGTCTATATATGTTATGAACAAGAGAGGGGACAGGACACAACCCTGTCTTACTCCGGATCTTATGGTGAAGGGTTCTGAGTGTCCTCCAGTTGCTCTCACTATGCATTCCCTGTTGTTGTATAAACTTCTACATAGGTTTGTTAGATGTGTACTCACTCCATATTGTTTAAGGATTTCCCACAGCTTGTTTCTATCTACTCTATCAAATGCCTTTTCTTGGTCGACAAAGGCTAAGTAGGGTGTTTCATTAAATTCGATTGATTTTTCTATAAGTTGTCTAAGAGCAAAAATGGCATCTGTGCAACCTTTGTTTTTCGTAAATCTAAGTTGTGTTTCGCTTAGCTGGGGTTCAATAATAGTTCGTAATTTTTCTCAAGAATTTTGCAAAATATTTCCCGGTGTGACTCAAAAGGGAAATGCCTCTGCATTGTGTGCAGTCACTTTTACTAGGTCTGTTTTTCCAAACTGGGATAATTAAGGCGTTTCCACAGTCTCGTGGTGTCTGTTGTTCTACCCAAACATGATTGAATAATCTATGTAGTCTTGCTGTCTTCTTGCCTGTATTATACCAGCGCTAACACTTATTGACAGTGAACGCGTTGCACAAATCCCTGACACACCGAGTCGAAAGTTCCCCATCATCAGCGGGCGATTTGGAAGCAGACAGCTTTACGTTTATTTCAGTGGTATGAGGCGTCGGCGTTCAGAAAGCAACGATAAGCTAAAGAAGGCAAAAAGAGTCTAGTCAGTCACAAACAGCCAAAATATGTTGGGGTTGATTGCGACGTCCTGTAGAGGTCATTCAACTAACTGTGTTATGCCAGCTGGCCTACTCGTCCAAGTGTTCATCTCTGTGTGGTTCCCTGGCTGGTCTTTCCTTTGCCATCGAATTACCAGTTGTCACTAAGTTCTGACTCTCCTAACATGCCCACAACATCTGAACTGGCTACGTCTAATTTCTCTAATCAGTTTGCGGTTTTCATTTGCCTCTTGTAGGACTTTCTCTTTGGTTTTTCTGTCCGTCCATTGTATTCTTTGCATTTTCCACAGAAACAACATTTCTTCTATCATTACCTGTTTTTCAACTTGTCTGCTTACTGTCCATATTTTGCATGCATTCAACAGATTATTTTTTTTTATCTATTCGGCCACGTTGGCCTCTAAATGCGCCTTAAGAGGAGTAATAGAGTCATGTACTTATTTGACTACATAACAATCACTCATTTCATTTTCCTCTGCACTGAATCACATCCTTGTTATAAAAACTAGAAAACTGATCTAAAGACATATCCAATGCAGGTGATTGAGTCCCTCCGGATATACTCCAGCATTCATCTCAGGTCCGCTACCACCCGCTTTATCAGCGTCAGCAGAAACACGGCCGGGTACGCCCAGCAAGTCAGCTTCAATGTGGCCATGCCGAAAGATGCCTTCATTGTGGATTTCTACATGATAACTGGTGGAGTTAAATACGAAGGGGAAATCAAAGAGAGAACCGTGACCTCATCTGGAGCCAGTAAAAGGGGTGGGACCAGCCAAATCAACACGATTCGAGACGGCAGCACATTCGGGATATCACTGAATGTCGCTGCAGGAGAAACGGCCACCTTTAAGTTAACTTACACAGAAGTTTTGAAAAGAAAACACGGGGTTTATGACCATCAAATTTATTTGAGTCCTGGCCAGCCTGTTGGCGATTTATTTGTCCAGGTGTTTATACAAGAGAACACCTATCTGACAAAGGTCAAGGTCCCCGCTTTACGGCCGTTCACATTCACTCCCAGTGAGACAGCTGAAGCCGACAACGCCATTGCCAGAATCGAACGCACCTCGTCCACAACAGCCCACATCCTGTTTGTCCCCAATCTAGAGCAGCAAGGGTCGGCAGGCATCAGTGGAATCTTCGCGGTCCAGTACGATGTGCAGCGGGGTCGTTTTGGGGACATTGTGGTGCAGGATGGCTATTTCACACACTTTTTCGCTGCTTCACATGCCAAGCCCCTGCCCAAGGATATCGTGTTTGTTTTGGATGTTTCTGGATCTATGTCTGGTAGCAAAATGCAGCAGATGATTGAAGCAATGCTGGAAATCTTGAGTGATCTTCGGCCCGAGGATAATTTCAACATAGTGACCTTCAGTTGGAGCTCATCTGTGTGGTCAAGCTATTTACTGCCGGCTAATATTATGTTTATAAACAGAGCTAAAAATTTTATTAACAATTTGAACGCAAGAGGGGGTACTAATATTTTATCTGGAATAATGCGAGCTAGGCAGATTTTTTCCTCCGCATCAGAGAGACTACAAATGATCTTCTTCCTAACGGACGGCCAAGACCCGGCAGTTATTCAAGATGACCCAACTATCGCAATCTACGGGTTAGCCTTTGGAGATGACGCCGATCTGGAGTACATCAAATCGCTGTCTGCCAGAAATGGCGGGTTTTACAGAAAGATCTACACGGATAAAGACGCGGCCACTCAAGTGGAAAATTTCTACAATGAAATCTCCACCGTGCCTTTCAGGGACGTGACATTTTCATATGAACCTGGTACTGTAGATGAACTCTCCCTCACACAGACGCATTTCACTTCCATTTTTGAAGGATCTGAAATTATCGTCAGTGGTCGAATCAAAGTCAACGCTACTCACTTCGGTGCAAAGATCAATCTTGTGAGCGAGGAAGGACAAAAAGAAATGAAATCTGACGTGAAGGATATGAAAGAGCTGGCTCCTAACGTCACGTCCATCCCAGCCAACATCACAAACTCCACAACTCTGTTACAGCCGCTGTCCATGGAGAAAACCTGGGCTGTTATTGCCATTGACCAAAAACTGAAAGAGGAAGAGAAACGAGCAACTACTACCGGTGACACAAAGAACCTGGAGCAGGTTCTGGACCTGTCTTTGAAGTACGGTTTAGGATCTCCTGTGACCTCGGTAGTGGTGAACGATCCAAAGAAAGGGGGTCAGCTTGTGGAGACTGCAGTCGACAACGAAGAAAAGACATCAGACAACAGCCGAGCGATTCAGTTCATAAAATCGCGACCTCCTACAACAACTGTACAAACAACAACTACCACAACCACTACAACTACCACACCTAAGCCATGGTGCCGTCCCAGGCAGTCCGTGACTGAAGCCATCAAGAGCAGTTTCCTAGCACTGACCAACGTCTCTAGTCTGGTGGAGGTATGTATGGGCGCTCATGCAAACTCCTTCAGATATTTCAGAAAGGCAATAACACAGCTCCAACAAATGACTACCATCGAGAGGGAAGATTTCTGCGACAGCGGCAACGCTAAAAAGAGAGGCAAATACATCCCAAAGCAGGAGAGACTATTGAGAAACACAAGCGTCAGGTCCAACAACTCCACTTCCCATAAAATATATCTGACGTCTGTAACGATAACCGACGGTGAACGTTCAGCGTGTATTGATCCTAGTCGCAGTCTGGAGAAGGACACAATTTACACGTTAGTAGCATCTTCCCCAGGCTCGTCACTTCATCTTCACACAGGATGGAACAAACAGCGGGGCCTCGTCATACCACACAGACTCCTGTTCAATTCCTCAAATGGACACGTTGCATCGGTCTTTTTAGGAACCAGTTCCACGTGGAGACTCACGGGAGATGCTAATTTCACATTCGTAATAACGGATTTAAATTCCATGAGCATTGAAGTGGAGAATATAAATGTCACTTTGAAACGTTTTGCGTCGTCCCTGGCCATCAACTATGTGATGAATGTCATTGTTGACAAACAAGATTCCAGATTGTATACAGGAATGCTAGCGGACAAACTCAAACCTCTGGCAAACATGAATAAGTTACCGCCAAAACTGAAATCAAACTCACGCGGAAAACAATGTGAAACACTCGGCCACGGTCCACGTCAAACCAAACCTTACAAGACGGCGGCAGCACAGACTTTTCTCAACTTCTATTTGGATGTTGTTTTGGACCTGAAGAAAAATCTGCCCATACACCTCTATGCGTAAACATCGGGTGGCGTGGAAGCGACGATACAGGCCAGGCTACCATTGACATCAATGTCAGCTTGTGACAGTGTCACTATCAGCTTGTGACAGTGTGAACCGTCACATTACCAGCTTTGTTGTTCATGGTCGCTCGACACCGTTCTGCTTACTGTAGCCATATTTAGCATTGTTGTTGTTTATTTTTATTTTTTTTAATTTTTCATGTGTACACGCATGATATATCCATATTTGTTTCTCAGCCTTGTAATTATTGTCAACATTATGTGACATGCCGATATGTGTGGGCATCTCACGCCATCACAATAGTCTTCCATCATATTTGTGTTCCTCTCGTAATTGTGTGGTCAAGCCATTCAGGCATGTATCGTGTTATCTTCCTCTTGTTCCTTCCCCATTAAATTATTGCCAGTTGTCAAAACGTTTTCAAGTATTTTCTCCTCACAACATTCCAAACAATTTTGACTGCCTTACGTCTGATTTTTGTAAATAATTTACCATTTTCATGTAGCCTGGGAGAAAAGAGAAGGGATAGACTTAGTTTCCTTTGCTACAGTGCTAAGAGGTAGAGAGTAACTCTGACTTCGTTACGGCCAAAGAAGAAAAGGAGTAAAAAGAGAGAGAGAACCTCGCGCCTCCCCCAACTAGCAAACAAGAGTGATAGTAATTAGATAAGAAAATTCGAGAATCTTGGACAGGGGTCTCAACTATTACTGATACTCAGTCAGGAACTGTCATGTTGAAACCCAGAAAGTGAATTAAGGTGTTAGATTGTGGTGAAATAGTGGTTGTAAAAACTAAATGAGGCTAAACAAACAAATCAGGAAAAATACAAAATTAGCTCTTCATTGGTCAACTTTCAGGGGAAACTATAACTCATATACATGAAGTATGGAACTCAATACACACTGAAGTTCAATAACAGACAACTGCAGATATCAAACAAACCCAGTGGATAGTCCCCAGAACTTAAGACAGCACGGTACACCAAGTACCACAATATAGGTGCTCCAAACAATAACCAAGGGAATGACACAATAATGAATTTTGGCACTTACAACAATAAGGCACTACAAAAACATAAGTTACACAACTTAAATCTTAAGACGCGACATAAACAAAACAATTGTGACACTATGCTACACCAACATGAGCCCAGGAATGCTGACACTAGTCAGCCACTAGGATTTGTGTATTAAAGACTGCCCACAGATTATATCCAGTTAAATCTTCTCACATCTTGATACTTCAAAACAGGGCTTTATTTTTCATCTACAAGCTGGGGCGACATCTGACAAAAGATTCACAAGTTGCTTTGTTACCAGTGGTGTTTCTGAGGTTGCCCAGATTTTTTTTAAAATTAAAACAAGCCACAACAAGGCACGTCGCAATGGCGCTGTTATATTCATATGTTTCCTACAGGACTTGCTCTTTGATTTTTATGTCCGTCCATGGTATTAGTTGCATTTCCCACAAAAATCAAATTCTCATCGCCATTAGATCTAAATATGTAGTGTTCGTAAAATCCACTTTTATTCCAGCGTAACTGCTGGGAGACATCATGTATTAGACACTTTTACAAACATACATTAACTCATACAGACTTATAACAGCAAGTCCACGATCACCGTGTGTAATTTAACTCACGCAACTTTCTGCCAGCTGCTTCACAATTGTTGTGTGTATTCCATTTTAAGACAGTCTAAACTGAATTTCAAGTACATTTTGCAGGTGGAAAAGAATGAAGCACCTCATCTAGCAGACATGAACAAATGGTCCGAGGCCAGCAGCGATCTTGGTGTAGCTAGCGGTTTGTCAGGTGCCCCGGGAGGGAACACGAAGCAGAGTTCCCTAACTGGGGCAGACAAGATCGTCCGGGTGGAGAGAAGCAGCAGTGACACCCAGTTACCGCATGAGAATGTGTTGGGCTCCGCATCCATTAGCCAGACTTCCACCACGCCGGCCACTTCCACAGAATATGCCAACGATTGTCGACCGAGGAAATCCCTCGAGCAAGCTTCCATATCTACCATGTTGACAAACGCCGACATCTCTGTCGCCATGGAGATGTGTACGGGCATCAACGAAGAGCTGTTTACTAAACTGTGGAGCAACTCGAACTTTATGAACATGCTGAATAGCAGCACGCTACCTATTGCGAGTCCAAGCCAGAAAGATGACCATGCCAAAGGCCAAAACTCACGGAAAGTGAAGATCAGCTCTGTGACCATATCTCATGAGAAGATTGGCACGGTTTCTGCATGTCAGGAATTCAAGTTTCTACAAACTGGTATGAACCTAGTACTAAATTCTACAAACGGAACATCCATGTATGTTGCAGCTCAGAAGAAGCACGGCTCTGTTTATGTGACGCGGCTGGTGCTGAACTCATCGCTGGAGGACATGACCACTGTCCTTCTGACAACTTCCCAACACTGGAGGATCACTGGCAACTCCAGAGCAGTCAGTGCAATCAATGGACAGCACCAAATGGTCATCTCCGTTGATGATGTAGCTGTAACTTTGATTAGAAGGGTTATTGGTGAGCGTGTTTATTATGATATGACCCTGGGGCTGAAGGCGCGTGAGGGTGTGGTTTATGGTGGAATATTAGGGGATCTACTCATGACCAAGTCAGCCTCTAAGGCAACCGGACATAGTCCTAAAACTAAAAACCCGAAGAGATGCAGACCCTTTAAAGCACAGCGACAAGCCGTGGCCAAATACAGGACCTCATTTTGCACATTCATGGGGTTCTTCCTGGGGCTTCTTGAGGACCTGGCTCAGAATCTCCCGAACACAATGTTCGAATAAAGGTTCAGCTCTCATCAGATGGTAAGCGGTTGAACGAGGCCGAATTTGGAATGTTTGTTTTTGAATCAAGCAAGCAAGCAGCAAGCAAGATGGCAAGCATAATGTTCGAATTAAGGTTCAGCTCTCATCATACGGCATGCAGAACCTCGCTCTCATCACATCCTGCCGAGGTGTACCTAACTTATTAATTGCCATGGGATAATTATTCGTCTTATTCGAAATTTCCGTAACTGCCATGGGCTTATAAATCAGATCATAGTTAAAATATCAATACAGTAATTTTCCCTATACAAACTCCTTTAAGTTGATATGTTATGCTATATGCCTGCTACCATATTAATAACTTTTAAGTCATAATTGTGAAACACTCACATTTCTCATTTTTCACCAACCATTTTCTTTTGGTCATAATTACATTTGGTTTGGCATAGATTCTGTTAATTATCGAGCCAAGACACTCAACATTTTTAACATTTTGTCATTTCTGGCTATACATTTTATTTCATGTGAATTTTTATCCGTGGACATTATCTTTTTTGTTAATGTAGCCAGGGGGAAAGAGAAGGGAAAGACAATGTTTCCTTTGCTACGGTGCTAAGAGGTAAAGAGTAACTCTGACTTCGTTACGACCAAAGAAGAGAAGTAGTAAAAAGAGAGAGAACCTCACACCACCCTCAACTGACCCAAAAAAAGATGATAGTAATTAGGTAGGAAGATACGAAGAGCTTGGACAGGGGTCTTCAATTCAGTCAGGAACTGATCATATTTGAGACCCAGACAGTGAATTAAGGTGTTAGATTGTGGTAGAAATAGTGGTTGTAAAAACTAAAAGAGACTAAACAAATAAATCAAGAACAGTACAAAAGCTCTTTTATTTATCAATTACTACAACTTCAGTGACAACTTGTGCTCAAACACATTGAATAATACATTGAAGTTCAGTAACAGATACAACAGACAACTGCATATATCAAAAATCAACCAAGGGTCGCCCCTATCCAGTCACCAGAACTTAAAGACAACAGGGTACACCAAGTACCACATCATATATTTTCAAAACAATAGCTAAGTAGAATGACACAATAAAGGACTTTGACACTGATAACAATAAAGCACTACGAAAACATAAGTTGCACAAAATAAGTCCTAAGACGCAACATATACAAAAGAGTTGTGACACAAATTACTACCCCACCATGAACCCAGGCGTGCTGACACTAACTATTCAGCCACTCCTATTACAATAGAACACAATCTATGATTATCATTGTAAAGACATCATATTAAACACATGAAGCAATTAGCACATGCATTATAACAAATGTCCCCCATCAAGTAAATCATCCATCTTGTTATTCCCTGCAGTTGTACTACTGATATTCTGAGGTAACCCTTGATGCCTGACCTGATCATCATTTGCTGCCTCCTTCTTCAAGGTGACTACATCTCTAATTGTTAAATCCGACAATCAATGTTGTATCATCAGATCACCCGTTTTATTGTCTTCTCCAGTTGTTCCCCCACTGTCATGAGATTACACTTGATATTGCTAGTATGGAACACCTAATGCAATAACCTCAGCCTGCTCTACCTTCCCATGTAGCCCAGTATTCACTTATAGAATGCCTTCAGTTCAATATAACTACCTAACACAGATCCTACACACACCGGCAGTGGAAGATTGGATCTCATTTGCCCAGCTATGGAAATCAGTGGACATCCATGAACTTATATCTCTAATCCTGCAGACCAGTATAGTGCATTTAATCTCCATCTTCTGCACCTAAATACCTCAAATTATGAGGAATGCCATATGACATGGGACAACCTACTCCTGCAATGCCCATGTTTGAATGAAGAATACCAACGCTTATATGACACCATACAAATTACAGTATTTGATCAGCATTACCATCTAACAATCAGCAAGTAAAACATGTCTAACTATGAAAAGCAATGGACACACATACAAAGTGGAATTACCATATTTGTAGAATGTGAAAATGCAACACTTGCACATAGTATTGTTACAATACTCACAGAAAGTTAAAGATAAACATGTATTACACAGGAAATCAATTGAGGAACTCTCTGAGGCCACTAAGACAGTTCATAAATAAACACACATAGTATCAAGTGAAAGTACAAAATAATGGTAAGAGTGCATCATTCATATGAAGCAGAACATAGGCATAACAATGTTCATGGGTAGATACAGAATATCAGTACTAATACAACAACTAGTGTACTATATATTATGTCCTTATTACACACTAATGACCAACAAATGTTGTTTAAGGCCAAACACAATCAGTGTAAGATATTTTGTTACTAGACAACAGATGTACAGTTATGTCCTCTCCCCTCCATTCTTCCTATGATACACCGGTTATAAATTGTGTTGTCGTACCTTCATGTGACGTAGCAAATACATGTTAACATCTTTGCGAAGGGTGGTAAGTAGAATAATCCTACACGCTTTCCATTATACGACAGGTGACATGCTTTACTGCATATAAAACTTCAGTTCTATAATTCCACTACCAGTCTGATACACCTGCACAAACATTACTCATTCTGGTAACAGATGTGATACCAGATTTTAATGCGAAATGATAAACTCCTTTACTAATACCAGTTCCAGATACACCTGACCGTCCTCCCTCAGTAAAGCCACACTTCATTCGCAGCTATCATGATTAAATTATGATTGCTGATACGCACTCAGCATATTAAAGGTGCATTATTTCTTACGCTCTGTAACTGTCAATCTACATGGAGTCCCTACAATACATTATTTCCTGCACCTCTATTGCTACCCACATGTTCTAACTACATAGCTTAACAATTAGCACATCGTTGCCACATATAACATGTAAATACCCTGGGTGGTTGGAGGATATGTGGGTGGTTGAATGTTGGTGGGTAATGGGACGGGTGGAGGATATGTGAGTGGGTGGGGAGATGTGTGTAGGTGAGTGGGTGTGTGTGGGTGGAGGAAGTGTGGGTTGGCGAATGTATGTGTGCTTGAGGTGTGGGTGGATGGGATGTGTGGTGGGTGGGAGGTGTGTGTGGGTGGGGAGATGTGTAGGTGTGGGGATGTGGTGGATGGGTGGGGGATATATGTGTGTCTGGGTTGTGTGTCTGTGGTTGAGTGGGGGATGTGGGGTGAATGGGGCATGTGTGGATGGGTGGTGGATGTGTCTCATAACATGATAATATGCATTGTTTATGTTTACAAAATGCATTTGAACAATGTTTTTCCTATGCATTATTGATGAACGAAAGATGAGTGACTGGAAGGGCCGAATGTAAGACGGGCCTGTGTGCCCAATTTGTTACCCTTTGAAAATAAATTCCGTTCATTCGTTCGTTCGTTCGTTCTCTGCTTTACACATGTTATAAATATTACACACATGATCATGATGATTGTCCCTACTCACTATTACTTAAGGGTGTTTATTACTATTACCATTAATCACAAACATTCAGTTGTATGTGAAAACAGAGGTATAAACAGGAAGCAAGGACCACTTACTTCTGCTACGGTGATGTGAGGAGAAGAGCGCAAACCCTGACTGCGTAGGGCCAAAGAAGGAAAATGAATAAAGAGAAAGAACCTCTCACCGTCCTCGGTTAACAAGAATAGAAAAGAATTAAGGTTTAAGAAGATCCCAGGGTGGGCCGACAGGGGATTAGAACAATATTCTCCAATCCCAGACAAAGAATTACTCCAAGGGCTGTTCTAACACCAATGACTATAACACTAGAGTCTATCAACTAAACAACAAAGTAAGGGTAACACAAGCATCATTTGTTTATTACACTTCTAAACTTCACAATAATATACAGACATGTAGCATCAACAAAGAAATTAGGATACAGCAAAAATCAAACAGCAAAGACACTAACCTAACAAACCAAATTCCTAAGTGTAGCCAAAACTTCTAATCCAGTAAAAGCTACAAATCTACCAAACACTAATCCACCAAAACTGATCCACTAAAACTAATTTAACAAAAGCTTCTAGTCCACCAAAAACTTCCAGTTTACTAAAAACTTCCAGTCTACTAAAAACCCAGGAAAATCTAAAATCTAAAACTAGAATTCTGGCTTTTCCACTGCAAAACTTCAGGGTCTAACTACTAAACACACAATAGAAATAGGCATTGGCGCCTTGTCACTCAGTGTGGTGGACTACGGAAAAGACCAGTTCTACCTGTGCGGGGCCTTATATACTGGGGTCCCAGAGTTCCAGACCAATCAGACGCCCTCTTGCAGAATTCCACCATCATCGCGAGCCGAGTACATATGCCCATCATGCTCTATGTCTGTCTTTTCATTAACTATAATTTATGACCTCTTTTATTGCATATCTTAGTTAATCTCTCATTTATCTATTTAACCAGTAACACATTATTGTCATAGGATAATCATGTAATTCCCAACCAAATAATCTTGTGCCAACATGGCTGGCATGACATGACATCTATCTCTATAATACTAAATCACCACCAATGACCTATTCTACATATTTCACATCACCATGTCTGATTGCTTACATCTCTATATATTAACCTGTTAAATCTTATTTTCATAAAGCTTTTTCTTCTTCAAACAAGCCTACATGTTATAGGTAATACGTGGGGATTATTTTACTAGATCGTGCTGGTCAAGACTACCTGGCATATGAGCTGGTTGAGATCCCTTGTGCTATCGCAGTTTGAAAGCTGGACCAAGGGAACTGTATCTTATATATATTTGTCGACCGGGTATGATTATGTTGATCAGCGAAGTCAGAGAAGACAAACCTCAAAGTGCGAACGCGTACGGGTCAATGTCCCGCCAGATAATGTGGCAGGCCCTCAAGATGTAGCACTCCCTCGGGAAGATCACATTTCCGGGGTTATGCTTCGTTTCTCGCCCTGGCGTTCAACTAAATTGGATGGACCCCATCAGTAGGCACAGCGATGAGCTGTACGATTTCGCAGATACTATTCGCCATGGCGTTGCAGGTTATTCTGGAGACGGCGGCCGGCTAGACACTAGGTCTGGGATGTAGGGGAGAGTGCAGGATGTTGCCATTGAAGACTGTCGTGGACGTCAGACCATTCTGGCACCAGAGAAGAACCCTGCCCACAGCATGCTCCTACAGCTAGATCAACTGATCGGCTGATGCAGAAAGAGCTTCAGACCCGAGAAGTCCAGAAGCTGGCCGATATAGGGCAGCAAACTGAGGACACCCGCAATTATGTGGGCAAACCAGGCAATTCCCGTTGTAGTGGAGGACCTCGTCAAACTTCTGGACCGAGTATACAAGGATGTACGATGCCTCTCAGAGAGGGACAAAAATGCATCCAGTACAGACAGTAGAAAGGTGTCTGCAAGCTGTTGGCAAGAGTAGACTGACAGGGAAGTTCAAGATCTGTTGTCTCCAGTTGATGTTGATTCCAAAACTTCTATAGCTTCCTGATTGTATTCACGAGATAAGCAGGGGTACGGTAGATACAACAGAGGGGAAGATTGACCCAGCGCACAGGAAGTTTGGGACGCTGCAGTCAGCGTCTAACAAGATGCCCTCACGCTCCCAGTTGTCCCCCACCTGTATGTTTCATGAACCTAGCGCAAGTGTGTCTTTCCCATCGGTAGCCACATCATTGTAAACAAACAACAAATCAACCCTTATTGCTACTGGGATGTCAAATATGCGGGGCCTAATAAATATGCACACACCTGTAGGATGTGAAGTGACCAGTGTCAGTCATCAAAGTAGTTTTTGTTCCTAGATCTAAACTGATGCAGCCACCTTTCCTTAACCTGTTCCTAACCTGCTCTCTATCGCTATCGAGGTCACATAGCCGCGTGAGTTACCCCTTACACATTATACTTGTGACACTTTCTCATGCTTTATTTTTGTGTCATTCTTAATTATATTTGAGTTTTTATTTTTCACAGCAATACATAAAATACGCCAAAATATATACTCGTCTTCGTTCACTTGGAATGTGTCATGTGTTTGTTTGTGAACTACCACGGTAATTAGTAGATACGTGAATTGCTCCATACCCCAGTTCGTATGGAAGCTGTACATACATAGAATACCCTATTACTACTAGGGACATGGACAGAGTACCAACAGAAAATTACTGCCATACCTATGATGCAGAAATCAAAGCTATCAAGATAGCAACAGATAAATTACCCAATACCAACCATGGTAAACACCATGTGGTGTTACTGACAGATGCAAATCAGAAATTGAGACGCTCCTGTCTGGGATATTTCCTGTACTACGGACACTACTTTATCTGAACTTGGCAGCCAGCATACGGTACAGTGGATACCATCTCAATGTGGAGGGCCCGGAAACGAGAGAGCTGATCGACTAACTAAGGAAGGAGCAACTGTAGAGCAGCCTGGTGTATTTGTTACATAACACCAAAAGAAAAGAATAATCTAATCAGTCAGAAAGCCACCAACACCAGCTCAAGACTATTACCACCTTCTGGACATACAAGAACACATCATTATTCTGCGCTTCAGAATAGGCCATAATAGATTACGCAACTACATGTATACACAATACAAGAGTTGAGTTCAGTTGAGAACCGACATAATTGCACTCAGGACATCTCCACAAGCAGCCCCGTCCCCTCGTTCAACAGCCAGCGAAGAGTCAAAACTGCTAATCATTCCAGCTGCCATCTGATTGAAAGTTCTCCTAGTCTTGCATCTCAATTTTGATATTCGTCCAGAACCCCTGCTTATCCCCCACCATATCATTCTCCCTACACACAGGTTCTCTGTTCCTCCTCTTTCTCCACCAGGTCCCACAGGTGCCCCACCACCTCTCCTATATATATATATATATGTTCGTGTATGTGAGTGCATGATTGTGTGTATGTGTTCATGCATGCAGTGTATGCGAGGGAGTGTGTATTTGTGTGTGTGTGTGTGTAAGTATGTGTATATGGGTGTGTGTGTGTGTGCGTGGGGATATGTTTGTATTTGCGTGTGTATATTGTGTGTATGCTCGTGTGTGTATGTGTATATGCTTTCTTGCGCACGCGAGGGAGTGTGTATTTGATAGCGAGAGGGTGTGTGTCTGTGTGTGTGTGAGTTAGAGTGAAAGAGAGTGTGATATTGAGTAAATGAAAGATGGAGAGAGTGACTTAATGGGTGAAATAGTGATTGCGAGTGAGAGAGAGAGAGAGAGAGAGAGAGAGAGAGAGAGAGAGAGAGAGAGAGGAGTGAGCGAACGAGAGAAGACAGTGGAAGAATGGTATTGTTAATGTGTGTATGTGTGCGGCCATTGTTTGTGAGTGTCTATGGGTGTGTGTTAGTGAGAAGAGAGCGAGAAAGACAGAGAAAGAGAGAGAGCGAGAGAGAGAGAGAGAGAGAGAGAGAGAGAGAGAGATTTAAGCGCACGCATATCATGTAACATGCTATTCCATATATGTTGTGTATTCTCATGTTCATATTACCATTTTGAATGCCAACTGATGTTATAATTTATAACATGAACACATGTACATCACTGTAGAGTGGGTGAGAGAATTAGAGAGTATGAGAGAGAGTGAGAGAGAGAGAGAGAGAGAGAGAGAGAGAGAGAGAGAGAGAGAGAGAGAGAGAGAGAGTTGAATTGCATCACTAATTTTTAAGTTACAAAATGTATATGTACAATTTTTCTCCATTTTCTTTACAATTATGCGACAATACTCACGACAATCGTCACTGTATGTGTGTGTAAAGTGTGGGAGTTTGATCATAATAGTAGGTTGGGGGATGGGGGGATGTGTGTGTGGGTGGGCGGGGTGGGATTGTGTGGGTGGGTGGGGGATTTGTGTGTGGGTACGTGCGGGATGTACGGGTTGGCGGGGAGATGTGTGTGTGGGTGGGGATGTGTGTTTGGCTAGGTGGTTGTGGGTGAGTGGGTGGAGGAGGATATGTTGGTGGATGATTGATGATGGGTTATGGGATGGGTGGGGGTATATGTATGGGTGGGGAGATGTGGGTGTGGGGATATGTGGTGGTGGGAGATGTGTGCAGGTGGGGGTGGTAGGGGGTGTGGGTGAGGGATGTGTATGGGTGTGGGATGTTTGGGTGGATGGGTGGGGAGTGTGTGTGGGTGAGATATGTGTGGGGGATGTATGTGGGTTGGGGAGGGGTGCATGATGGGTGTGGGTGATGGATTTGGAGATGTGTGTGTGGGTGGGGGATATGTCTGGCTGGGTGGGGGTGTGTGGCTGGATGGAGGATGTATGTGTGGGTAGTGAGGGTGATTGTAGTTGGGGGATGTGTGGATGGGTAGGAGATGTGTGGGGAGATGTGTGTGTGGGTGAGGGATGTGTCTTTGGGATGTGTGTGGGTGTGGTGTTGTGTGGGAGGGGAGCTGGTTGTGGATAAATGATGTGTGTGTGGGTGGGTGAAGGTGTGGTTGGGTTTTCGGGTGGGTGAAGGATGTGTGTGAGGGTGGGGATGTGTGCTTAGATGGGTGGTTGGGGTGTGTGAGTGTGGGTGGGTAGATAGGAGATGTATGTGTTGATGAGTGGGTAAGAGATGTGTGGGTGTTAGTGGTTGAGGGATAAGTACATGTGTCTGGGGATGAGTGTATGAGTTGGGGATGTGTGTGTGGGTTGTGTGTGCGTGGATGGGAGGTGTGTGTTTGTGAATGGGGGATGTGTTGGTGGGTGGGGATGTGTGGGAGGGATGTGTGTATGGGTGGGGAGATTGTGTGTGGGTGGGGATGTGTGTGTATATGGGTAGGGGTGTGTGGTTAAGGGATGGGTGGCTGGGGGATGGGTGGATGGAGGATGTGTGGTTGGGTAGAGGATGTGTGGGTGGGTGATTGTATATGAGTAAGGGTGTGTGGTTAAGGGATGTTTGGTTGGGGGATGGGTGGGTAGAGGATGTGTGGGTGGGTAGAGGATATGTGGGTGGGTGAGTGTGTGCAGGTTAGGAGATGGTAGGGGATGTTTGTAGGTGTGGGCTCGGGATCTGTGAGTGGGCTGGGGGAGATGGGAGATTATGTGAGTGGGTGCGGAATTTGTGTGTGGGTAGGTGCGGAATATGTGAGTTGACGGGGAGATGTGTGTGTGGCTGAGGAATGTGTGTTTGGCTGGGTGGGTGGAAGTGTGTGGGTGGAGGAGGATATGTGGGTGAGGATTGTTGGTGGGTAATGGGACGGGTAGAGGATATGTGAGTGGGTGGGGAGATGTGTGTAGGTGGGGGATGTGCGGGTTATTGAATGTATGTGTGCTTGGGGTGTGGGTGGATGGGATGTGTGGTGTGTGGGTGGGGAGATGTGTAGGTGTAGGGATGTGGTGGATGGGTGGGGGAATGCATGTGTGTGTGGGTTATGTGTGTGGTTGGGTGGGGGAGTTGGAGTGAATGGGGAATGTGTGGGTGGGTGGTGGATGTGTCTCATAACATAGTAATATGCATTGTTTATGTTTACAAAATTCATGTGACAATGTTTTTTTTCCTATGCACTGTTGATGAAAGAAAGCTGAGTGAGTGGAAGGGCCGAATGTAAGACGGGCCTGCGTGCCCAATTTGTTACCCTTTGAAAATAAAGTCTGTTCGTTCGTTCGTTCGTTCGTTCCCTTGTCCATAGGTAATCTACCAGCGAGAAGTGTGTTCCCTGTCAGCCTACCGGCCTGTTTATTTCCTCGCACTCCCGCATGACGAGGTGGGGAAAAATCATTTAATTCTCACAATCTGTGACCTCTAAAGTGAGGTGGGCCATTCTACACGAAACGTTCCTTTCTCCGCCAGAATAAGAATGCTCCATGAGTCCGTAACGAATTCAATGTGTGTCGCAGCGGTCTCCTCCAACCATCAGAAGGTTGCTGTTACCCATGCTGGAGGTGGTAGTCTCATATGTGTGTCCCAGCGGTCTCCTCCAACCATCAGAAGGTTGCTGTTACTCATGCTGGAGGTGGTAGTCTCATATGTGTGTCCCAGTGGTCTCCTCCAACCATCAGAAGGTTGCTGTTACTCATGCTGGAGGTCGTAGTCTCATATGTGTGTCGCAGCGGTCTCCTCCAACCATCAGAAGGTTGCTGTACTCATGCTGGAGGTCGTAGTCTCATATGTGTGTCGCAGCGGTCTCCTCCAACCATCAGAAGGTTGCTGTTACTCATGCTGGAGGTCGTAGTCTCATATGTGTGTCCCAGCGGTCTCCTCCAACCATCAGAAGGTTGCTGTTACTCATGCTGGAGGTCGTAGTCTCATATGTGTGTCCCAGCGGTCTCCTCCAACCATCAGAAGGTTGCTGTTACTCATGCTGGAGGTGGTAGTCTCATATGTGTGTCCCAGCGGTCTCCTCCAACCATCAGAAGGTTGCTGTTACTCATGCTGGAGGTCGTAGTCTCATATGTGTGTCGCAGCGGTCTCCTCCAACCATCAGAAGGTTGCTGTTACTCATGCTGGAGGTCGTAGTCTCATATGTGTGTCGCAGCGGTCTCCTCCAACCATCAGAAGGTTGCTGTTACTCATGCTGGAGGTCGTAGTCTCATATGTGGTGTCCCAGCGGTCTCCTCCAACCATCAGAAGGTTGCTGTTACTCATGCTGGAGGTGGTAGTCTCATATGTGTGTCCCAGCGGTCTCCTCCAACCATCAGAAGGTTGCTGTTACTCATGCTGGAGGTCGTAGTCTCATATGTGTGTCGCAGCGGTCTCCTCCAACCATCAGAAGGTTGCTGTTACTCATGCTGGAGGTCGTAGTCTCATATGTGTGTCCCAGCGGTCTCCTCCAACCATCAGAAGGTTGCTGTTACTCATGCTGGAGGTCGTAGTCTCATATGTGTGTCGCAGCGGTCTCCTCCAACCATCAGAAGGTTGCTGTTACTCATGCTGGAGGTCGTAGTCTCATATGTGTGTCCCAGCGGTCTCCTCCAACCATCAGAAGGTTGCTGTTACTCATGCTGGAGGTAGTAGTCTCATATGTGTGTCCCATCGGTCTCCTCCTAACCATCGGAAGGTTGCTGTTACTCATGCTGGAGGTCGTAGTCTCATATGCCAGACTCTCCATATTCAAACATCACCCACTAGCCTTCACAATGAAACCCCGGCCACCACGTCTGTTTCTCACCACTGACCCATCGATGTAGATCTCTATGTCACCTTGATGTGTGTTACTCTGGATCAGTTGTTGTACCTCACACTCAGTGCGGCCCGCTGTCCATTCTCTGCACTCACGGCCCAGTGTTGCTATTACCTTGTGCCAGTCCGACATGTCTTCCGGTACTTTTTCACTATTGATGTTCTCTATTTCACACACTTGGCTGACAGATATGTCTGCCTATGTCATTCCTTGACATGCCTCTCCTCAGTATATGACACTTGCCCTTACCATATCCATGGCTTCATGCAGGGGGTGATCCCTGTCTGCAGCGACTCTCAGGTACCATATAGCTTGAATGACCTGGTGCCTGTCCGCAATTGTTGGTGGTGCAAGGATGTGCCTGATGAATATAAATGGTGTGTCCTTTGTGCACCCCAGGATCACCCTCATGGCCACATTCTGTATGCATTCCAACCTTTCAAGCTGGCTCTCTTATACTGTCAGCAGCCTCAAACCATACTCAATGACTGAAATTATTACCAGCTGAAAGAGCATGTAAAGCATCCTCTGCTCTACCCCGGTCGCTGCCATCGCCCTCAATACATTCTTTCCAGCCTTCACCACCAAAGCCTCCACATGATCATTAAAAGACATACATCTGTCAACAGTGATTCCCAAGTACTTAAATTTACTCTCTCTACTGATGAGATAGAAGCATGGGACATCTGCCTTCACCTTTCGGTTATCCAGAGAATACCACCGAACCGATTCCTTGTCTGGATTTATGACGGCCCCTGAGTCCATGCATCACTCTGCTATCCTGTTTACTGCCAACTGTAAGTCTTCGGTCTTTCTTTCACTTTCTCTTCCCTGTCTCTATACCAACACATCATCTGCGAATGTCAAGATTCTACGAATTGCTGGTGCGACTTCGCTGGTGAATACATTAAAGAGCCACAATTCAAGACTGGCGAATCAGCCATGTACACATGGGCATCGACGCCGAAGACAGCAGATCGTATATTCCAAGAATATCCATAATATAACATGTCTAGGCAAACGTTCTGGCCTAGAGAAACAACAGTGGGCGGTAAACTTATGGACCACTGAGTGGGCTAAAGAAATACAGACATACAAAAGGCACTCCCAACAGTGGAGGATCACTGGCAACTCCAGAGCAGTCAGTTCAATTAAAGGACAGCACCAGATGTTTATCTCCGTTGATGATGTAACTGTAACTTTGTTTAGAAGTGTCATTGGTGAGCGTGTTAATTATGACATGACCGTGGAGCTGAAGGCGCGTGCTGGTGTGGTTTATGGTGGAATATTAGGGGATCTGCTCATGGCCAAGTCAGCCTCTCTGGCAACAGGCCCTAGTTCCAAGACTAACAAGCCGAAGAGATGTAGACCCATTCTGGCACAGCAACAAGCCGTCCCCAAATACAAGGCCTCATTTTGCACATTCATGGGGTTCTTCCTGGGGCTTCTTGAGGGCGTGGCTCTGAATCTCCCGAGGACAATGTTCGAATAAAGGTTCAGCTCTCATCAGATGGAAAGCACAATGTTCGAATAAAGGTTCAGCTCTCATCAGATGGAAAGCACAATGTTCGAATAAAGGTTCAGCTCTCATCAGATGGCACGCAGAACATCGCTCTTATCACACCCTGCCGAGGTGTATGTGATTGATTCAGTGCCATATGATGATCAATCATATTATTCGAACTTCCCATAACTGCCATGGGTAACCCCCACCCCCACATCCCTCCCCCACCCCCCGTCATTCCCTGGAAGGTGCTATACTGGCAGTAAATGACAGTGACGTTATCATTTTTGTTAATGTTCAGAAAAATATATAGATATTCATTATACTTGTTAAGAGTGAGAATTAATTGTTATAATCCTGTAAGACTGTTTAAGAGTGAGAATTAATTGTTATAATCCTGTAACACTGTTTAAGAGTGAGAATTAATTGTTATAATTCTGTAACACTGTTTAAGAGTGAGAATTAATTGTTATAATCCTGTAACACTGTTTAAGAGTGAGAATTAATTGTTATAATCCTGTAACACTGTTTAAGAGTGAGAATTAATTGTTATAATCCTGTAAGACTGTTTAAGAGTGAGAATTAATTGTTATAATCCTGTAACACTGTTTAAGAGTGAGAATTAATTGTTATAATCCTGTAACACTGTTTAAGAGTGAGAATTAATTGTTATAATCCTGTAACACTGTTTAAGAGTGAGAATTAATTGTTATAATCCTGTAACACTGTTTAAGAGTGAGAATTAATTGTTATAATCCTGTAACACTGTTTAAGAGTGAGAATTAATTGTTATAATCCTGTAACACTGTTTAAGAGTGAGAATTAATTGTTATAATTCTGTAACACTGTTTAAGAGTGAGAATTAATTGTTATAATCCTGTAACACTGTTTAAGAGTGAGAATTAATTGTTATAATCCTGTAACACTGTTTAAGAGTGAGAATTAATTGTTATAATCCTGTAACACTGTTTGTGAGGAGAACCGTCCTATCTACATGTCTGAGTCCCAGAATCGGATATCCACCAGTTATGGGTGTATCAAAATTGCCACAGGTCTTATCTTGTTTGTTCCAGGCTAGGCAGTCAGTTTTGTCAGTCTGTTAAACTAACTTCACCAATTAAAACAATGGCTACCGCGCTGTTAACGCTTGGTCGCAGATATTTACGTAAATGTAATTAGCTTTTAGCAATATAGTTTGTTTATTGGTATTTGTCCAGCAGTAAACAATATTCTGCTTACACTTAATGTACGCATCTGCGTGTTGAGTTTCCTGACTCTGTGAGACGTTTATACTGACATTTCATTATTCTGCAAGCAAAGATCACACAAAGCGTTGAATAGAATTTAGTATCTACATCAAGATGTACAGTGATGGCTTATGTTAGTACAGATGGTGATGACTTACTTTCTCAACCCAATATAAACGGCAATTGTATTTCTATAGCGCATGTTTTTGCACTCTGTTGGGTGTACATGATGACAATCAAATGTTAAGTACTCACCTAACAATAAGTTAGTTCGTAACTTCTTTATTTCTTCTCTTCTTCTTCTTCTTCTTCTTCTTCTTCTTCTTCTTCTTCTTCTTCTTCTTCTTCTTCTTCTTCTTCTTCTTCTTCTTCGTCTTCTTCACCTTCTCCTCCTCCCCCTCCTCCTCCTACATCACGGCCTGAGAAGTACAGAAGCTTCTCGATATAGGACAGCAAGATTGGGACAAAAGCAGTCACAAGGGCAAACCAGACAATTCCCATTGTAGTGGAGGACGTCGTCAAAATTCTCAACGAGTATAGGTGGGTGTACGATGCCTCTCATTGATGGACAAGAATGCAGTACAGACAGCAGCAAGGTGTCTGTAAGCTGTTGGCAAGAGTAGGCTGATAGGAACGTTCAATATCTGTTGTCTCCAGTTGATCTTGACCTCGAAACGTCATTAGCTCCCTGATTTTATTCACGAGATGAGCAGGAGCACGGTAGATAGCAATAGAGGGGAAGATTAACAAAGAGAACAGGGTGGTGAACTTTGGGACGCTGCAGTCAGCGGTGACCACGCGTGTTCAGTCTGGTGGAACAGACTAAGATGTACAGCAGGAGAAAGAGACCTGGGAGTCATTACGCGGATAGGTCCACCATACGAGCGTATGAAGAAGATTAATTGACTGAAACATTTGTAGAAGTTAGTACTTCTGATGATCAGAAGTCTCCCATTGTTGCTCCCCGGTGGAGTTTATACCACAAGTCTAACGAGGTGATAACACGGTGGAGTTTATACTACAAGTCTATCGAGGTGATACCACAGTGGAGTGTATACTACAAGTCTAACTAGATGATACCACGGTGGAGTTTATACTACAAGTCTAACGAGGTGATACCACGGTGGAGTTTATACTACAAGTCTAACGAGGTGATATCACGGTGGAGTTTATACTACAAGTCTATCGAGGTGATACCACAGTGGAGTGTATACTACAAGTTTAACTAGGTGATACCACGGTGGAGTTTATACTACAAGTCTAACGAGGTGATATCACGGTGGAGTTTATACTACAAGTCTAACGAGGTGTTTTCACGGTGGAGTTTATACTACAAGTCTAACGAAGTGATATCACGGTGGAGTTTATATTACAAGCCTAACGAGGTGAAACCACGGTGGAGTTTATACTACAAGTCTAACGAGATGATATCACGATGGAGTTTATACTACAAGCCTAACCCCCGGTGGAGTTTATATTACAAGCCTAACGAAGTGACATCACGGTGGAGTTTATACTACAAGTCTAACGAGGTGATAACAAGGTGGAGTTTATACTACAAGTCTAACGAGGTAATTTCACGTGAAACCTAAGAACAGTGAATAGGTCACACCTATTTATAGGTTGTCGGTTGGTTTTCTACTGCTATCGTTGCCGCTCGACTAAACAGATGTAAACAAGGCTCGGATGTGTCTTTGAGCTGTAACTAGAGGCCAACAGGGTGTGTAAATGGCCCCAAATGTGGGCAGATATGTGGTTATGTAGTTTAACAATTGGTAGCTGGTGCAGTATTCTCATCATAAGGGTGCATGAGTATTCCCTGATATATTGAATGCTGGGTTTGGCCATCCCATCATAAGGCTGCATGGGTATTCCCTGATATATTGAATGCTGGGTTTGGCCATCCCATCATAAGGCTGCATGAGTATTCCCTGATATATTGAATGCTGGGTTTGGCCATCCCATCATAAGGCTGCATGGGTATTCCCTGATATATTGAATGCTGGGTTTGGCCATCCCATCATAAGGCTGCATGGGTATTCCCTGATATATTGAATGCTGGGTTTGGCCATCCCATCATAAGGCTGCATGGGTATTCCCTGATATATTGAATGCTGGGTTTGGCCATCCCATCATAAGGCTGCATGAGTATTCCCTGATATATTGAATGCTGGGTTTGGCCATCCCATCATAAGGCTGCATGGGTATTCCCTGATATATTGAATGCTGGGTTTGGCCATCCCATCATAAGGCTGCATGGGTATTCCCTGATATATTGAATGCTGGGTTTGGCCATCCCATCATAAGGCTGCATGAGTATTCCCTGATATATTGAATGCTGGGTTTGGCCATCCCATCATAAGGCTGCATGAGTATTCCCTGATATATTGAATGCTGGGTTTGGCCATCCCATCATAAGGCTGCATGAGTATTACCTGATATATTGAATGCTGGGTTTGGCCATCCCATCATAAGGCTGCATGAGTATTACCTGATATATTGAATGCTGGGTTTGGCCATCCCATCATAAGGCTGCATGAGTATTACCTGATATATTGAATGCTGGGTTTGGCCACCAGGAGAAATAATATGCTGTTAGTTATTCTGACCATTTATTGAGTTGCCATCATTCTATTGACATGTCATGTTATATGTAAAAATTATATGGGTAGGTTCAAACAATGTTGTCTTGTTGAGGCTATGTATACAACATGTGAATGGCTGTTACATGCTTCATGATGCTGTCGTGTCACTGGATGGTTGTCATTACACAGGTGTGTTATTTGAGATCTGTGGATCTAACTAATGCTGAGATGTGATGTCCAACTGTCTTCAGTGTATGTGGCTGGCGCAGGGCTCAACCTGGTCAGTGTAAATAATGTGACAATACTGTGTCTGAATGAACAGCAGGAGAGTGCATATGTACCTTATTAGTTCATATTCAGTTGTTTTATAAAGTTAAGTATTTTTGGTTGTTTACTTTTGTTGCAGGATGTAATTCCTGTCATAGGAGGGAACATCCCTGGGTCCTTGTTTACCCCCATTTTTCCTTACCTCTATCTTTGTTTATCCCCAATTTTTCTCACCTTCAATTTTCCTTAACCCTCCATTTTCCTCATCCCCTACCTACTGATCCCATAGTCGAGCTTTCCATACCTTAGTGTGTTGTTATATGGTTAAAGTTATATGTTCCGGTTCGACTTGTTTGAGCGGTTCACACTCATGTTTATACTTCTATTTTTGAAGTTGTGGTCTTGTTATAGTAATAGTGTCCCAGTCAGTTTGGGGACATGACTTTCTCTGGTAGGCATTAGGCACAATATTGGATTTGGCTGAGGCACAGGGGTCTGATAATATCTGGAGCCCAATCCACTGATTTTCCGCTGTGTACTACAGGGATCCATAGTGTTGTGTTGTGTGTCTCAGCATGGTGAGTCCCAGTCTCCGCACTGTAAGGCTCATACCTCAGATTTAGAGTTGTGTTCTTGTATTTTTCTCAAGTGAATGGTCTCTCTGTTGTCCAGTCCTGATCAGCCGGCTGTATAGGTATCGTAGCAGGGTCTCAGGAGCACCCTGTAGGCTCGGCTACAACGGGCAGAGGTCTGGCTATATGCGGCAGACTGCCTATATAATGTAGAATGTGATGTGAAGTATCAATTGTCCTTGTTAATGGGAGTTGTGCTTTGTCATCCGCACAGTTGTGTATATGTGCTACGGGACTGTACAAAATAAAGACTCATGCATATTGTTCTTATCTTGTTTGTCTAGTCCTTGTTGTTGTATTATGTTTAGTTTTTGTTGTTCTAGTAATGTTAGTCATTGTTTGTTCCACTCATTAATGTTGGTTCAGCCCATCTCAGTGACCCATTGTCTGGAATATGCATTAAGGCATAGTTCCCCGCTAAGAACTCCTGGAAATCTTCTGTCTAACTCTCTATCCCTTTTTTTTTTTTGTTAACTGGGGAGAATATATTAAGTGCTCTTTTTCTCTTTCTTCTTATTATCCTTTTCTTCTCTGGCCCACTAAAAGTCAGTGTTGCGCTTCTTTGTCTTTGAGCACATAAGAATAGGGAACTATATCCTCCTATCCTTTATATTCTTCATCCTGTTACATTAACACCGGGACTGATCTATACCTGAACCCAAGGCACGTACATAAATGTGTTGAAGGTAAGTCCGATGTGGAAAAAAAAAGAACTGTCCACCTCGTTCAACCAGCCTCTGCGGCGTTGGTTAGAGTTGTGGTGGTTCATAGTATGGTATATATTGTCCTTGTCTAAGGCGCATTAGACGACATCCACTGATGTATGCCTGGCAGGATTCCTTTATTCCGTCATCCTCCTCTCCTTCCCTCGTCGACAACATCCTCGATGCTTGCTCCATTGCTACTGGATTTTCCTTACCCCCACAATGTTTTTATTTTTCATGGATATTTATTAATTTACTTATTTATTTTATTTTTAAAAATTTTTTTTTATTGCTATCTTGGTTTTCCTATTTCAGCCGTTATCACAATCGTTTGTGTCCACTGACTTCTGTTTCTCGCTGTTAAAGTGATTTTAGATGTTTTATTTTTCCTATCATTTTTTTTTTCATTTACTCTTGGTTGTATAGTGTTCTGTTTCTCAGTTATCTCTATTCCTAGTGTCCGCTGATTCTTGTTGTTTTGTTGCCTTGTGGTTAATGGTTTTATTGTTTTTATTGGTATATACCTTTACGTAAACGTATCCTGTTTGGTATACTATTGCTCTAGTCTTTCTTTGATTAATTAGTTATTTATTTTCTTGTTTATTTATTTGTTTAGTTATTTGTGGGTATTAGTTGGATATTCCGCTTGTATCTCCTCTTTGTGAGTGGTTTCTCTGCTGTATGTCGGGTTCGGTTTTCCTCTTGTGCTGTACACGTTCTTGTTCACAGTATGGGTAGCCATACTGGAGTTTATTTTCCTTGGTTCCCGCTCTTGCTTTGCTTGAGTTTTCTTGCGTTGAGCGGCGAAAAGGGCCCGTTTGTTATCGTCTGTGTTTGTTATCTTGCGTTGAGCCCCGAAAAGGGCCCGTTTGTTATCGTCTGTGTTTGTTATCTTGCGTTGAACCCTGGATAGGGTCCATCTGATTACTTCTGTGTTTATTGTGTTGCGCTTAGCCCCGAGAATGGTCCATCTTTTGGTCGTCTGTTTTATTGCGTCTTTGTTCTTGGGTCTTGTATCCAGTGTAGGAGAGGGACTATTGCATCTCTCTTGTCCACCGTTGGGGAGGTTTCCTACCTTCTCCTCTTTGTCCAGCATAGGAGGTGTTTCCTGCGCGTCTCTCTTGTCCACCGTTGGGAAGGTTTCCTACCGTCTCCACTTGTCCACCGTTGAGGAGGTTTCTTGGCGTCTCCTCTTGTCCCGCGTCAGAGAGCGTTCTTTCGCTTCTATCTTGTCCACCGTTGAAGAGTTTTTCTGTGTCTCTCTGTGTCCCATTTTGTCGTGTCTTCAAATGATCAGCTTCTTCCATCATTTTTAGATTTGTTTTTTATTGGTGTTGTCTTCATTTTTTGGTTGGTTATATTTCTTTTCCTGTTGGCGCTATGAATTGTTTTACCAGTTTGTGCACTTCTTTATTTTTTTTTTCTTGTTTTGTTATTTAGTTGTTAACAGCAAACACTTGTTTGGTCAACTTTTAAAGTGTACCACGATAGCATCAAGGATGTTGTCTTCTGCCCCTGTAATTGTGAATCAGAAGATTTTTTTTCTCCTTCTTCTTCTGCGTTCATACGGAGTGTATTTTTCAGGCGTCATTGCGGTGTAGTCCGGTTATGCGCCCTTAGGCCGACACATCCGGCTTTGGCGGGCGTTTGTTGACCGGGTTAGCCTCTCCGGGGAAGATTCTTTTGATATGTTTGACATTGTCAATTGCATGACTAGTATAAAAAGCTGGCAAAACGTTCAGTGTTTGCCTAAATGTCATGTGTAGACCAAATATGAATTTGTTGTCTGCAAGAATAGCCACGATGCCGAAGAAATATCAGCTTTTGGTTTTTGCTCTTGTTGTGACTGTGTTAGGCAGTCAGGCACAACCACATACGGTGAGTTCATCATTTTACTGTCTGTAAGTTTTTGTTTGTGGTTTCACTTTAATCTTAGGTTAAAATAAATTACATTCTTTCTGTTTTAGACAGTACTGGAATGTCTTGAAACTAAAATTAATGTCTGTTTTTAGACAATGTCTCAGTTTGTCTGGCAATGTCTTAAATGTCTCAGTTTGTCTCATTTGTCTCAAATATCTCAGTTTGTCTGGCAATGTCTCAAGGATCTCAGATTTGTCTGGCAATGTTTCAAATGTCTCAGTTTTTCTGGCAATGTCTCAAATATTTCAGTTTTTTTAGTGTGTCTCAAATATTTCACTTTGTTTGACAATGTCTCAAATCTCTCAATTTGTCTGGCAATGTCTCAAATGTCTCAGTTTGTCTGGCAATGTCTCAAATCTGTCAGTTTGTCTGGCAATGACTCAAATGGCTCAGTTTGTCTGGCAATGTCTCAAATCTGTCAGTTTGTCTAGCAATGACTCAAATGGCTCAGTTTGTCTGGCAATGTCTCAAATCTGTCAGTTTGTCTGGCAATGTCTCAAATCTGTCAGTTTGTCTGGCAATGTCTCAGTTTCTACAATCTACTACTTTGTCTATTAACATATATCTATAATCTAGTAATCTGTATATCCACATATATCTATAATCTACTCATTTGTCTATCCACATATATCTATAATCTACCAATTTGTATATCCATATATATCTATAATCTATTCATTGTGTATCCACATATATCTATAATCTATTCATTGTGTATCCACATATATCTATAATCTATTAATTGTGTATCCACATATATCTATAATCTACTCATTGTCTATCCATACATATCTATAGTCTACTAATTTGTCTATCCACATATATCATCAGTTATTAGAAGCAGATGTGAATGTAAAACTCAAAAAGCTTACCCGAGGACCAAAGCAACTTTGTTTTGATCTCACAAAAATACTAAATGCATACATCGTAGATGTGAATACTCGTTTGCAATGTTGATGTCTATACAGGAGAAAATGACATCTGATGAACTGGCAGTACAAGCTAGAGATATCTTGATAACAGCAGCCACTGATTTCATTCCTATCAAGAATAAGCAACATAAGCAATGGATTACAACAGTCACGTTAGAATTAATAAAACATCGATAGGAACTGAATCAGAAAGGAGGTGAATCCGATAACAGCAGGATGAAGTATAAATTTTTAACACGAGAAATAAGAAAGAACACAAGAAAGGACAAACACCAATATATACAAGATTGCTATACCAGAATACAGCAATATCATAAGAATGGAAGAGATTATGAAATGTTCAAAGAAATGAAATTATTGACAAGAAATGGTCAACCTCAATTAAATGTCATCTGTAACAATTTGGTAAATACCTTAACATAATGTAGAATAAAATTCTAGAAAGATGGCAGGAATACTGCAGTGGAATGTATGATATGAATTACTGTGAGGGTATGGATGAGATGCATGAACCAATGACAGCAGAGGCAGAAACTGAACCGTCATTAGATATCATTGTATGGGCAATAAAGAACCTGAAGAATGGTAAATCACCTTGATGCGATGAGATACCAGCTGAACTAATTAAAGCGGGAGGTGAAGAAAGCATACGCATTTATCATGCTTTATGTAAAAAAATATGGAAATATGGTATATGGCCAAAAGATTGGAAGAGAACTATCTTCATTCCAATACCAGAAAAAGGGCAACCTGAAATTATGCACCAACTATAGGACTGTTTCCCTGATCAGTCATGCAGGTAAAATCCTACTAAAAATATTAATGGGAAGACTTCTTAAGAAAATGGGAGAAGGGATTAATGTGGTTCAAGCTGGATTTAGACAAGGAAGTGGAACAAGAGATCGCATACTCAGCATGCGTTACATAATAGAGAAGTGTAGAGAATTTAATGTAAACCTATTCTCATGTTTTGTGGACTATTCAAAAGGCATTTTACTGTGTACAACATCATAAACTTTAGGAAATCATGAGGAAATGGGCTTTCTATAACATTTAGTGCTACACATAAAAATGCTCTATCTAGACCAACAAGCAGCGGTTAGAATAGCTGGCGAGACATCAAATTGGTTTGACATCAAGCAAGGAGGCCGTCAGGGATGTATGCTGCCACCCTATTTGTTTAACCTGTACGCCGGAAATAAAAATGAGAAAGTCAGAGATAAAATAACCAAAGAGCAATATGATGCCCTAAATATCGGTGGTCATGAAATACCAGAGATTCTATATGCTAATGATACAGTATTACTATCATCATCACAGAATATTATAAGCAAACTAATAATCTCAACCCACAAGAATAGTGAAAATGACAACTGATATCTTAATATAGCAAAAAGAAAGATAATGCATACAGAAAAAACTAATATGGAGAAATATACATATATATATACACAGTGACGACACAGTGAAAGACATTAAAAGACAAATATCTATTGCTCTTCAACAACTAAAACAACTAAATAAATTTTGGAGTGGGACAGATAGAACTACAAAAAATTAGATTTTTAAGAGCAAGCATCATTCACTAGTTAGTTAGCTAGTTAGTCTATAGATCATCCTCATTGAACATCGAACCATTCAGTCCATAAGTGCTCGGATCCCCTCCTCAGCAAATCCCGCAGCGTGTAGCGGCTAACGACACCAGTTCTGTGTTGGTTTATCAATCTTCTTTGGCTTCCTGCGCAGTGTTCTCGTTTGGCCACACCTTTTTTAATTTGCTGTCTGACCATGGTTGTAGATTCGCAGTCATCACTTGGTTCTCGCAAAAGTCTTACTTCTCGTAGCGAATTCAGAATTTCAGCCTGGTCCATGGCGCGTCCGCCCTCCACATTAGCCATACCTGCGAGCTTGTCAGCCAGCTCATTCCCTTGTACTCCCGCATGCCCTGGCAAGAAGATAAAACTAATCTTTGCCAGCCGAGACCGCTCCAGAGACAGCAACCACTCTCTTCGGATCCACCCCGTCTCTGTCCTCTTGAACATGCTCACTGAGTCGCTAAGGAAACATGCCCTAGTGAATGTATGTGTCTCGAGCCATGTTATTGCTTTACTTACTGCCATGACTTCCATACTAAGGTTACTTGTGGTCTCAACAAAAGCACCAGAGTCCTCCTTCACAATTCTTCCTCCGGCCCGCGCCGTAAAGGCCCATGAGCTTCTCACATGTCGGACGACCGACCCATCTGTGTGTCATGTGACAGCATCACCGTCTAGCGAATTCTCGAATATCAACGCATCTACTACTTGTCTTTGTTATCACCTGGTCTATGTGCACATTATAAGCAAGGCTTCGATCAAACCGTATCCCCAGGTAATTCATTGCCTGCGTTCTTTCCACCGTCTCTGAACACAGATTAACAGTTGGTGTTGGCGTGTTGAGAATATGATTATTCAAAGAGAACCATGTCACTGTTGCCTTTGTTGGGTTGACCATTGCCCCAGCTTCAGCACACCAAGTGCTTATGCGTTTGAGTTCGGTTTGCAGTTTCACAGCAACCTGATCTCTATCCTTACCCTGACGATGCACTAAAACTATCGTCGGCATATGACAATGTCCTCCACGGCCCAGTGATCTGCTTGCTGGTGATTCCCAGTGTAGGCGTTGAACAGCACTCTGTGCCTAACATGGAATCGGTTTACATCATCCAGAGCAGTGCCGGTCAGGGTTTGCCATCTCACGCGATCACAAGACTGACAAATCAGATCGCTGGTCTCCGCAGCTGTGCCATCTCTAACTGTCACGTACCGAGTCCATCTGTTGTACACTATATTCAACTGTCAGATAAATGGGTTTAGGATTATCACCCTACAGAATACTGTTGGTAAGATGCTGGAGAAGATTGTTGCTCTTAAGCTTCAAGAATATTTAGAAAGGGAAACGCTCCTCTCGAAAGGTTTGGGAAGTTACCGGCCAGGGAAATATACTTGGTCAAGTGCAGCCACTTTTGCCTATGATGTTCACGAAGGATTCCAAAACAGACAGGAGACGGCTGTGGCAGCACTCGATCTCGTGGACGCTTACAATATGATCAGATATTATGTTTTTATGTACGTTCTTGTGGAGAATAGAGTCTGTCCTTCGTTGGTGAACTGGATTGTAGCTGTCTTGTATTGTAGTAGAGTGTGGCTGCTCAGGCTGGGCACATGGTCCTCTGAGCCATGTATCATAACCCCCTGACTACCACAGAGGTCAGCAATTTCACCTGTACCTTTCAATGTGTATACGAGCAAGATTGCAAGCCTCGAAGCACCAGGGGCTGGAAAAATACTAACATGTGCAGATGATATTCTCGTATTCAGGGAGGGGAGGGACATAAACCAAACAGTTCGGGAGTTGCAGGTGATACTGGACAAAGTGATGGATGGGTGTACGGAGATGAATGCTGTTTTTAACACAGATAAAACATCTGTCTTGTGGTGCTCTCTGGGTAATAGGATTGTTAAAGCTGACCTCCCAAGTCTCACAATAAATGGTAGAAATGTGAATAGAGAAAGCAGACTGAAGTACCTGGTAATCACTTTTGATAGAAGCTAGTCTTTTTTACGGATCCTGTTGAAGTGGTGGTTACAAAATGTCAGAAGAGGCTCAATGCACTGAAGAGTATGGTAGCTAGGGACATGGAGTAGAAAATGCTATTCACACCTTTTCAGCACTTAAACAATTCAGTTGTAGAGTATGGAATGTGAATGCCCATTGTCCCATAGAGGCAGCTAGTGAAATTAGAACGCATACCGAATGAATCCATGAGGGTGATTATGGGGTGTACTGAGGGGTGTCTGTTTTATACCATACTCATATGTCATGTATAGGGCTCGGCTGTTTTATACCATGCTCATATGTCAGTAGTACCTCGAGTGGCAATGGGACCGTAAATCTGGATCCGATCCAGGTTGGTGACGTCATATTTTACTATATGAAGAGTGTGGATCCAGATCAGTGACGTAATATACCGGATCCAGAACGGACCTCATTTTTTTCTTTCCAAATTTGGCGGATTTTTTGAGTACTTCCGGTGTCACTTCTGGCTGCCTACTTCCGGTCCTTATGTGGCAGTGATGTGTGTCCCCAACCCCACCCCCTGCCTCGATCCGCCCGACCGCCCCCGGGACCGTTTGAAGACATCGAGGTTAGCCCCGGGCATATGGAATACTTATATGGATAAGTAGACCAAATATACACCGGGCACTCGGGTTTGAGTCCCAGTGTGTGTATGTTTATGTGTGTGTACGGGGTAGGCCGATGTGAGGGGCGCGAGGGAATGGGCACCTACCCCGGATATTAGCATTTGCCCCCCCCCCCCTATCAGAGGGAGGCCACCAAACATATAGCAAGATATGAAGAATGAGTTCACCATGGCACCAAGACCAAGATGCAATACTAGACTCTGATCTTAGCCAAAAGACCGAAAAGATCAGAGCCAAAAGGACGATCTGGCATATTCAGGTTTAGGAAATAGCCTGAAGCCAGATTATGCGTATTAAAATAATCCTAATAACGTATAGAAGTGATATATTTCTAGTAGGTATAACCTAGATTATTAATCTGAAAATAAAAATATTTATTTGAAATAATATAATGAATAACTTTGTACAATATCTTTGACGTATAAGAAAAATTATAAACAATGCGAGTTATGTTCCCTGCAAACAAAATACTAATAGTCTCCCTTTGCTTCATTCCTCAATAGTCTCCCCTGAACTGTCTTTGGTAGTTTACCTGGCACACCCAGTGATAGTACAACACCGAGGCAGGCAAGCAATATCCCGCTCAGCCCATTACGAGCACGTGAGAAATATGACATCCTGGGTGTACGCCCGTGTGTGTCTGTGTGTGTGTGTGTGTGTGTGTGCATGTGTGGCCATGTGTTTGTGCGTGTGTGTGTGTGGTGTGCGTAGGAAACTGTAAATACCTCTCTCTCTCTCTCTCTCTCTCTCTCTCTCTCTCTCTCTCTCTCTCTCTCTCTCTCTCTCTCTCTCTCTCTCTCTCGTTCTTTCGTTCGTTCTCTTCTTTTACGCTTACCCTTTGTCTATTGTCCTTGTTAAAATAATAACGGGGTAAACGTGCGTGTGTGTACGTCCATGCGTGTGTGTGTGCGTGTGTGTGTGCGTGTGCTGTGTGTGTGTGTGCGTGTGTGTGTGTGTGTGTGTGTGCGGTGTTGCCAGGTGAGTAGCCTATCACCTGGTAATTCCTCCAATTCCTTAAGCCAGTCCCAGTGTTCCTTTCTGACAAAACAGTCCACTATAGCATATACATTTATGTTGTTCCAACTTAAGCCACCAATCTCCATTTGTATACCCTGGCAAGAATGAGACAGCGAGGAGTAATTCCACTGGCTCAAGTCAAGTACCACATGCTTCACTCCTTCCTTCACCAGCAGATCTTGCCCATGTCTCTTCTGCCATGTAGGGTTTATATAACTAGCGTACCCAGGGCAATGGTATTTGTCTGTATTTAGCTCCTGGAGCATGAGGACATCAAAATCATATATTAGCCTCTCCAATACAGGACCTCTCTGCCTGGCACTACGACAATTTCAGTATCCTACTCTTGCATGGTTGAAACCTAGTCTCTCCACTTTTCATCTTGTTCTCCTGGCGCCTGCCCACCTATTTTTATGCCTTCTTCTCACACCATTTCCTCGTCTTATCCTCCTCACTCTCTCTTCACTAGCCTCTGAAAGATCTGTCATGAATGAGGTTGTATACCATAGTCATATGTCTTTATCTGGTTTTATACCATACTCATCTGTCCTGTATGAGATTTTATACCATACTCGTCTGTTGTGTACCAGGTTTTATACCATACCAATCTGTCGTGTATCAGGTTTTATACCATACTCATCTGTCATGTATCAGGTTTTAAACCATGCTCATCTGTCGTGTATCAGGTTTTATACCATACTCATCTGTCATGTATCAGGTTTTATATCATACTCATCTGTCATGTGTCAGGTTATATACCATACTCATCTGTCATGTATCAGGGTTTATACCATATTCATCTGTCATGTATCAGGTTTTATACCATACTCATCTGTCATGTGTCAGGTTTTATACCATACTCATCTGTCATGTATCAGGGTTTATACCATATTCATCTGTCATGTATCAGGTTTTATACCATACTCATCTGTCATGTATCAGGTTTTATACCATACTCATCTGTCCTGTATCAGGTTTTATATCATACTCATCTGTCATGTATCAGGTTTTATACCATACTCATCTGTCATGTATCAGGTTTTATACCATACTCATCTGTCATGTATCAGGTCTGTCCAGCTGTTTTTGTCCGGTCCACATTGGGACGGTTTCAAATTCGGACAAGTGACCTTTCTTCCCCGGTCGACCCAGGCTAACATGGGAACCAAGACATGTCTTGGGAAGTAGAGGCTACCGGTTTGATACGGACAACATCAGCCAGCCAGTGTCTGTTGGTCTATAATAACGTGCGTCTAGCACCGTATGCGAGGACGTCGCAGTCATCCCAACCCAAGTGGATTTACTAGACAATCTTACGTTCAATATTTTGCCATTGCGTTCTGAACGAGAAGACAACGATTACGTTAAGCTGGCTGGTGTGGGGAATGATCCCGCAACCTGTCGTCAGCGTACCTGAAGTTTAAGAGCAAGGACTCTTATCTACTCGGCCACGTTGGCCTCTATAATGCGCCTTAAGGAGAGTAAAAGAGAGTCATGTACTTATTTGACTGCACAAAATAATCACACATTTAATTTGCCTCTCCATTGAATCACTTCCTTGTTGTAAAACTAGAAAATTGATCTAAAGACATTTCCTATCAGGTGATTGAGTCCCTCCGGATACACTCCAGCATTCATCTCAGGTCCGCTACCACCCGCTTGACCAGCGTCAGCAGAAACAACGCCGGGTACGCCCAGCAAGTCAGCTTCAATGTGGCCATGCCGAAAGATGCCTTCATTATGGATTTCTCTATGACAACTGGCGGGGTTAACTACGATGGGGAAATCAAAGAGAGAACCGTGACCTCATCTGGAGCCGGTACAGGGGGTGGGACCAGCCGAATCAATACGAGTCGAGACAGCAGCAAATTCGGGATATCACTGAATGTCTCTGCTGGAGAAACGGTCACCTTCATGTTAACTTACGCGGAAGTTTTGAAAAGAAAACACGGCGTTTATGACCATCAAATTTATTTGAGTCCTGGCCAGCCTGTTGGCGATTTATTTGTCCAGGTGTTTATACAAGAGAACACGTATCTGACAAAGGTCAAGGTCCCCGCTGTACGGCCGTTCACATTCACTCCCAGTGGGACAGCTGAAGCCGACAACGCCATTGCCAGAATCGAGAGCACGTCGCCCACAACAGCCCACATCCTGTTTGTCCCCAATCTAGAGCAGCAAGGACCGGCGGGCATCAATGGAATCTTCGCGGTCCAGTACGATGTGCGGCGGGGTCGTTTTGGGGACATTGTGGTGCAGGATGGCTATTTCACACACTTTTTCGCAGCTTCAAATGCCAAGCCCCTGCCTAAGGATATCGTGTTTGTTTTGGATGTTTCCGGATCTATGTCTGGCGATAAAATGCAGCAGATGATTGAAGCAATGCTGGAAATCTTGAGTGATCTCCGGCCCGAGGATAATTTCAACATTGTGACCTTCAGCTCGAGCGCATCTGTGTGGTCCAGCCACTTACTGCCGGCTAATACCAACTATATAAACAGCGCTAAATCTTTTATTCGAAATTTGAAGGCATATGGGGGTACTAATATTTTATCTGGAATAATGCAAGCTAGGCAGATTTTTTCCTCCGCATCAGAAAGACTACAAATTATCTTCTTCCTAACGGACGGCCAAGACCCGGCAGTTATTCAAGATGACCCAACTATCGCAATCTACGGGTTAGCCTTTGGAGATGACGCCGACCTGGAGTACATCAAATCGCTGTCTGCCAGAAATGGCGGGTTTTACAGAAAGATCTACACGGATATAAACGTGGCCACTCAAGTGGAATATTTCTACAATGAAATCTCCACCGTGCCTTTCAGGGACGTGACGTTTTCATATGAACCTGGTACTGTGGATGAACACTCCCTTACACAGACGCATTTCTCTTCCATTTTTGAAGGATCTGAAATTATTGTCAGTGGTCGAATCAAAGCCAACGCTACTCAATTCGGTGCAAAGATCATGCTTGTGAACGAGGAAGGGCAAAAAGAAATAAAATCTGACGTGAAGGATGTGAAAGAGCTGGCTCCTAACGTCACGTCCATCCCAGCTAACATCACAAACTCCACAACTCTGTTACAGCCGCTGTCCATGGAAAAAACGTGGGCTGCCATTACCATTGACCAAAAACTGAAAGAGGAAGAGAAACGAGCAACTACTACCGGTGACACAAAGAATCTGGAGCAGGTTCTGGACTTGTCTTTGAAGTACGGTTTAGGATCTCCTGTGACCTCGATAGTGGTGAACGATCCAAAGAAAGGGGGTCAGCTTGTGGAGACTGCAGTCGACAATGAAGAAAAGACATCAGACAACAGCCGAGCGATTCAGTTCATAAAATCGCGACCTCCTACAACAACTGTACGAACAACAACTACCACAACCACTACAACTACCACACCTAAGCCATGGTGCCGTCCCAGGCAGTCCGTGAGTGAGGCCGTCAAGAGCAGTTTCCTAGCACTGACCAACGTCTCCAGTCTGGTGGAGGTGTATATGAACGCTCGCGCGAACTCCTTCAGATATTTCAGAAAGGCAATAACACGGCTCCAACAAATGACTACCATCGAGAGGGAAGATTTCTGCAACAGTAGCAACACTAAAAAGAGGGGAAGATACATCCCAAAACAGGAGAGACAACTGAGAAACAAAAGCGTCAGGTCCAATAACTTCACTTCCCATAGAATATATCTGACGTCTGTAACGATAACCGACGGAGAACGTTCAGCGTGTGTTGATCCTAGTAGCGGTCTGGAGAAGGACACAATTTACACGCTAGTGGCATCTTCCCCAGGCTCCTCACTTCATCTTCACACAGGATGGAACAAACAGCGGGGCCTCGTGACACCACACAGACTCCTGTTCAATTCCTCAAATGGACACGTTGCATCGGTCTTTTTAGGAACCAGTTCCACGTGGAGCGTCACGGGAGCTGCTAATTTCACATTCGTAATAAGAGATTTAAATTCCATGAGCATTGAAGTGGAGAATATAAATGTCACTTTGAAACGTTTTGCGTCGCCCCTGGCCATCAACTACATGATGAATGTCATTGTTGACAAACAAGATGCCCGATTGTATACAGGAATGCTAGCGGACAAACTCAAACCTCTGACAAACATGAACAAGTTACCGCCAAAAGTGAAATCAAACTCACGCAGGAAACGATGTCCAACACTCGGCCACGGTCCACGTCAAACCACACCTTACAAGACGGCGGCAGCACAGACTTTTCTCAACTTCTATTTGGATGTTGTTTTGGACCTGAAGAAAAATCTGCCCATACACCTCTATGCGTAAACATCGGGTGGCGTGGAAGCGACGATACAGGCCAGGCTACCATTGACATCAATGTCAGCTTGTGACAGTGTCAGCTATCAGCTTGTGACAGTGTCAATTATCAGTTTGTGACAGTGTCAGCTATCAGCTTGTGACATTGTCAATTATCAGTTTGTGACAGTGTCAGCTATCAGCTTGTGACATTGTCAATTATCAGTTTGTGACAGTGTCAGCTATCAGCTTGTGACAGTGTCAATTATCAGTTTGTGACAGTGTCAGCTATCAGCTTGTGACATTGTCAATTGTTAGTTTGTGACAGTGTCAGCTATCAGCTTGTGACAGCGTCAATGATCACTGTGTGTGACAATGTGTGTGACAGTGTAGACTCTCACATAGCCAACGATGTTGCTCATGGTCGCTCTACGCCGTTCCGTTTACTGTAGCCATATTTAATGTTTGTTTATTTTGTTTATAATTATTATTTTTCATGATGTGTACACACATTATATATCTATAATTTTTTTTCTTTCCGCGTTTCCATCCTGTTTCAGGATATTGCGGTCAACACCAGCATCTTTCAGCTGTATGTTGATTCCTAGGCTAGATTACGCTCATCAGCACGTCACGACTTTCTGAGCGACCGGCTCCATACTCTCATAAGTCACTGGAACGACTCGAACCGCTTCCAATTCTCGTGCGCTCACGTCAACCACGAGAGTATTCGGGGTTACGGAGAAAGCTGCTAACTCCTCGGTCAGGGAGACCGGTATATCTATAATTAGTTGTTTTTTTTTATTGTTATCATTATGTGACATGCCTATAAGTGTGGGCGATCACGGCTCGCCATCTCACACCATCACAAGAGTCTTCGATACGTTTGTGTTCTTGTCCTAATTATGCAGTGATGTCAAGCCATTTAGGTATTAATTTTTTTTTTCTTCATCTTGCTCCTTTCCCATCAAATATGTTTTTTAATGTTGCATATCCCTTACAGGACGTTGCAGTCAACACAGCATTATTCAGCTGCTGCTGGTGTACTAGGTAAGTTTTTACGTTCAGTAGTTTGCCATTGATTTTTGAACGACCGGCTCACATACCCCCGTAAGTTACCAGAACCGGTGTCGATTCTCACAGCTGCTGTTTTCCCCACGTGGATATACGGGATTACGAACAATGTCGTTAACACTTTGGCCAGGAACAAATAATTGCCAGTTGTAAAAACGTTTAATTTCTGTAATTAATATATCATTTTCATGTGTTTCTTGAAGGACTTGCTCATTGCTTTTTCTGTCCGTCCGTGGTATTCGTTGCATTTCCCACAGAAACCACATTCCCACTGCCATTAGATCTAACCATGTAGTGTTCGTAACTACCACTCTTATTCCAGCGTGACTGCCAGGAGACATCATGTACTAGACAACTTTACACGCGTACATTAACTCATGTAGACTTATACCGGCAGATCCACGATCACCGTGTGTAATTTAACTCGCGCAGCTTTCTGTCAGATGCTTCACAATTGTTGTGTGTATTCCATTTTAAGACAGTCTAAACTGAATTTCAAGTACTTTTTGCAGGTGGAGAAGAATGAAGCACCTCATCTAGTAGATATGAACACTTGGTCCGAGGCCAGCAGCGATCTTGGTGTAGCTAGCGGTTTGTCAGGTGCCCCGGGAGGGGACACGAAGCAAAGTTCCTTAACTGGGACAGACAAGATCGCCCGGGTGGAGAGAAGCAGCAGTGACACCCAGCTACCGCATGCGAATGTGCTGGGCTCCGCATCCATTAGCCAGACTTCCACCACGCCGGCCACTTCCACAGAATATGCCAACGATTGTCGACCGAGGAAATCCCTCGAGCAAGCTTCCATATCTACCATGTTGACAAACGCCGACATCTCTGTCGCCATGGAGATGTGTATGGGCATCAATGAAGAACTGTTTACTAAACTGTGGAGCAACTCGAACTTTATGAACTTGCTGAATAACAACAACACGCTACCTATTGCGAGTTCAAGGCAGAAAGATGACCACGCCAAAGGCCAAAACTCACGGAAAGTGAAGATCAGCTCTGTGACCATATCTCATGAGAAGATTGGCAAGGTTTATGCATGCCATGAATTCGGGTTTCTGGAAACTGGTATGAACCTAGTACTAAATTCTACAAACGGAACATCCATGTATGTTGCAGCTCAGAAGAAGCACGGAGCTGTTTATGTAACGCGTCTGGTGCTGAACTCTTCTCTGGAGGACATGACCACTGTCCTTCTGACCACTTCCCAACACTGGAGGATCACTGGCAACTCCAGAGCAGTCAGTACAATCAAAGGGCAGCACCAGATGGTCATCTTCGTTGATGATGTAACTGTAAATGTGGTTAGAAGTGTCATTGGTGAGCGTGTTTATTATGACATGACCGTGAAACTGAAGGCGCGTGAGGGTGTGGTTTATGGTGGAATATTAGGGGATCTGCTCATGGCCAAGTCGGCCTCTCTGGCAACAGGCCCTAGTTCCAAGACTAAATACCCGAAGAGATGCAGACCCCTTCTAGCACAGCGACAAGCCGTGGCCAAATACAGGACCTCATTTTGCACATTCATGGGGTTCTTCCTGGGTCTCCTTGAGGACGTGACTCAAAATCTCCCGAGCAAAATGTTCGAATAAAGGTTCAGCTCTCATCAGACGGCATGCAGAACCTCGCTCTCATCACATCCCGCCGAGGTGTGCCTAACTGATTAATTGCCATGGGATGATCGATCGTCTTATTCTAAATTCCCGTAACTGCCATGGGCTTATAAATCAATCTATAGTTAAAATATCAATACTGTAATTTAACAACCCCCTTTAATTTGATATGTAATACAACATGTCTGCTACCATATTAACAACTGTTAAGTCATAACTGTAACACACCCCTACTTCCCAATTTCAGCCATCCATTATTGTTCAGTCAAACCAGCTTCTTGTTTGGTACAGAATCTGTAAATTATCGAGCCAAGACATTCAAGGTTTGTAACATTTTACATGTTGTCATTGCTGGCTATAAATTTTATTTCATGGGTATTTTTATCCGTGGACATTATTTCTTTTTTGTTAACGTTCAGGAAAAAAAAAAGGTTATATCTTCATTGCACTTTTTAACAGTCACAATTAATTGTTTACAAACCTGTAATTCTATTTGTGAGGAGAACCGTGTTGTAAAGATATCTGAGTTCTAGAGTCGGATATCCATCATTTATGAGTGTTTCAAAATTGTCACATGTCTTATCATGTTTGTTCTAGGCTACACAATCAGTTTTGTCAGTCTATATCTAACTTCACCGATTTACCACAATGGCTACCACGCTGTTAACGTTTGATGGCATATATTTACTTAAATGTAGTTTAGCATTGTAGTTTTTTATTGATATTTTTCTAGCTGTAAACAATATTATGCTTACAGTTAATTTACGCTTCTGCGTGTTGTGTTTCCTGACTTTGTGAGAGATTTATACTGACATTTCATTATTATGCAAGCATAGATGTCACACACGCAGCGTTGTTTAGAATATAGTACCCAGTTCAAGATGTACAGTAATGGTGTATGTGTATATAGATGGTGATGACTTACTTTCTCAGCCCAGGGTAAACGGCAATGGTATTTCTATAGCGCGTGTATTTGCACTCAGTTGGGTGTACATGATCACAATGAAATGCTCAGTACTCACTTAACAATAAGTAATAGTTCGTAATTTCTTCCTCTTCTTCTTGTTCTTCTTCACTATTTTCTTTTTTTCCCTACATCTGCTGCTGCTGTTGCTTCTTCTTCTTCTTCTTCTTCTTCTTCCTCTTCTTCTTCTCTTCCTCCACCTCCTCCTCCTCCTCTTTCTTCTTCTTCTTCTTCTTCTTCTTCTTCTTCTTCTTCTTCTTCATCTTCTTCTTCTTCTTCTTCTTCTTCTTCTTGTTCTTCTTGTTCTTGTTCTTCTTCTTCTTCTTCTTCTTCTTCTTCTTCTTCTTCTTCTCTTCCTCCACCTCCTCGTCCTCCTCTTTCTTCTTCTTCTTCTTCTTCTTCTTCTTCTTCTACTCCTCCTCCTCCACCTCCTTCTTCTTCTTCTTCTTCTTCTTCTTCTTCTTCTACTCCTCCTCCTCCTCCACCTCCTCCTTCTTCTTCTTCTTCTTCTTCTTCTTCTTCTTCTTCCTCTTCTTCTTCTTCTTCTTCTTCTCTTCCTCCACCTCCTCCTCCTCTTCTTTCTTCTTCTTCTTCTTCTTCTTCTTCTTCTTCTACTCCTCCTCCTCCACCTCCTCCTCCTCCTCCTTCTTCTTCTTCTTCTTCTTCTTCCTCTTCTTCTTCTTCTTCTTCTTCTTCTTCTGCATTCCATCCCCCATTTAAACATAGACCCTCAGATATACCACGCTGTGTCATGTAGACTTGCTCATGATTGGTTGGATTCTATAGTGCAAGTTTGAGGTGGTCAGTCTCACGACACCCTCCTTAGTCGCCTCTTGCGACAGGCATTGCAGGTGACAGTGTGACCATTCATAGCTTCGCTGGCGGGCTCGGGGACACACGGGCCAGTTGGTACTTGACAGAGAAGCAAAGAATAGTCGCGACCGAACATTCTCATTACATAGCTGGGGTAGAATAATGATAGTTGGTGTGGAATTTGTCACCAGATGTCATATTAACTTCAACGATGATATCCAATAGAACGAACGAACGAACTTTATTTTAAAAGGGTAACAAATTGGGCACGCAGGCCCGTCTTACATTCGGCCCTTTCAATCACTCATCTTTCATTCATCAAATGTGCATGTTACATTTACATAGGGAAAAAAGCATTGTCAAATGGACTTTGTAAGCATAAACAATGCATATTACGCATGATGCATTCACATGGGAGGGGGGGAGAAAAAGGGGGGGGGGGGAATTGTCAAATGAAAGTTGTAAACATAAACAGTGCATATTGCAATTTTGTGAGACACATCCCCCATCCACCCTCACATCCCGCAGCCACCCACACATCCCGCAGCCACCCTCACATCCCCCACCCACCACACCTCCCCCACCCACCCACACATACCTCCACACACTCACGCAGACCCAGGCAAACATGCATGCCGCACCCACCCACTGATCCCCCACCAACACACATTTCTCCACCCACACATACATCCCCCACCCATCCCATAACCGACACACACACCCACCCACATATTCTCCAACACCCAATCACACACCCGCAACCACCCAGCAAAACACACATCACAAAACCACACACACATACCCCCGCCAACCCACACATCCCGCACCTATCCACACACACACATCCCGCACCCTCACAATTTTCCCCACCCACCCACACACACACACTCACACATCAGCCAACCTACACCCACTCACCCACCCAATATCCACAACCTCTCAACTACACATCCCCCACCTATACACACATCCCCACCCACAAACACATCTCCCCACCTGCCCACACATATCTCCCACCAATAAATATCCAAAAACACACACCTCCCACCCACACACACACCACCACCCACATATACCCCACTGTGACATGTTGTAGATTGAGTTGCCAGAGGACCTAGTTGTAGTGTTCTCTGGAGATATATCTTGAATAATAAATACCAAGATAAAGGATATGATTTAGCACGTTTTGTCTAGAGGTCACTCAAATGAGCTAAATCATTCCCGCAATAGCCTTTTTGGAGAACATTTTTCTTTGGCTCAACCCCCACTGTGAGACTACTATGTATCTACACAGAAATTTATAAAAGAAGTAAAAGGTTCCCTTAAGGCCAGAAAAGATCTGAACTATTAGCGCCTGTACAACTGAGGATCCCTCTCACTCATTATAATGTTGCCAGTGTGCTGTTCGTCCGTCACCTAGATCTCTTCTTTCTTTATTTTGTCAGTATGACCTATATCAGTTCAAGTAGTCCTTCAATTTTGCAGACAAACAAACTTCAACAATAACTGTACATTACATCTGTTGGACAGGACATCTACATGACAGTTTCTTGACAAAAGTGGAACATACATTCACAAGGAATTGGTTTACACCACAAGTGTACAAGATAGACATCATGAGATACCTGACAACATCTATACAGGACTTTTCACAATATGTATAACCAACCACAGCACTTAAGACAGTCACCAGAGACAACACTTGACAGCAACTGTACACGAAATTCACTGGGGACATGTACTTAAAACACTGGTTCAATCATACTGTTTATTGAGCTGATGGTGAGTCTAGTAGTGATGACCATTGTTCATCCCATTTGTCATGTCAACACCTCAACAAGGTACATACAAAATGTACAAATATGCTAACATGCATGAAGATAACATGATACACCACCTCTCCATTACTCCACCAACTAATAACTCTTATCCACCTCTCCTCTCTAATCACCACTACACCATTCTGTTTACAGTATCTATCTCTATCCTCATCTCATGTCTCTTGGGAATTTAGGAAATCCTATCCATGGGCAACTCAAGGAAGAAACTACTGTTCTGGGTCTGTTGAATCCTTTTATCATCAGCATGGATGTTGGACTAGCTCCAGTTAGCAGCTTTCCCAAAATAAGCTTCATGGCAGATTCATTCCTCTTGAAGACAAGAATTGGTAGGATGATATGATACTGTCTCTCACCGTTGACCAGACTGTCTGTGAATGCTGATACTGGGATACTTCAAAAGTTGAGGATAACACTCTCCTGACATTGGGAGATGTATACTCGGTACATGCAAAACATGACTTGCTGAAGAAACCCAGAGATAGGAACAAAATCCAATATACTACAGCCCCTCAGTCAGTCCAATCTCACCTACACTTCAAGTCACATTCTTCAACACTGTGTGAGCACCAGGCTGGAGATTAACCAAGATAAGTCCTAGCTAAACAATCCATTGCACCAGTCATTTCACAAGTTGTCTTGAATGGGGTTAACAACCAGACTTGTTGTTTCATTCTCAGATGACATTTGATTAATGATCACTGTACTTCTTATTATTGAAGTCTTCAGAACTGTTTTTCTCTCTTTCTTTTATATCCAGCTGTTTGAGAGCTGAGCTGAAAGTCTCTAGGAAATTCCCATATTGTGGGTTCTAGAAGATTTCACTTATAGAGAGTTGGTTCTGGATTCTGGGACTACTGGTTAGTTTTCCCAGATGATATATGGATGCCTCTCCTCCATCCTCCTGTTCTCTGTGGATATATAGAATGGCACAACATCTCTTCACATGTGTTAAAAGATGATGTTATCATACATTAACATACACAGATGGAGATGGGGAAGGTTAAGGTTGATGATGTAGTGAATTTCACTCTGATGTACTGTGGTAATCACAAGACCATATGCTGAGACAGGGTAGCTTAACACAATTACAAGCATTTATGTGGTCTAAGTTCCACCATGTTTGAACCACAGTAGACCTGGGCACAAGGAGGACCAGACACAGTACAGCAATCATTGTGACATAGCAACATGGGACAGGCATTGTGAAGGGAAATGGAAAATAGGCATTTACAACTGCAATATGCATTATGTATTAACTAATGGCATTTACCAAATTAGCAGACCAGACATCCATTCCTATGGCTGTGATGTTGGTGCATGAATGTCTTATTCCATATTCACACAGCAATGCCAGACCTCACCCCTTTTTCACCAGACTTGTCTCACAGATACATCTTATCATCATCATGTGCTCTTTCCCCACTGAGTAATGTCCACAGTAGGTAACAGAAGCTCAATTGCATAGCAATGGTTCACATATGCACCAAGCACATATGTGGAAAACATGTTTAGTCCTTGTAAGTTTGCATGAGCCATACATTATATTCAGCCAACTAAAACACCGGTTCACACACCTATGGTTCTCTTAGGAACTAGTTTATATGAACCATCCAACAGTAGAGGTAACAGTGTAATACTTCAAAGAGAAATTATAGTAATTCTCTTGAGTTTATAGCAACCAGGCATCACATGGACTTAGCAATTCTGGCGTGCCATCACCGTCCTGTTTACATATGGATATTTGAAGCATCTTTCTTTCTACTAATGTGAGAGGCTATTTATTAAATCACCAACTCACTCACTCCATCATTCTCTGCGTTTTACAAAGGAACTTGTACATGTTTCATCACTCATTCCCATTCAGACTGCCATTTGTTAACTCGCACGAGAGCAAAGGTACAGTTGATTTTAAGAATAAGTCATCCTAGGCATGTAGAATGCACAAGGGGTTTTGGTTTGCGAATCTGCATGAGTGTACTACATTCCTCAAGCATACGCAACCAGTCACAACAAGGGATTGATAGGCACTTGGAGTATACAGCGTGAAAGACGTGTCAAGGTTGAAGAAGCAATATTCAGAATTCTGGCGCACAGAAGTTAGGTTTTCCACTTTCACACATTATTCATAAAATACTCTTATATTCTTCTCTTTCGTACATTAGGTTTAGCCACAACATTAAAGTATGTTTTAAAGTGGTACCTGTTGTCCAGAGAACAATATATTGAATCTACAAGGGCATTGTTGGGTCATCACATCACACTAGCGACCGCTCCTGGTGAAATTCCCGCTCCTACTAATTAGATTTTAAAATATGGCCCAGGAATAGCGTGGGCTCATTATTTATGAACCAATCATAAGACAAGTGCATACCGCCGCCTCCCCCAACTCGTTCTGGAACCTTCGATCTAAGAATAGCCCTTATTTTGGGATGGTCCCTGTTAAGACTCAAAGTATATTTATGAAATGTGTCGGACTGGAAATGGGGATTCTGTTCCATCATGCTACATGGCCCCTCTCTTAGATCTTTCATAGGTATGACAGATGATCACAGAATCCACAGTTTCCAGATCCCTTAGGTGGTTTTGTCAATTACTCCCTGTCTCCCTTTACCCTACTAGAGTAGTACATTTGGAACTAAGTGATTTTTCTCCTTAAAAAAAAATCTGCCCCAACATTGCATCTGTTGATGAATTTGGTGGCAAACGCAAAGACCATGAAGTTAGCCCTGCATTATGTTCCTTTAAGTCACTGGGAGCATCAGGAGTCCTGACTCCACTCATCTGTGAACTGCTCTTCTATTTACCTCTGACAGTGTTCCACTGCTGACATCCTTGCTATATTTCCTGTTGTGATAAATGATCTCTCTGAGTCACACCATCTCGTAATGTATGAATGTTCCATAGAGATTCATTAGTGAAGTAATGGCTTTGCAATTAAGCCAACTTCCAGATGACGTTTAGAGAGAATGGTTGCATTCCATGTATCTCTCAACATTTCACCTTATCAGAACTTCATTCTTCCATTCGCCACTGGAAAATGATAATCCTGTGAGAGTGTATTTAACTGAACACTTTCTCCAACAGTAATCTTGGCATTTGGAACTGGGTTAAAATTGTTGATCATCACCGGAGCAAATACAATCTCTTCCGGGTGAACTATAGCAGCCGCTGCAGAACTTGAGACTAAAACCTACTAGAGCAGATTTGGTTAGCGTTGGACACAGGGTCTACCTTTCCAATAAGCCTCTTGTGTTTGCAGATGGTAGCAATTTCCCATTATATTTCCTTTGACTTATTTCTGTAGTCTTACCATAGATTTAGAGGTGCTTGTCGGTTGAGATTCTCTCCTTCCGTTATGCCTCTATTTTGATGTGTTGTGAGAAGTGACAGCATTTTCTCTCCTTAGTTGCTCTATTTTCTAACGTAGCAACCGAATTTTGTAGATGCAGCCAGACTGTGACATCTACTACTACTAATATAGAATTCCAGGTGGAGGTTCCAACTAGTTGTCTTCAGCCATGCTTTAGCTAAGTGCTTTTGAGTGACTGGAGTATCCGTTCTTTCTCTCCCACATGAGCAAAACGTTTACTTTGGCGAATATAAGGCGTTTCTTCTCATCCATAGAGAAGTCCGTCATTATCACAGCTACCTTTGAAGGTGTGTGATTATGTGGGTTAGCTTCTTAGTTACCAATATTGACTGGAATTTTGGAAGCCAATTTTTACTGACTTTGAGGATAGGCCTGGCCAGGTCCTGTGAATACACCTCGCATCTCAGTAATAATATAAGATTCCACTGCATAATGCATTGTTCTTATTATATAAAGAGTCGACTGCTGACTTGCAGGGATCTTTATCTTGAAAGGAGTCAGCTGTTTTTGAGAACAGTGATCTTTCGTTAGTCCACTGAATCGTAGACAATGTGTATAGAGTGTCAGCTGCTGGAATTGCAGTGAGCTCTACCATATAAGAGTTAACTGTTTAGAGACAGTAATCCTTATTACATTCCTACCATTTTTCCAGGCAGAAAGGTCTTCCCAATTGAGAATGAAAAAGGGGAATGACATCAGTTGTTCTCAACTTTGTCCGTCCTTTAATCTCCACCATTTTAAAGGCAGGAAACGCTTTCTCAACGGAGGATACATTGACGTCCGACGTCGGAGACGGATCCTGTTATATCTCTTCATGAAATTTTTCAGGTTGTCCATGATGTGCTCCTAGTCGTATGATATGCCAATGACATCAGGTTGGTTATCCATCGTTTTCTGGACACATACTTTGCGTATGCTCTCCACTTCCATATGAATGGCTAGGGGTCCAGTTATTTTGATGGCCTTCCTGGAGATTCAATGAGTTAACTCCTGGTGACGTGGATCCTAGTACACCAGAGAGATTACACCATCGAACAATAGACTAATGTCTTATAGACACCAGACTGTGGTCGGTTTTATATGACCGCTCATGACATCAGGTAGAATCTTCCCTTCCTCTCGTCCATTACGTATCAAGTACGCTTAATAATCCCACTACTTCAGGAATGGAAAGTGACGGAGTTGATAAGGATGTTTCTCCTGGAGATTTCAATTGTGTTCACTTTCTCAGCAGCTTGATCAGGGCTACCGACAAGATTACACAACTGAAGAATAAATCCAGATGTCGAATCGACACTGGACATTAGCCGGTACGAATACTGACTATCACCGAGAGAGATTATTAGTGAGGTGTCTTAATGGTTGCCCAAATTTTCCATCAGGGTTCACACTCTCTGCTCTCAGTGTTGCAAGCATGTTATGGGGAGAAGAGAATATAAGGAGTTCTTATTTCTATGTGATGTGGTGACATTAAAAATGTTGTAGTTACAACAATATTTCCCCTCTCTCACCCATGCCAGCAATTAAATTTTGGGATGGAGTAGGCCCCATATTATCTACTGGATCAAGTGTCCTAATTTCAGGGACAAAAATGAATTTCCCCCTGTAATAGCTGTCTCAGTTATATTTAAAATAATTTGTGTTCTCTGGTGTTTCAGGTACCTTAATTTTTGGATACATATATTGAACAACCAGCATGCACAAAATTATACAACATTATTGACAAGCCAATAATCAATTCATTCTGAGAAAAACAAATATCATGGATACAAGCAATTATGTTGACCCATAAGATATTTATACATCATTTTGAGTCTGCTACATTGAATTCCTAACTGATATATTAAAACAGTGATACATGCAATATTATCACTATTAATGAAATCAAACCTTCTAGAGATTTATTGTGGGTTTACATGTCTGGACAGTTGCCCTCATATAAGAGACAGGGTCCATTAAACAACACCATAAAACCTTCAAGAATTGGGTCTGATTTGCGAGAGGTCACCCCGGATTTTAATACCAACATAGAGATCCCAAAAGTGAGTCTTATGCAGGGTATACCCAAAGTTTGTATCCCGTCATCAGGGCAACAGGTATGTGAGCCCCTAGCAGGTTATTACCAGGGTTTAAATCCGAGACGAGTGTTCTTTTTCCCAGGGTTTATAGCCTGGAAAGAGCAACCAGTTATGTGACCAGGTTTTCCCAGGGTCTATATCCCGAAAAGAGCTACCCAGTTATGTGACATGTTGTAGATTGAGTTGCCAGAGGACCTAGTTGTAGTGTTCTCTGGAGATATATCTTGAATAATAAATAACAAGATAAAGGATATGATTTAGCACGTTTTGTCTAGAGGTCACTCAAATGAGCTAATCATTCCCGCAATAGCCTTTTTGGAGAACATTTTTCTTTGGCTCAACCCCCACTGTGAGACCTACTATGTATCTACACAGAAATTTATAAAAGAAGTAAAAGGTTCCCTTAAGGCCAGAAAAGATCTGAACTATTAGCGCCTGTACAACTGAGGATCCCTCTCACTCATTATAATGTTGCCAGTGTGCTGTTCGTCCGTCACCTAGATCTCTTCTTTCTTTATTTTGTCAGTATGACCTATATCAGTTCAAGTAGTCCTTCAATTTTTGCAGACAAACAAACTTCAACAATAACTGTACATTACATCTGTTGGACAGGACATCTACATGACAGTTTCTTGACAAAAGTGGAACATACATTCACAAGGAATTGGTTTACACCACAAGTGTACAAGATAGACATCATGAGATACCTGACAACATCTATACAGGACTTTTCACAATATGTATAACCAACCACAGCACTTAAGACAGTCACCAGAGACAACACTTGACAGCAACTGTACAAGAAATTCACTGGGGACATGTACTTGAAACACTGGTTCAATCATACTGTTTATTGAGCTGATGGTGAGTCTAGTGCTGACCATTGTTCATCCCATTTGTCATGTCAACACCTCAACAGGTACATACAAAATGTACAAATATGCTAACATGCATGAAGATAACATGATACACCACCTCTCCATTACTCCACCAACTAATAACTCTTATCCACCTCTCCTCTCTAATCACCACTACACCATTCTGTTTACAGTATCTATCTCTATCCTCATCTCATGTCTCTTGGGAATTTAGGAAATCCTATCCATGGGCAACTCAAGGAAGAAACTACTGTTCTGGGTCTGTTGAATCCTTTTATCATCAGCATGGATGTTGGACTAGCTCCAGTTAGCAGCTTTCCCAAAATAAGCTTCATGGCAGATTCATTCCTCTTGAAGACAAGAATTGGTAGGATGATATGATACTGTCTCTCACCGTTGACCAGACTGTCTGTGAATGCTGATACTGGGATACTTCAAAAGTTGAGGATAACACTCTCCTGACATTGGGAGATGTATACTCGGTACATGCAAAACATGACTTGCTGAAGAAACCCAGAGATAGGAACAAAATCCAATATACTACAGCCCCTCAGTCAGTCCAATCTCACCTACACTTCAAGTCACATTCTTCAACACTGTGAGCACCAGGCTGGAGATTAACCAAGATAAGTCCTAGCTAAACAATCCATTGCACCAGTCATTTCACAAGTTGTCTTGAATGGGGTTAACAACCAGACTTGTTGTTTCATTCTCAGATGACATTTGATTAATGATCACTGTACTTCTTATTATTGAAGTCTTCAGAACTGTTTTTCTCTCTTTCTTTTATATCCAGCTGTTTGAGAGCTGAGCTGAAAGTCTCTAGGAAATTCCCATATTGTGGGTTCTAGAAGATTTCACTTATAGAGAGTTGGTTCTGGATTCTGGGACTACTGGTTAGTTTTCCCAGATGATATATGGATGCCTCTCCTCCATCCTCCTGTTCTCTGTGGATATATAGAATGGCACAACATCTCTTCACATGTGTTAAAAGATGATGTTATCATACATTAACATACACAGATGGAGATGGGGAAGGTTAAGGTTGATGATGTAGTGAATTTCACTCTGATGTACTGTGGTAATCACAAGACCATATGCTGAGACAGGGTAGCTTAACACAATTACAAGCATTTCTGTGGTCTAAGTTCCACCATGTTTGAACCACAGTAGACCTGGGCACAAGGAGGACCAGACACAGTACAGCAATCATTGTGACATAGCAACATGGGACAGGCATTGTGAAGGGAAATGGAAAATAGGCATTTACAACTGCAATATGCATTATGTATTAACTAATGGCATTTACCAAATTAGCAGACCAGACATCCATTCCTATGGCTGTGATGTTGGTGCATGAATGTCTTATTCCATATTCACACAGCAATGCCAGACCTCACCCCTTTTTCACCAGACTTGTCTCACAGATACATCATCTATCATCATGTGCTCTTTCCCCACTGAGTAATGTCCACAGTAGGTAACAGAAGCTCAATTGCATAGCAATGGTTCACATATGCACCAAGCACATATGTGGAAAACATGTTTAGTCCTTGTAAGTTTGCATGAGCCATACATTATATTCAGCCAACTAAAACACAGGTTCACACACCTATGGTTCTCTTAGGAACTAGTTTATATGAACCATCCAACAGTAGAGGTAACAGTGTAATACTTCAAAGAGAAATTATAGTAATTCTCTTGAGTTTATAGCAACCAGGCATCACATGGACTTAGCAATTCTGGCGTGCCATCACCGTCCTGTTTACATATGGATATTTGAAGCATCTTTCTTTCTACTAATGTGAGAGGCTATTTATTAAATCACCAACTCACTCACTCCATCATTCTCTGCGTTTTACAAAGGAACTTGTACATGTTTCATCACTCATTCCCATTCAGACTGCCATTTGTTAACTCGCACGAGAGCAAAGGTACAGTTGATTTTAAGAATAAGTCATCCTAGGCATGTAGAATGCACAAGGGGTTTTGGTTTGCGAATCTGCATGAGTGTACTACATTCCTCAAGCATACGCAACCAGTCACAACAAGGGATTGATAGGCACTTGGAGTATACAGCGTGAAAGACGTGTCAAGGTTGAAGAAGCAATATTCAGAATTCTGGCGCACAGAAGTTAGGTTTTCCACTTTCACACATTATTCATAAAATACTCTTATATTCTTCTCTTTCGTACATTAGGTTTAGCCACAACATTAAAGTATGTTTTAAAGTGGTACCTGTTGTCCAGAGAACAATATATTGAATCTACAAGGACATTGTTGGGTCATCACATCACACTAGCGACCGCTCCTGGTGAAATTCCCGCTCCTACTAATTAGATTTTAAAATATGGCCCAGGAATAGCGTGGGCTCATTATTTATGAACCAATCATAAGACAAGTGCATACCGCCGCCTCCCCCAACTCGTTCTGGAACCTTCGATCTAAGAATAGCCCTTATTTTGGGATGGTCCCTGTTAAGACTCAAAGTATATTTATGAAATGTGTCGGACTGGAAATGGGGATTCTGTTCCATCATGCTACACCCACCACACACATCCGCTGCTCACACACATCTTCCCACAAACACACACATCCCCCACTCGTACACTCATCTCTCACACACATCCACCCACTCACGTACTCATCCATCAACCACTCACACCCACACATCACTGTCACAGAATACTGACAAGGTTAACGATCCCGTGATATGTTAGTTAGTTAGTTAGTTAGTCGACAGATCATCCTCGTTGCACATCGGACCATTCAGTCCATAAGTGCTCGGATCCCCTCCTCAGCAAATCCCGCAGCGTGTAGCGGCTAACGACGCCAGTTCTGTGTTGGTTTATCAATCTTCTTTGGCTTCCTGCGTACCCGCAGCGTGTAGCGGCTAACGACGCCAGTTCTATGTTGGTTTATCAATCTTCTTTGGCTTCCTGCGTAGTGTTCTTGTTTGGCCACCCCTCTTTTAATTTGCTGCTCTCGCAGTCTGGCCATTGTTGTAGATTCACAGTCATCACTTGGTTCTTGCAAAAGTCTCACTTCTCGTAGAGCATTCAGAATGTCAGCCTGGTCCATGGCGCGTCCGCCCTCCACAGTAGCCTCACCTGCGAGCTTGTCAGCCCGCTCATTTCCTTGTACTCCCGCATGCCCTGGCACGAAGATGAAACTAATCTTTGCCAGCCGAGACCGCTTCAGAGGCAGCAACCATTCTCTTCGGATCGACCCCTCCTCTATCCTCTTGATCATGTTCATTGAGTCGCTAAGGAAACAAGCCCTAGTGAATGTCTGTGTCTCGAGCCATGTTATTGCTTTACTTACTGCCATGACTTCCATGGTCAGGCTACTTATGGTTTCAGTGAAAGCACCAGAGTCCTCCTTCACAATTCTCCCTCCGGCCCGAGCTGTAAAGGCCCATGAGCTTCTCACATGTCGGACGACCGACCCATCTGTGTAGATGACCGCGTCACTGTCTAGCGAATTCTCGAAAATCAACGCTTGTACTTCAGCCTCAACAGCAGCCGGATTTTCTTGTCTGCATTTTCTATCTAGTTGGATGCAAACTGAAAAGGATGTGCAGAAGTCTGTTGGCACTTGCACCCACTCCTCGCCAGGTTCTAAGTCCTCAAGTGAACACACCTGTTGAAGAATGTCTTCGGCTTGACCCATCCACGACCGTCCTCTTTTTAACCTGCTGCCCTTCACCTTCCTAATTTCACTATGCAGTGGATGCTGTGTGTTTGCGTTAATTCTGAGGTAGGCGCGTGCCCTGCAAACTTGCATTCTCTCTTCAATGGTTGGAAAATCAAGAAGGTAGCGCATCGCCCTGCATGCTGTATCTCTTGTACATCCAAGAATAATGCGCATAGCTTCATTCTGTATCCTTTCCATCCTTTCTATCTGCTTATGGCTGACAGTCAGGATTGCCATTGCATACTCCAAAACAGACATGACCAGCCCCTCGTACAGAAGACATAGATGGCGCTGCTCACAGTTTGCTGCCGCCATCACCCGCATCGCTGCCAAACCCCGCTTGGCCTTTGTTATCACCTGGTCTATGTGCACATTATAAGCAAGGCTTCGATCAAACCGTATCCCCAGGTAATTCATTGCCTGCGTTCTTTCCACCGTCTCTGAACACAGCATTACAGTTGGTGTTGGATTGTTGACAATATGATTATTCAACGAGAACCAAGTCACTGTTGCCTTTGTTGGGTTGACCATTGCCCCAGCTTCATCACACCAAGTACTTATGCGATTGAGTTCGGTTTGTAGTTCCACAGCAACCTCCTCTCTATCCTTACCCTGACGATACACTAAAACATCATCGGCATATGACAATGTCCTGCCAGGTCCAGTGATCTGCTCACTGGTGATTCTCACTGTATATAATAGTAATAATAATACACTATATCAAACATAAAATTGCTTATATTTCACGAGGATGGAAAGTTATTGACCTTAAGATCAGGCAAACAAGCGATCGCTTAGGTCCTGAGGTGAGCACAGGTTAATGACTCCAAGATCAAAACAGATACCGCGTGTTTGTTGGGAGACGAGCGAAGGAAAACGACGATCTTAAACCCTTTGAACACCGGAGAGGGAATCACGATAAAACAATTTCACAAACCTTTGAAATGGGAAACCGAGAGTCACGCCGTTTCACAACCCTTTGAACAACGAAGACGTAGTTACGATAAAAACTATCAGATGTCTTTTGAAGTAACGGAAACGAATGTCCGTGGTCCGAAGAAAAGAGTGGATAATCATTGATGTCCCGAAATGACCGTTTATCAAAGGAGAATTTCAGTTGGTGTTGTATGAAAATCAAAAGACTGGTGAAGAGGACAGGGGAATATCTGGTGGACTGTGCCAGTGAAATTATACAGAGCCAAAGTATAAATGGTCTGGATATTCAAGTTTACTTTAGTGTGCTACGAGTCTTCCAGGTGAGAAAGTGTTGAATTATTCTGGAGCTAGTAGAAAAGGGATTTAAGATGTTCCGCGTTGATTGAAGGCAACGAACATCTGTACTTAATGTGCATATGTATTCCCGATTCAGCCGAGGATAGTTATAAGGTAGTTATGGTGTAGAGTAGAACTCTAGCATAGTGTATTTTAGTGTGTGACCGTAATATTGAGTGTCGGCCGAATTTAGCTGAGAAGTAACTTAGTGGATTGAGTAAGGTGTCAGGGCACTCGATAGTATGAGTACTAGTATAATAGAGGATAGGTCTATGATAGGAGATTCTAGTGTAGGTGGTTACTAGGATTTCTAAAGTTTCCTATGACTTTTCCTTCTTTTACCTTGTCTTAAGTTATGTGAAGAACTACTATGCCTTAGGTCAGAGATCATTTCTCTGAATCTATAGAAGTTATAACTGATAATGGCCACTAGCCTAATCTCACTTCAAATATGTCTGAGTTAGGTTGATCTCACAAGGTACTGTATATTCGATAGGTTCCATGGAACTCCACTGAACTCCACTGAACTCAGCTGAATTCCACTACACTGGAAATTGTAATAGCTACACCCATAAAAAGAAGGACATTACCATAGTTGGGTGCAGTGATCAATATCCTCAAGATTTAAGTCTTGTATCAACCCTAAGGTCAACCAGTTCTAAAAGTAACGGCATAATAAGTCTGTCCTGATAGGATACTGACAGCAGAAGATATGTCAACTCCACATTGAACGGACTAGCAATATGGTTCACATGACCATAAGATAAATACAAACAAACTGTAATACCAGAACTTTTCCTCTGAGGAATAGAACATTCTTGGACTTTAATACAAACAGTGTGTCAGTGTAATATATACGCAGGGTTGTGATTAGTCCTACATCCATAGACAATAATTCATTAACTATATCGGATGTGTAAACATTCCCTGGAGTTTAAAAAAAAAAACATTCATAATATTGGATATTTCACCCGGAAAGACATTACATATAAAAAACACGCTGTTTTGAAAATACATTTTATTTCAAAAGTCAAGGATATTGTGAAGACATCATCATCATCAGTCAGAGAGAAACTACACTGGGTGAGAGTAAAACAGTTCTGTGCTGTGGTGACAATATAAGGCCGTTGCGTGATGAAAATGTGATGTGGATCTTAGAGTGTCACTCTTATCTCACCTACACGATAGAACACACCAACAACGTCTTTACATACACTTTATACACACCCATGACACTTTTTATTCAATAAATAATGTTAGTATTTATTGGAGGACAGTGTTGTGTGGGTATGTTCTGAAGGAAAGTGAAGAGGGGTATGGCATTGCGATAATAGAGAGAGAGATAGTGAATAGAAGACTGGAACGGGGGTGTGTAGACAAAGGTCTGGCAATAGACCCAACATTGGAAAAAGGGAAGTTGAAGTGTGCTTTTTGATTCTACTGTCCCCCACCCGCCCATCAACACATGCATCTCTCATCTACCCACCCACCCACACACACCCCAATCACCTAGCCAAACACACATTCCCCATCCTCACATACATCCTTCATCCACCTGCACATCCCACACCTCCCCACCTCTCACACATCTCCCCTCCCACACAAAACTAAACCCATGAACACATCCCCCCACACACAATCCCCCACATACATTCCCCATACACATCCCCGCCCACACATCTCTCACCCACACACACAACTCCCCACCCACCCACACATCCCCCACCTACAAACATCCTCACCACCCACACATACATCCTCCACCCACTCACATTTACCTCATCCACACTCACACACTCCCACTCACACAGACATATCCCATTCACAGACACCCCCCCCCCCCACACACACACACACTCATCCCCCACACCCATTACACACCCATCCCCAACCCACACAATCTTCTACACACCCATCCACCACACCTCCCCCACCCACCCACACATACCTCCACACACTCACGCAGACCCAGGCAAACATGCATGCCGCAACCCACCCACTGATCCCCCACCAACACACATTTCTCCACCCACACATACATCCCCCACCCATCCCATAACCGACACACACACCCACCCACATATTCTCCAACACCCAATCACACACCCGCAACCACCCAGCAAAACACACATCACAAAACCACACACACATACCCCCGCCAACCCACACATCCCGCACCTATCCACACACACACATCCCGCACCCTCACATTCCCTACCCACACCCTCCCTCCCCCAACCCACCAACACCCACATACTTCCAACCATCCTCCCAAATATCCCCCCCCCCACACATACACATCCCTCACACCCACATACATCCCCCACCGACTACACATCCCTTCACCCATCCACACATCACCCATCAACCCATACACACCCCTCCACACATACATTCCCCACACCCCCCCCCACACACACACACACACACACACACACACACACATCCCTCACATACACACACATCCTCACATCTTGACACATACATGATGCCTCGGTGTTAATACAAAGGATAGTTTGTAGCCAAAATGACATCATGTCATTCTTCAAACAAGCATGCATAATATAGATAATTGTCATGACTCTATGTCGCTCGTTCGTCTGGGTCTTGACACGAATACATGTATATACAAACAAATCAATCGATTCACATCAACATGGATATTATTTTTATATCGACAAATCAAATGTCATAATTTACACATCATAATTCATCACACTATCGAATACCATACTGGCCCCGCTCAAATCATACTTCATAAGCTCTCACGGCTAACGCACACGCAGTTCATACTCATAGCGCTCGCAAACAATCATATTAGCTATACAATTCACTTTCACAGAACTCAGGCAAGCACATCCTTTCTCATTCCAAGTCCAGTCTCGTCTTCCAAAGCTGTCGCCTTTGGTCCTCTATCACGTGGTATCCCCCTCGTGTCGTATGGTGATTCCCGTGCTAGGTAATTGCGTCTTGGTAATGGGACCCGGTACCGTCCTTGACCTGGAGTTTTGTCCGTCCGTAGATGACTGTCGTCTCATGTAGTCCAGTCCAAGGTCGTACTGTCATGTCCCGTTCACAGGTGTACTGTGCTGGCTGCTGTCCCCATGTCCTGCCTATGGGATCTATCTTGTATATCAGGTCCCTAGGGCTCCGACAGTAATACGTGAGAATTATTTCACTAGGTCGCGCAGGTCATAGACTACCTGGAATATGAGCTGGTTGAGATCCTTTGTGCTATGGGAGTTTGAAATCTGGAGGAAGGGAACTGTATCTTACACATATTTATAGACCTGGTATGATTATGATGATCAGCCAAGCCAGAGAAGACAAACTTCAATGTGCCAACGCGTACGGGCCAATGCCCCGACAGAGCTTGTGGCAGGCCCTAAAGATGTATCACTCCCCCGAGAAGATCACATTTCGGGGATCCCGCTTAGTTCTCGACCCGGCGTTCAACCAAACTATAAGGAACCCTAAGCAGGCACAGAGATGGGCTGTGCCATTTCGCAGATACTGTACCTCATGGCGTGGAATGTCCTTCTGTGGCGACGGTCGGCTAGGCACTAGGTCAGCGATTCAGCGGGCAGGATGTTTATGGACCACACGCCATTCTGGCACCAGGGAAGAACCCCGTCCGCAGGATGCTCCTACAGCTAGAACAACTGGTTGGCTGATACAGAATGAGCTTCAAGCCCGAGAAGTCCAGAAGCTGGTCGGTACAGGGGACACCCGCAGTTATATGGGCAAACCGGACAATTCCCATTGTAGTGGAGGACATCGTCAAATATCTGTACCGAGTATTCGTGGCTGTACGATGCCTCTCGGGGAGGGACAAGAATGCAGTACAGACAGCAGCAAGGTGTCTGCACACTGTTGGCAAGAGTAGACCGACAGGGAAGTTCAAGATCTGTTGTCTCCAGTTGATGTTGATCTCGAAACGTCTATGGCTCCCTGATTTTATTCACGAGATAACCAGGAGCACGGTAGATAACAATAGAGGGGACGATTAACCAAGCGCACATTATGGTGAAGTTTGGGACACTGCAGTCAGCGATGACCGTGCGTGTTCAATCTGGTGGAACTAGGATGTACAGCAGGAGAAAGAGACCTGGGAGTCATTACCAGGGTAGATCCACTGTCCAAGCTTATGATGAAGATCAAGAGACTGAAACATTCGTAGGAGGTGGCACTTCTGATGATCGGAAGTCTCCAGTTGTTGCTCCCCGGTGGAGTTTATACTACAGGCCTAACGAGGTGATACTACGGTGGGGTTTATACTACAAGTCTGACGAGGTGATAACACGGTTGCTAAACGGTAACTTACGATAAATCAATGACACGATCAAACGGTCCAGTGTTGCACCCATCTAACAAGAATGCAGAAGCGCAAAATCAACGGAGATCAAGGACTCCAAGCCAGTATTCATTATGGTGAAGCAATATTTATTTGCCTATGTCTAACTTGTCACACATTCATACTGGAAAGGATAAAATTACAATTGCTTATTACCGTGCCTGTTATGGCCAGGCGGGACGGTAGTGAACAATATTATGTATGAATTAAAGATTGTTGACATATTAAATAATTTCAACGATAATGTCCCGGTACTTCTGTCCTTCACCGATCTGTCTCTGTGTCACTTTGTTCTGACTTTCTAAGTCCCGTTCTGATATGATCGCATCTGCCATGATTTTCGGGCTTATATAGATCATGCATTAATACTCAAGTCCTCCTCTCCAATATTTGTTAGCCATCAGAGTGGAGTCCAGCCAGTACATAATTTATCTCGTTCCTGAGAATCGAATCGTGCTGCCTCCTTTGTCAAGCTCTAAGATCTGACTGTTTGTTGTTGTTGACAATCTCTCTGACGTTTTCTCCTTTTTACGTCACCCCGTTGGTTTCTCATAAAAGTTGGTTCGCGATTTTCTCACCAACTTTATTTTACGTTATTTCATCTGTTCTGCTACTTGGCAACAGTGGAGTTTATATTGCAAGCCTAACGAGGTGATAACACGGTGGAGTTTATACTACAAGTCTAACGAGGTGATAACACGGTGGAGTTTATATTGCAAGCCTAACGAGGTGATAACACGGTGAAATTTATACTGCAAGCCTAACGAGGTGATGACACAGTGGAGTTTATATTGCAAGCCTAACGAGGTGATAACACGGTGGAATTTATACTGCAAGCCTAACGAGGTGATGACACAGTGGAGTTTATATTGCAAGCCTAACAAGGTGATAACACGGTGGAGTTTATATTGCAAGCCTAACGAGGTGATAACACGGTGGAGTTTATATTGCAAGTCTAACGAGGTGATAATACGGTGGAGTTTATACTATAAGTCTAACGAGGTGATCTCACGATCCTAGTTTCCTCCACCTGTGTGTTTTCTGTACTCAGCGCAAGTTTGTCTTTCCCAGCGGTGTCCACATCATTGTAATCAAACAACAAATCAATCCCTAAAGCTACTGGAATATCAAATATGTCGGGCCTAATAAATATTAGCGCACACCTGTAGGATGTGACCTGACCAGTGTCTATCATCAAAGTAGTTTCGTCCCTAGATCTCAGCTGATGCGGCCACCTGTCCTGAACCTGTTCCTAACCTGCTCTCTATCGCTATCGAGGTCACACATCCGCGAGTCACCCCATTACACATTATACTTGCCACACTTTTTCATGTTTTATGTTTGTTCCATTCTTAATTATAGTTGCGTTTTAATTGTTCATATAATACATATAATACGTCACAATATATACTCGCCTTCATTCACTTGGATTGTGTCATGTGTTTGTTTGTGAAATACCACAGTAATTAGTAGATACGTGAATGGCTCCATACCCCAGTGTTTATGGGAGTTGTACATACATATAAATACCCAAGTAATACAAGGGACACGGCCATAGTACCAACAGGAAAGTACTTCCATAACTATGATGCTGTAATTGAGGCAATCAAGATAGCAACAGAGACATTATTGAATACCAGCCATGATACACTGACTATGATGCTATTGATATATGCAAAATAAGAACTTGAGGCGCTCCTGTCTGGGAAATTGCAAGTGCTACGGACATCACTATCTGATCTAGGCAGCCAACATAAGGTCACCATACAGAGGATCTCACTGTGGAGTGCTAGGTAACGAGAGAGCTGATCAACTAGCTAAGGAAGGAACAACAAATGTACTTTTTACATGCACACACAAAAAAAAAAAGAATGATCAAATCAGTCGGCTGAGTTGAGTTGATTTGAGTTATGAACCGACATCACTGCACTCAGGACATTCCCATACGTGCTCCGTCCCCTCGTTCAACAGTCAGCGAAGAGTCATACTACTAATCGTTCCTACCGCTATCTGATTAAAGTTCTCCTGGTCTTCCCTTGCAGTTTTGAGATTCTTCCAGAACCCCTGCCGATCGTCCGCAATCTCATTCTTTCCACATATGGATTCTCAATCTGTTCCCCCGCCTTCTCCACCTGGTCCCACAAACGCACGACCACCTCCCCCATGTCCATAGGCAATCTACCACCAATAGGTGCATTTCCCTGCCAGCCTATCAGGTTTACAGTAAAAAAAAAAAATATGATTAAAATTGGTTGGAACTGCGGTAAGGCAGTAATTTGAAGCGTGGACAATAAGCAGTCAAGTTGAAAAACAGCTGATGGCTGTGGAAATGTGGTTTCTGAGGAAAATGCAAAGAATACCATGGACAGATAGAAACATCAATGAACAAGTCCTTCAAGAAACAAATGAAGATCGTAAACTGATTAGAGACATTTGACGTCGACAGTCAAAATTTTTTGGGCGTGTTATGAGAAGAAATTAATTGGAGAACTTGGTGACAACTGGCAAGATCGAAGGGAACGGACCAAGGGGAAGACCGAGAAGGAACTACCTGGATGGCTTGGCTACATGGTATGGTCGAGAAATGAACACGGAGCTGATCCACGACTCTGGTGATCGAGTGAGATGGCAGAACATGACCACCCACGCTTACCGGCATGACACATGATTGATGGATGGCGGTAAAGCTGTGAAAATGTAAACAATATAAAATGACACAAAGTAGTGCAGCTTTACATAATAGATTTACGACACATACATGTGTCGTAAATCTGTTATGTAAAGCTGCACTACTTTGTGTCATTGTATATTGTTTATCAGGTTTACAGCCATTCTTTCCCTTTCTCTTCCTTGTCTGTAGACCAGCACATCATCTGCGAATGTGAAGATTCTACCAATTCCCTGATGCCTCAATAGCTGTGGCTCTGCTATTGTATACATTAAAAAGACTCAATTCAAGACTGGCGAATCAGCCATGTACACAAGTGCATCGGCGCCGCAGACAGCAGATCACATACTCCAAGAGTGCCCAAAATACGACACATCTAGGCAAACCTTCTGGTCTAGAGAAACAACAGCAGAAGATAAACTCTATAGACCAGTGAGTAACCTAATAAAAAAACAAAAGAAGACTGTTACGTTCATACGAGTGACAACATTGCAGTTGTAGACAAATTTCAAGAGAACGAAAGAAGAAGAATAATGGGAGCAGTAGTGGTGTAGTGGTTAGAGAACTAGATTCCCACGACAGGAGTTGTGCTTCAATCCCCAGCAATGGTAGCATCCTTCTTGGACCACGAGTTGCAGAAAGAATGTGAACACCTCACCTCTTTATTTCTCAGACCAAGTTAACAGTGAAGACCTGACATTTACGAACTGTCAATATCTAGTTACAATAATGACAGGACCGAGGGTGTCTACCGATCACCTCACACAGTAATGACATTATATCCCACCTAACACAGTAAAGACAATGTCTACCAGTAAACCCAGGAATGGCGGTATCTACGACCAAACACAGTTATGACGATATCTACCACCAAACACAGTAATGACAGTATTTACCTATCATTAGGAGGAGTCCTTCGTCCATCACCCCCTACCCAGACTGGTAAACTGGTACACTCAACCATCCTGACGTTACTGGCCTTGCTCTCACGCAGTCTTCGTGATTGATTGATTGATTGATTGATTGATTGATTGATTTAGGAATCGACATCACAGCATTCGGGGCATTCCCATAAGTGCTCCGTCCCCATCCTCAGCAGCCAGTGAAGAGTTCCAACACTAATAGTACCAGTAGAAATCTGATTATAAGTCCGTCTCGCCTTTCCTCTGAGCGTTGAGCGTCGGCCAGATCCCTTCGTCACTCCTCGTCTCATTCTTGCCAGACCATGATAATCCATTTGCTCCTCTGAGGTGTGCACGTGCTCCCACAAGGCCGCAACCACGTCTGCCTTGTCATGTATCAATACTCCACCAAGTTCTGCAGAGCCAGCCAATCTGTCCACCTGTTCATTTCCCAGCACACCAGCATGCCCCGGAGAAAAGATCCAGGCGATGCTTGTCGTCCGTGACCTCCGAAGCGAAGCAAGCCACTCCGCACGAAGTCTGCCCGTCCTCACCCTCGTCAACATGTTTTCTGAGTCAGTTACAATCACGATGTGTGTGTGTGTCGTATTCTCCATCCAGCGGAGAGCCGCAGTGACTGCCTCCACCTCCATTCTTAAGCTGGATGTTGTGGTATCATATGCCAGGCTCTCCTGCCCCAAACATCGACCATTAGCTTTGGCTATGAACCCCCAGCCACTTCTCTCACCTCTTGACACCGAACCATCTGTGTAGATAATCACATTACCCGAGTGAGCATTGTCCTGAATTAGTTGCTGGATTTCCACTTCCGTGGCCCCTGCTGGCCACTCCCTGCACTCCCGGCTTAATGTGATTATAACTCTGCACAAGTCTGACTGCTCCGCTGGCACTCTGACCATCTCCTCTCCACGCAGTCTTCGTGATGTCAGCATCCAACAAGACTGTTCTCTCTTCGTGATGACAGCATTCAACAAGACTGTTCTCTCTTCGTGATGCCAGCATCCAACAAGACTGTTCTCTCTTCATGATGACAGCATCCAACAAGATTGTTCTCTCTTCATGATGCCAGCATCCAATAAGACTGTTCTCTCTTCATGATGGCAGCATCCAACAAGACTGTACTCTTTTCATGATGACAGCATCCACCAAGACTGTTCTCTCTCCATGATGTTAGCATCCAACAAGACTGTTCTCTCTTCATGAGGACAGCATCCAACAAGACTGTTCTCTCTTCATGATGACAGCATCCAACAAGACTGTTCTCTCCTAATGATGACAGCATCCAACAAGACTGTTCTCTCTTCATGATGACAGCATCCAACAAGAATGTTCTCTCTTCATGATGACAGCATCCAACAAGACTGTTCTCTCTTCATGATGACAGCATCCAACAAGACTGTTCTCTCTTCATGATGCCAGCATCCAACAAGACTGTTCTCTCTCCATGATGACAGCATCCAACAAGACTGTTCTCGCTTCATGATGCCAGCATCCAACAAGACTGTTCTCTCTCCATGATGACAGAATCCAACAAGACTGTTCTCTCTCCATGATGACAGCATCCACCAAGACTGTTCTCTCTCCATGATGCCAGCATCCAACAAGACTGTTCTCTCTCCATGATGACAGCATCCAACAAGACTGTTCTCTCTTCATGATGACAGCATCCAACAAGACTGTTCTCTCTTCATGATGACAGCATCCAACAAGACTGTTCTCGCTTCATGATGACAGCATCCAACAAGACTGTTCTCTCTCCATGATGACAGCATCCAACAAGACTGTTCTCTCTCCATGATGACAGCATCCAACAAGACTGTTCTCTCTCCATGATGACAGCATCCAACAAGACTGTTCTCTCTCCATGATGACAGTATCCAACAAGACTGTTCTCTCTCCATGATGCCAGCATCCAACAAGACTGTTCTCTCTCCATGATGACAGCATCCAACAAGACTGTTCTCTCTTCATGATGACAGCATCCAACAAGACTGTTCTCTCTTCATGATGACAGCATCCAACAAGACTGTTCTCGCTTCATGATGACAGCATCCAACAAGACTGTTCTCTCTCCATGATGACAGCATCCAACAAGACTGTTCTCTCTCCATGATGACAGCATCCAACAAGACTGTTCTCTCTCCATGATGACAGCATCCAACAAGACTGTTCTCTCTCCATGATGACAGTATCCAACAAGACTGTTCTCTCTCTCCATGACAGCATCCAACAAGACTGTTCTCTCTCTTCATGATGACAGCATCCAACAAGACTGTTCTCTCTTCATGATGACACCATCCAACAAGACTGTTCTCTCTCCACATGACATCATCCAACAAGACTGTTCTCTCTTCATGATGACAGCATCCAACAAGACTGTTCTCTCTTCATGATGACAGCATCCAACAAGACTGTTCTCTCTTCATGATGACAGCATCCAACAAGACTGTTCTCTCTTCATGATGTCAGCATCCAACAAGACTGTTCTCTCTTCATGATGACAGCATCCAACAAGACTGTTCTCTCTTCATGATGACAGCATCCAACAAGACTGTTCTCTCTTCATGATGACAGCATCCACCAAGACTGTTCTCTCCATGATGACAGCATCTAACAAGACTGTTCTCTCTCCATGATGTTAGCATCCAACAAGACTGTTCTCTCTTCATGAGGACAGCATCCAACAAGACTGTTCTCTCTTCATGATGACAGCGTCCAACAAGACTGTTCTCTCCTAATGATGACAGCATCCAACAAGACTGTTCTCTCTTCATGATGACAGCATCCAACAAGACTGTTCTCTTTTCATGATGCCAGCATCCAACAAGACTGTTCACTCCTAATGATGACAGCATCCAACAAGACTGTTCTCTCTTCATGATGACAGCATCCAACAAGAATGTTCTCTCTTCATGATGACAGCATCCAACAAGACTGTTCTATCTTCATGATGACAGCATCCAACAAGACTGTTCTCTCTTCATGATGCCAGCATCCAACAAGACTGTTCTCTCTCCATGATGACAGAATCCAACAAGACTGTTCTCGCTTCATGATGACAGCATCCAACAAGACTGTTCTCTCTCCATGATGACAGCATCCAACAAGACTGTTCTCTCTTCATGATGACAGCATCCAACAAGACTGTTCTCTCTCCATGACAGCATCCAACAAGACTGTTCTCTCTCTTCATGATGACAGCATCCAACAAGACTGTTCTCGCTTCATGATGACAGCATCCAACAAGACTGTTCTCTCTTCATAATGACAGCATCCAACAAGACTGTTCTCTCTCCATGACAGCATCCAACAAGACTGTTCTCTCTCTTCATGATGACAGCATCCAACAAGACTGTTCTCTCTCCATGATGACAGCATCCAACAAGACTGTTCTCTCTTCATGATGACAGCATCCAACAAGACTGTTCTCTCTCCACATGACAGCATCCAACAAGACTGTTCTCTCTTCATGATGACAGCATCCAACAAGACTGTTCTCTCTTCATGATGACAGCATCCAACAAGACTGTTCTCTCTTCATGATGTCAGCATCCAACAAGACTGTTCTCTCTTCATGATGACAGCATCCAACAAGACTGTTCTCTCTTCATGATGACAGCATCCAACAAGACTGTTCTCTCTTCAAATTAGGAGTCAGTGACATTTCCAACAATCACTGTCAACATGTATCCTTATTGCCTTCCAGGAAACAGTTGTACCATAAAACTTGCTTGTGTGTGTGTGTGTGTGTGTGTGTGTGTGTTTGTGTGTATGTGTGTGTGTTTTCTGCGTTGAAGAAGAGTTGGGTTAAGTCATACGATGGGTCTGAGATAGATTAGACATAGTATCTTAAGAGTTTGTGGTCGTTTGTCCATTGTCTTGTGTGGATCGATTTGGTAGAAAAAGTATGACGGGACTACATTACACTAGAACCCAGAAATAACGGCAGGTGACGAGGACCCGAGAAACCCACGCCGTCCTGTTACAAAATAGAAACTGAATCTGTTTAGTTTGTTTAGTTTAGTCGTTGGATTAACATCACGGCACACGGTTTAACCCATAAGTGCTCCGTTTTCCTCCTAACTCAAACCTGAATCTGGAGAAACTCAGCTCAATGCACGAACTCCGTTGCATCGGCGAGGATCCTGAAATACTTTGGGTAGATTTTTAACTTGAAATTTTGCCCGGGCAGCACCGTTAGCCTACTCTTTTTCGATTTCCAACTGCCAAGGGATTTTTAACGTGAGCAACAATACACACGGACGTCCGATCTCACTACCCAGAGACCCGGGGAAATTTTATTACTGTAAGTCCAAGTGGATTTTTAAATAAATCCCGGTCCTCACCGGGGCCTGAACCTGGGACATCCAGCACTCGAGGCGGACACCATACCTCGAGACCACTCAGCCCTCCTAAAAATATGGAACGCTTCACGAATTTGCGTGTCATCCTTGCGCAGGGGCCATGCTAATCTTCTCTGTATCGTTCCAATTTTAGTATATGTACTGCGTGAACAGTACGCTGAAACTGAATCGAAGGGAAACAACTGCATCATTTTATGACGCGCTTCAGTCTGCAGTTGTCTACCATTACTACTTTGGACAATTAGCAGACACGCTGAGAAACATTTAGTGGTAGTGGACATGTGGCTTCTGAGGAACATGCAAAGAATACCGTGGACAGACAGAAAAGCCAATGAGACAATCCTACGAGAAACAAATTAAGACTGTCAGTTGATTCGAGAAAGGTGACGTATAAAGTCAAGATGTTTGGGCACAGTATGAGGAGAAATAACTGTAAAACTTTGTGACAACTGGCAAATTTCATAGGGAAAGAGCAAGTGGAAGGCAAAGAGGCCTGGGTAGCTCGGCCACATGGCAAATTCTGGACAAGAACATAGAACTGACCCACGACTGTTGTCATGGTGTGAGGTTGTGAACCTAGATATTGGTGATGGTGTGAGATTGTGAACCTAGATACTAGTGATGGTGTGAGGTTGTAAACCTAGATATTGGTAATGGTGTGAGGTTGTGAACCTATATATTAGTAATGGTGTGAGGTTGTGAACCTAGATATTGGTAATGGTGTGAGGTTGTGAACCTAGATACTAGTGATGGTGTGAGGTTGTGAACCAAGGTACTGGTAATGGTGTGAGGTTGTGAACCTAGATATTGGTAATGGTGTGAGGTTGTGAACCTAGATACTAGTGATGGTGTGAGGTTGTAAACCTAAATATATGTAATGGTGTGAGGTTGTGAACCTAGATACTAGTGATGGTGTGGCATTGTGAATCTAGATACTAGTGATGGTTTGAGGTTGTAAACCAAGATATGGGTAATGGTATGAGGTCGTGTACTAAGATACTGGTGATGGTGTGAGGTTGTGAACCTAGACACTAGTGATGGTGTGAGGTTGTGAACCTAGATATTGGTAATTGTGTGAGGTTGTGAACCTAGATATTGGTAATGGTGTGAGGTTGTGAACCTAGATATTGGTAATGGTGTGAGATTGTGAACCTAGATACTAGTGATGGTGTAAGGTTGTGAACCTAGATATTGGTAATGGTGTGAGGCTGTGAACCTAGATACTAATGATGGTGTGGGGTTGTGTACTAAGATACTGGTGATGGTGTGAGGTTGTGAACCTAGACACTGGTGATGGTGTGAGGTTGTGAACCTAGAAATTTGTAATTTTGTGAGGTTGTGAACCTAGATATTGGTAATGGTGTGAGGTTGTGAACCTATATATTGGTAATGGTGTGAGGTTGTGAACCTAGATACTAGTGATGGTGTGAGGTTGTGAACCTAGATATTGGTAATGGTGTGAGGCTGTGAACCTAGATATTGGTAATGGTGTGAGGTTGTGAACCTAGATACTAGTGATGGTGTAAGGTTGTGAACCTAGATATTGGTAATGGTGCGAGGTTGTGAACCTAGATATTGGTAATAGTGTGAGGTTGTGAACCTAGATATTAGTAATGGTGTGAGGTTGTGAACCAAGGTACTGGTGATGGTGTGAGGTTGGGAACCTAGATACTGGTGATGGTGGTGTCACTGCACGAAGTCTGGTGAGTTGTACCGTACAGTATACTCCAACCATATGTCACTGCACGACGTCTGGTGAGTTGTACCGTACAGTATACTCCAACCATATTTCACTGCACGAAGTCTGGTGAGTTGTACCGTACAGTATACTCCAACCATATGTCACTGCACGAAATCTGGTGAGTTGTATCGTACAGAATGTTCCAGTCATCCTCACCCGATCAATAACACCCCTCATTATTTCTGCTTGTATAACATCATTCATTCAATGAGATGACAATCAATCAATCAGTCAGGTGCCGTCTCCACAGTGAAGATTGGCTGCAGTGAATCTCCAACACTGTCTCTCGCCTCTACTATTCAATGTATTCACGAGTAAACACAGTCAAATTTGATTTGGAGTAAGGCAGGAGAAAGAGTATCCAGCAAACTTTGTTTCTCACGTGTTGACACATTGTATAAATATCAACATGCCAAGTTCACACGCATAAACAACTTTCTAGGGAAACAGATATCGTTTCGTCTGCAACGGCGGGGAATTAGCAGGAAGTGAGCTGCGATATTTGAATTCCGTTCTGTCAGCCATTTCAAAGTGGTCTGTGCCAGACAAAGTGAATTCTCTGAATTGTTTTGTTATTTAGTTGTTGACAGCAAACACATGTTTGGTCCACTTTTAAAGTGTACCATGATAGCATCCAGGATGTTGTCTTCTGTCGCTGTAATTGCGAATCAGAAGATTTTGTTGATAAGTTTTGATATTGCCAATGGCATGACTAGTATAAAAAGCTGGCAAAACGTTCAGTGCTTGCCTAAATGTCATGTACAGACCAAATATGAATTTGTTGTCTGCAAGAATAGCCACGATGCCGAAGAAATATCAGCTTTTGGTGTTTGCTCTTGTTGTGACTGTGTTAGGCAGTCAGGCACAACCACATACGGTGAGTTAATAATATTACTTTCTGTATGTTTTTGTTTGTGGTTTCACTTTAATCTTAGGTTAAAATAAATTAACTTCTTTCTGTTTTAAACAGTACTGGAATGTCTTGAAACTAAAACTAATGTCTGTTTTTAGACAATATCTAAAATGTCTCAGTTTGTCTGGCAATGTCTCAAATATCTCAGTTTGTCTGACACTGTCGTAAATGTCTCAGTTTGTCTGGTAATGTCTCAGTTTGTCTTTTTTTTTTTTTCATATCCTTTTGCAGGATATTGCAGTCAACACCGGCATGTTTCAGCTGTGTTGATGTCTTGGCATGTTCTTACGCTCAGTAGTTTGCTATTACCGGTCTCCTTGGCGAAGTAGTTACGAGACCGATTTGTAATCCCATATACCCGGGTTTTAAACGCAGCGGTGTTGGTTTTTTTTCTTAAAAGGTATAGGAGCCGGTCGTTCAGAAAGCAATGGCAAACTACTGAACGTAAAACATGCCCAGGAATCACGAACAGCCAAAAACTGCTGGTGTTGACTGCTACGTCCTGTGAAGGACATGCAACCAAATAATAAGCTTGCCATTGCATTCTGAACGACCTGCTCACATACCTTCTTAAGTTACCAGCGCGACGCGACGCGATCCGCTGCCGAATCTCGCGCAGCTGTGTTTCGTGCGTGGGTATACGGAATTACGAACAACGTCCTTAACTCCTTCGCCAGGGAGACCGGCCAGTTTGTCTTACTTGTCTCAAATGCCTCAATTTTTCTGGCAATGTCTCAGTTTGTCTGGCAATGTCTCAGTTTGTCTGGCAATATCTAAGTTTGTCTGGCAATGTCTCAGTTTGTCTGGCAATGTCTCAGTTTGTCTGGCAATGTCTCAGTTTGTCTGGCAATGTCTCAGTTTGTCTGGCAATGTCTCAGTTTGTCTGTGTCATCATCTTACTCTTATCTAAATAATGGTTCGGGTTCATACAGGCAACAATACACTGTTCGCTAGGATATAGAACATTTATTGTATGAAGTGTACAGTTGGCGCAGTGGGTAAACAGACCCGCGCTCTCTTATATTACATATCACAGATAGTTAAACATCAAACATATAGTTGTCATACAACAATCTAGCACACTATCTAGCCTAAGTATATCTATGAATATCTATGAGTCCCTCTCAGGCAGGCCTTGTTGTCTCTCTCCAGTCCGTTTGTCCTCTGCCGGTCTCCGCGTGTCCTAACTCGACACGGGCGGTAACTCTGTCCGAGTTCCTCGTGGACCCCGCATTAGGCGGGCCACATCAGTGTCCACGGAATCATGGACTTGGTGACCAGCTCTTTCGAGAAGGTTCTAGATTACTCGGGTCCTGCGCGACTCAATGGTATCCCTTGGGCTGGAGTTGCAGCCCTCTACTATATATGAAAGTGAGGCGGTGACAGGATCCCCCCTCCCCCCTGACATGATTTGTTGTTGGGTAATTAGATCCGTTCTAATTCTGTCACCGAATCACATAAAGTTGGTGTTTGTAGTTTGGTGGATAGTAACCTGGTAACCTACCTACTAGCACTAAAAACTCATGTATTCTACCATACAACACTTCTCTGATTTGGTGCAGAGATCCCTTGTCTCTCGTGTGCTTAAATATGCTTATCAGACCGAAGTTACGTGGCGTTTTAGTAGTTGTATTTACAACTCGCCCTTCTCATAGTACCCGAAATGGTACCCAGACAAATAACCCCTATATAACAGAGGGTTAACAAGACCGAAGTCTTGGCTAAATAAGTACACCTTCAAATCTTGATCTGTGTGTGTATTTCTATACACTTTTACTCCCGTATGTTATATAATGCTAAATATGTAGTTACCTTGTTCTTTTATCCCCCTCAGACTACATGTGTCCCTGTTGGCTTGTTAGTGTGTTAACTAATAAGTTGATGTTTCTAATAAAGTGACTGTATTTTAAATTGATAGTGTTGAGTTTTGAGGTTTGTGTAACGTGCGTGCTGAATGTGTGGTGTAATTCCAAGCGTCACGAGTTGGGATAACCTCAATCATGTAATACTGCACTGTGTGCAATACCTGACTAGGCATTCCAAGTAGTGGTGCTTAGATGTATCCTAACTGCTAAACTAAGTATATTACAATAACTACTAAATTAAACTCACTACTAACCTAAGTTCTACACATGTATTGACAAATTAGACAAGTCATGCACTTTTACATGGAAGACGCAGACAAATTACAATGAATACGTTTTGCGTACAATTTGTCCGCCAAGTGTATCGTTCTCTCATTTAATCCTTTCACGCAGTCATTCACTCATCTGTCATTCAAAATAGTAATTGGCTAAAATATATACTTAAAGTTGAGGTAAGCGTTATTGCCCTTAGAAAAAATGGGCTAGGCGATATTTGCCCTTTAAGAAAATACGTACTTTTTGTACGATGAATGAAAAATAGGTTATAATTTAACTAGAGACACTTGTATAGGAACGGTTATTTAGCCTATGAATGGTACCGTCTGTAATATTAAAGTAGAATATGTACAAGTTACAGGTTAACACAATTTATATACATCATTAATGGAAATCTAATACATATTTAATAGTAAACTAATTAATTACATAACTCCAACGATGATGTGCGCGTTGACGTCCCTTCGTTCGTGTGTTATGCCATGAATGTTAAAGTTAGTATGGCTGTCTCTTGAGTGTTGTCGTCGATGTTGTTCTGTTTCGGCTGTTTGCAAAGATTTGTAGCAACAGCAAGTATGGATTGCTCTCACTGTCCCGTATGAAATATTACAGTGTTCAGAGATAGTTCACTGGTTGATATTATTGGTTGAAATAAACACAGTTACTGTTTCTTGCTGGAATCGTTCTAGAGCTTAGGCATTTGATGGTATAGTTCTTACAATATAGCTCTTCACGTATGTTTATGGGTGTCGTACTCTAGCAGGTGTAGAGTCACACTGTTATATGTAACGGACTAAAAGTATCACAGTTTATAGTGTGGCTACTGGCCAATGTGATAAGAGTCATTCTACTGGCGCATTTGTCTGCCGTGATAAAAGGTCAGCCACTATGTTATCGGTGCCCTTAATATGGCGAATTTCGAAGTCAAAGTCCTGAAGTAGAAGACACCATCTTTGTAACCTGTTGTTTTTGGGCGACCCATAGTTAAGGACTAATAACGGCGAACTGTCTGTGAGGACCACAAAGTGGCTTCCCAAGAGGAACTTAGATAATCTCAATATACAGAACAATAGGCTCAAACACTCCAATTCTACTGTGGCATAACGAGTCTCAGCCTTCTTAGTTTGCGGCTCACGTAGAGAATCGGGTGTCGTACGCCATCCACTTCCTGCATTAAACATCCTCCTATTGCGATAGCGCTCGCATCTGTGGTCAAAATAAAGGGTAAATTTATGTTGGGTAATCGTAAGACTGGTGGATTAGAAAAAATATGTTTCAACCTACACATTGCATCATCTAAGCTGGTACTTTTACAAATTTTTGATGGATGATCTTTAGTTAACATATCAGAAAAGACTGAGGTGAGTTCTGCCCAATGTGGAATGAATTTAGAATAATAGTTAATCAGACCTAGTAAACTTCTAATCTGCTTCTTTGTGGTAGGCACTTCTAGATTAAGGATCTTGGAAACAATTTTATCATCAGTCAACAATTTTCCTTCAGAAATTCTATGACCAAGGAAGTCTATTTGTGTATAGCCTATTTCAACCTTGGAAGGTTTGATAGTAAGTCCAAAGAGAGAGATTTGGTTGAAGACTTGCTTTAGGGTGAGTAAGTGAGAAGTCATATCAGAAGAATGGACGCATATATCATCAATATAAGCAACTACATCATTAATTCCGTGTAATAACAATCTTGTTAGTCTCACAAATGTGGCCGGTGCGTTCTTCAGGCCAAAAGGAAGATATAGCCATTCGTATAAACCGAGAGGTGTTGCGAATGCTGTTATATGTCTACAAGAAGGGTGTAGTGGAACTTGCCAATATCCTTTCGCTAAATCTGTCTTAGAAAATAAGGATGATTGAGCCATATCTAAAATAAGATCTTCACAACTGTTCATAGGCTCTGCATCCGTTGTTGTTCTGGTATTCAATATTCTATAGTCGATGCACAAGCGGATTGTCTGGTCTTTCTTTTTCACCAAGACAATCGGTGAAGAATATTGAGACATAGATTTTTGAATAATGCCATTCTTCTCTAAATCTAAAATTTCTTTATCTAAATTAGATCTGTAATGGAGAGGAATAGAATATGGTCTACATTTGACCGGTCTCAGATCTGTTAGCACAATTGAATGTGTTATTCTATCAGTGCGTCCAGGTTTGTTGGAAAAGATCGTCTTATAGTCGTCTAGGAGCGTCAAAATGTCCTGTCGCTGTTGTTGTGTCAAAGTGTCAGAGATATGTATGTCCTTTATACTTCCGTCGTCAGTCATAATTGGCACAGGGATTTCAGTATTGTCCAGGTCTGTCTGATTTATCACAGATGCTACAGTTTGTAAATTGTCTTCAATGTCATTGTCGTCGTCGTCGAGATCGATCGTCACTATGTCGTCAAATTTGTCGTCATTGTCAATATCACAGATTGTCGGTAATGTCCATATGTCTTCGTCGTTTTCGTCGTCGTAAGCGTGTGTCGTTAACGATGCTTCGTTTGTCGAGGTGTCATTCCGTTGGGAAATTGTCGTTTCGTCTCCGTCAACAGTTTGTTGCGTCTGTTCATTTGTCTCATTGTCCTGTCTAGCATAGTATGGTTTCAACATATTTACATGGAATATTTTTAACTTTCCATTTAAAGAGATTTCGTAATCTACTTCTGAAATTCTTCTAATGATCTTAAAAGGTCCCTGCCAAGAGGTTGACAGTAAATCTCTTTTGTCAGGTAGTAGAAGTAAAATATCCTGACCTGGATGTAGGACAATTGTTTTTGCCCCTCTATTGGCATACTGCCTGTATTTAAAACCTTTCTCCTGTAGTGATGTTCTGGCCAATATACAAGAACGTATGATTTTGTCTCTGGTATCAGTGACCAAATCATAGGTGGAAATGGGAAGTTGGCTATCTACAGGTTGTGATATGATCTCTTTATAAATGGTGAGAGGTCCTCTTGGGTTCAATCCATACATCAATTCGAAGGGAGAGAACCCTGTACTTGATTGAGGGACTTCTCTGTATGCGAACAGCACCGTTGGGAGAAGTATGTCCCAATCGGCTGGATTTTCAGCTGTCACTTTAGATAGCATGTGTTTCAGGTCCCCATTAAGCTTTTCGCAGATACCATTTGCGGCCGGTCGATAGGGACTGGTGAAACACTGCTTGATGCCTAGTAACTTAGTTACTGATTGGGTGGCATTAGATATGAACTGGGTACCTCTATCAGAAATGATTTTCTCCGGAAAGCCAAAACGGGAGAAAATATTTAGTAATATGTCCGTCACATCCTTAGAGGAGATAGATCTTAATGGCAGCATTTCGGGCCATCTTGTACATAAATCCACAAGAGTAAAAATGTACCTATTCCCCTTATTCGATATGTGATTCAACGGACCTACTAGGTCAACTGCCACGATTTGGAAAGGCCTCGAGGCAGAGTTGTCGTTGATTGGACTTCTGCTGTAGGGTTTTTTCCCTTTTTCACCAGTCTCTGACATATATCACAAGATCTACAGAAGGTTTTTATATGTTGGCAAAACTTTGGCCAATAAAATTGGGTGAGGACTCTAGCCCTGGTCTTTTCATACCCCATGTGACCTCCAAAAGGGAGTCATGGGCTAATTTTAGCACTTTGTCTCGATGTGCTTGTGGTAACACTACTTGCTGTGTCGTGGTCTGGTTTGTTGTGTAAAATCTAGTTAAGATGTTATTCTGTAGCTTAAATGTCCACGGTGCGTTTTTAGTAACTTTTGGTTTAAGTCCAACTAATTTAAAGTATGGTGCAAGTGTTGTATCTGCTTTCTGTTCATTACCAAAAGAGATGTTAGTTGAGTTTGGCGCTACTATTTCTAATGATTCCTGCAGTTGGTCGGTGTTGGTTTTATGGGTTGTCTGTCGTGTTATTGCGTTTGTGTGTTGTGTGTTTTGTTGCACATTTACAGGTTCGGTACTTGGTAGTTTGGTAGCATCCTCAATTCGAGGTATTAATTCGGTCGTATCGTTTCTAGATTCGACCGCCCCTGCATTGTACACCTCGGTAAATTCAGTAAGAATGGATGGGAGCATTCTGAGTAGAACCCAGTCAATGACATATCTTGGCGTGAGGCTTGATCGTAGCCTGTCCTTCAAAGATCATGTCGACTATGTCATAACGAAGGCTCGGAAAGGTTTGGCAGCAATGAGAGTCATGGCGACTGCCAATATCGAGCAAAGACTGCTATTACTTCTGTTCCAAGGACTTGTGCTTTCACGCATCGAGTATGCCCTGGCCATCCTCACTGTCAGCCCTACACAGATTGGAAGACTTGAAAAGGTACAAAACGAAGCCATGCGCATCATTTTGGGCTGCACGAGAGACACCAGCTGTGTAGCAATGAGATACCTCCTTGACTTCCCGACAATGGAACACAGGATCAAGATCTGGAGAGCTCGTGCATACTTAAAAATAAGTGCAGATGAGCAGCACCCTCTGCATGACGCTGTATTCAGAGAAAAGGGTGACAGGCTAAAGAGGGGCAAAATCATGGATGGGTCGGGCGGAAGATGTCGTCGGACAGGTCTGCAGTCTTACCAGTATCAACCCCGGCAAGGAATGGGTGCCGGTGCCTCCAGCTTTTAAGTGTACCTTCTCCTGCATTATCACACTCGACAGACGGTGCAGAGAGCAGAACCCTGCCGCTGTCAATGCAGAGGTTAACGCGCTCATCTATGATCACTCAGATAGCCCCGAAGTGCTCATCTATACAGATGGATCTGTTGTAAAGCAGCAGAGAAGTGCGTGGGCATTTACAGCCCGTTCAGCGGGCCGAACCGTTCAAGAATCCAGTGGTGCCCACTCTATGACCACGAGCAGCATGACGATGGAGGTGATGGCAGTTACACAGGCTTTCATATGGCTGGAATCACAGCATTATACCAACGTGTGTGTACTAAGTGATTCAATGAGCATGATTCAGAAGGTCGAAGCTGGATCTGTACGTAGACAGTGGACTGAGTCGCTGCGGAAGTCTGTTGTCCGCAAAGTCACCTTCATCTTCGTCCCGGGACATGCGGGAGTCGAGGGAAATGAACGAGCTGATAAATTGGCTGGCTCTGCACCCCCTGTAGATGGCCAGCCCATGGATCGTGCCGATGTTCATTAACGCCCTTAAAGATATGGCGAGAACAGAGGATTTTGACGCCAGTGATTCCACATCGCTCTCCAGGATGAAAGACCTGGGAGTAAGAATCGGCACAGCCAGACGCGAGAGGTATATCGGGAAAACAAAGCGCCTCGTCAACCAACACAGAACTGGCACTATTAGCCACCGGACGCTGATGCATATGCTGGGGGGAGGATCTGAGCACCTATGGACATGTCCGGAGTGCAACGAAGATACCCCAACTGATAACTGATAACTGATAACTGATAACTGGGTAAATTCTTTCTGATTTACCTCAGTGGTTGTCTCCCTTGGTATTTTATGCAGCTTGAGACAAGCAAGCATGGTGTTTCTCTTTTGCGTCGCTATTCGTGTGGTGGATACCGTGTTTTTGCTCCCACCTTTTGATTTCTCTTTCAGAGCATGGATGTATATTGGGTAAATTACCAAGTATAATATCCACGACTGGATTTTCAAGGGCAGCACACAATACTCGCCCAGATATGAACGGTGTTTGAATTTCGACCAAAGCAAGGGGGTATTTCTCTATCGTACCTGAGAATGTGCGACATGTCACATGTTTGTCTGTGTAGTCTTTAGCGTCTATTAATGTTTTCCTAAACCCACAGAGCGTTGCGCCGGAATCACGAATTAACGTGCACTTTTTGTTGTTAACAAACCCTGTAAAAAAAAACTAGCTTGCCTATAGATGACAAAGCAGTGTTAGCTGTTTCATTTGAAATAGGGATCGTATGTCCACAATGTAGTGTTGTGTCAAGTTGGAACTTCGTACAGGTGTTGCACTTACTGTCTGTTATGGTGTTTATGATGTGTACAGCATTCCCAAGCTCGTTTTCATTGTCGTGTTGATTGTCACATTCACTTCAGTGACTCAAGCTCTTCGTCAGACGACGTTTCTACTAATGCAGCATTGGCCTGTTTCAATAACTTTCGGCCTTCACAATTCTTATTATAGTGACCCCAGCTATTGCAGAAATAACATTTAATTGCTCTGTGGTAAGCCATGCGTTTAGCTGTTTGCTTCTCCACCATCTTTTTAAGATGTTGAGGGTAGGTGGGTGCTTTGTCGCACATCCCGTAACTGTCGTGATGGTAATTGCAATATTGGCATTGTACTACTTTACCGACATTGGATCGTGGTTTAAATCTACTCTGTGATTGTTTGGAGTATTTGGTGTTCACTACTGCAGCTGCTGTATCATTGTGACTTATGTTGAGCTGAAAAATATCCCTATTTGCTGTGAAAAATGCATTCCCCTTTGCCTCTATTTCCTGAATGCTCTTACAGTCCATTTGTTTTAAGAACTTGGCAAAAGGTGTGGGGATGGTGCTAACTATTTTATCTATTATAATCAGCTCCTTAAGTTTATCATGGCTATTGTTGGTTTTAGCCGAGTTAATCCATTTTGTGCATATGTCTTGGACTGTACTGACATAATCTATAAAGGTTTGGTTTGGTTGTGGAGATAATTTGGCAAATTGTTGTTGGTAACCTGCAGTGTCTAAAGAAAAATGTTGGAGAATGCGTTGTTTCAGGTACTCATAGTCTTTTCGCATTTCCTGTGGTATTGTCTCTATTACTTTTAGTGGTTCAAGAGCTAAGTTTCTCATTAGGATAAATGCCCAATCTGATTTAATGATTTTATGATGAGACATGAGACATTCAAAATTTTCTAAGTAGGCGGAGATGGAATCTCCTGAACAGAAAGCCTTCACGAGACCTTTATATTTATTATATTTTTGTTCTTCTTCTTTGCTTCTTAACTTATTTATTGATATTTCTGTGTTGGACTCCAGTTCCATCTGTTTTAGTTTAATCTGTGTCTCGGCATTTAATTGGGCCTGTTTGGCGGCGGCCTCAAGTTCCATCTGTTTCTCCTGAGCCTGCAATTGTATTTTCTTCTCTTCAATTTGCAATTTCTTTTCTTCGGCCTCCATCTGCAATTTCTTTTCTTCGGCCTCCATCTGCAGTTTTCTTTCCTCACGTTCTATCGCTCTTTCTTCACGGGCAATGTTTTCTGCGTGCGTTTTCTGTGCCCATTCTGACAGTTTCTCTTCTTTATAACCTAACTTTATTCCTTGCTCAATGCATTTATCTAAACTAGACATTTTGTATTTTAATTGTTTGTACAATTTATAGAGTTAAATCCCTTAGAAAAATATGTTGTGTGGTCGAAAATTTGGTTAACTCCCCTAATTATTAATGTGTAAATCAAAATGCAAGGTTATGTTGGTGACAAGGTCATGAATATGCAAAGAAATCAATATGATACAAAATAATACATTGATGAAACATGAGAAGTACAGCTTAGAAGTACAATGAGTATGAGGTGAAACTTAGCTTTTAATTCAAGAACTCCTCGATGTTGTCTTGTACTCTCGTCACTGTTGGAAAGGTTTCATCGGTTGGACGCGGCACTTGTTGCGGAACAATCTGCTCGTGGAGCGAGAAAACATTAGTCACTGTCACACACAAAAAATGTCAAAATAGTAACATGTCAAAAAAAAATTGTTTACAGAATCAAAATAATGAGGCACTGTGGAGGCAATGGTGAGACATTGCCGAGGGACTCAGATTACTTCTATTTTATCGCTAGATAGCTACTAGTTTTATGTAAACTTGTAACGTTAACAATTTCTTTGATTTAAACAAATCAATGTGTTACCAAAAATCAATGTTTTACCAAAAATCAATGTGATATGATTAAATAATTAATTTTACATGGCATTTAATAGGTTTTTAAGAAAACATTCTATGCCAAAACCGGAAAACTAGCCCCCAAAAAGCCTGTCATCATCTTACTCTTATCTAAATAATGGTTCGGGTTCATACAGGCAACAATACACTGTTCGCTAGGATATAGAACATTTATTGTATGAAGTGTACAGTTGGCGCAGTGGGTAAACAGACCCGCGCTCTCTTATATTACATATCACAGATAGTTAAACATCAAACATATAGTTGTCATACAACAATCTAGCACACTATCTAGCCTAAGTATATCTATGAATATCTATGAGTCCCTCTCAGGCAGGCCTTGTTGTCTCTCTCCAGTCCGTTTGTCCTCTGCCGGTCTCCGCGTGTCCTAACTCGACACGGGCGGTAACTCTGTCCGAGTTCCTCGTGGACCCCGCATTAGGCGGGCCACATCAGTGTCCACGGAATCATGGACTTGGTGACCAGCTCTTTCGAGAAGGTTCTAGATTACTCGGGTCCTGCGCGACTCAATGGTATCCCTTGGGCTGGAGTTGCAGCCCTCTACTCTATATGAAAGTGAGGCGGTGACAGTCTGGCAATGTCTAAGTTTGTCTGGCAATGTCTCAGTTTGTCTGGCAATGAGTCAGATGTCTCAATTTGCATAATCTACAAATTTGTCTATCCACCTATATCTATACTCTACTTATTCGTCCCCCTATTTGTTTAACCTGTACGCCGAAAATATAATGAGAAATTTCGGAGATGATATAAACAGGGAGCGATATGATGCCCTAAATATCGGTGGTCATAACATATCAGAGATTCTATATACTGATGATACAGTATTACTGTCCACATCACAGAATAGTATAGAAAAACTATAACCTCAATCCAACAAAATAGTGAAAATGACAACTTATATCTTAACATAGCAAAAACAATGATAATGCATACAGATAAAACTGCTATGGAGAATGAAATATATGTTAATGAGGAAAAATTTAAGGTGGTGAAAAATTTCGAATATCTTGGGTCATTGATTACCAACAATGGTGACACAATGAAAGAAATTAAAAGACAAATATCTATTGCTCTTCAAAAACTGGGGGGGGGGGGGGGGGGGGGGGAAAATAATAAATTGTGGAGTGCGATAGATAGACCTACACAAATTAGACTTTTTTAAGGGCAAACATCGTTCCCATTGCAACATACGCCTGTGAGACCTGGACACTTACTAAACAAGCTGTATAACTATGCTATGTTCCTTGTATTTTATTCATATCGGACTGTTTGCACACCATTTAGCAACACAAACTTTTGTAGCCCAAGAGCACCTTTCTACACCGTTTCAAACCACCATTTTCGTTTCTCTCATGTCAACAAGAAACTGTTGTGTAATTTAATTTTTATTTTGTGTTTTATTTAGCTTTTATCTGTTTGTGTTGTCCTGCTCTTGACAAAGGTCGTAGAACCGAATCGTCGATGCCGTTTTGTCCTATATTATCAATCAATCAATCATGTGCCATGCCGGAAAGCGTGGGCGGTCATGTCTCGCCATTTCACCCGACCACCAGAGTCGTGGATCAGCTGAGTGTTCCTGTCTCGTCCATGCCATGTGGCCAAGCCATCCAGGTATTTTCCTCTCGGTCTTCCTCTTGGTCTGTTCCCTTCGATCTTGCCAGTTGTCACTAAGTTCTCTAATCCATTTCTTCTCATAACATGTCCAAAACATTTTGACTGTCTACGTCTAATTTCTCTAATCAGTTTACGAGGTTCATTTGTCTCCTGTAGTACTTGGTCATTGGTTTTTCTGTCTGTCCATGTTATTCTTTGCATTTTCCTCAGAAACCACATTTCTGCAGCCATCAGATGTTTTTCAGCTTGACTGCTCATTGTCCAAGTTTCACATCCATACAAAAGAACAGGCTCTATGTATCCCCTCAACACTCTTTTTCTCGTTTCAATTGACATCTTTTTATTGGTCAGAATGTTTTTCATCTTGCTAAAGGCTACTTTCGCCATGGCGATTCTTGTTCTAATCTCTACAAGGCATCTCCCATCAGATGTTATGACTGTTCCAAGATAATTGTATCGATTCACATTCAGTTGGACATTGCATTGTACTAATATATAGAGAATATATAGAGAGAATAGAGAAATAGAGCATATATAGAGAATAGTTAAAATATGGGTTTTACTTATGAAATCATGACAGTTGGATACAGCTTGACAAGACGAATCCAACGGTATCTCAATGAAGACTGTATGTCAATTCTAAGCGGAGTTATTAATATTTTTGTGTCGTGATCTATACAATCAGGAAGTGTAAAAGTATCTTAAGAAATTGGCAAGTTTTTATCGCGGCTCAATAAATTGGAAGCTGAAAAATTCTGCCTTCTATTACTGTGGCTTGTTTATTATTAAACGGACAACATAGTACCTTATATCATTACGTCCGGGTGTGAGGTTTATTTATTAGGGGTTACATCTGTTAGAATGTAACACCCACTTAAGAGGAATTTAATTATCTGAGGAATATTATCAGGGTATGCCCAAAGAGGATGGGTTCCTATCCTCTATCAAGATCACCTTCTAGAAGCTAAATTTCATGGCTCGTGCCCCCACGTGAAGATACTACAGATGTGTTCTTATCTACACGAATTAATGTAATATATATATATATATAGTATATATATATATATATATATATATATATATATATATATATATATATATATATATGTGTGTGTGTGTGTGTGTGTGTGTGTGTGTGTGTGTGTGTGTGTGTGTGTGTGTGTGTGTGTTTAGGCTTCTTGGGAAGGTGTGGAGACCACGGACTGTTGCCACTATCACAAAAATAGATGCCCTTTTTTATCACGGGAAAAGGTGCTAGTGTGCAGGTGTCCGCCCTCATGCGGTCTAAATTAGTATTATCATCTATGATTTATTAACGTACACAAGTATGTGATGGACCATACCAACAATATCATGACAGAACATTTACACTATAAACAGGACATACAGTGACATCACATAATATTTATGTTTACACACATTCTGAAAGAATCAATCAACAAATGGTCTGGTAACATACGTGTAATAAATCAAAAAAATTATGATAACAAAATATTAATTTCACATAGAGTACATCTCTGAAGAAACATTGACATATATGTTCACCTGAAATGCTTACTGGGGTGAATGCATAATGGTGGAAACAAAACAAAACCCAAGTGAATCATTCAGTATACCACAAATGGATATATGTATCCTAAGTAACTAAAACATAAGTAAAAGGATATTATGTCTTGTGCAGCTGATACCAGCCAGTAGGTACTTCGGTGGGTTTAAGATTCAAATGGATGCAAGTCTCTTCCTGGGAACCAGTTTTCTCTCAGAGGGTCATCTTCAATGTGAGTGAAGGATTGTAAGGGTCTTCAGTTAGGATCATCAGGAATTCTCAGTGGGTTCATGGGTTACATGGGTGAGATCTTTGAAGGATGGGGGTGGTGGATGATGCAAGGAAATGGGCTGTACTAATATTTGGGCTTGCAAAAGATGGACATGACATACTAAGTTTACCTGCCCTCAGCAACCAAGTCCGCATCTTCACAACCGTAGGCTTTCAGTTACACCGCCCATCTGACGGTCCAAACAAAATATAACTTCATAAGCATTTTGCCTAACATTTATATATCAGTAAAGCATAAAACATGTCAAGAAACAATCAAGAAAAAAAAGAAGAGAATAAGACAATAAGAGGGGGAAGAATGTGTCCACTCAAATGGTGAGATCACCTCCCTCTTATCTGTATAGATGGCATTCAATCCATCATCTCATGCTGTAAGGTCCGATGGGATCAACTCTTGGTGCAACCAGGACAATGAAATAAGATAGTCATAACTTTAAGACCAGGGAGTCTGATTGTGACCAGGTTATCCGGTTGTATTAAAAGTAAGTTGATTCAAAGTCATCAAGGATGTAACAGACATGTTGGGATGAAGGTAGGTTGTGTTAGAGGCATGTTGTGATTAAGATAAAGGCATATTGTGATGAAGGTGGGTTGAGATAGATGCATACGATGGTAGATGCATGGGAAAGGCGCATGTAGTGACACTTCCTAGTAAGCCAGAGATAGGTTGAGACTGTTGCTTGATAAGACAGGGTGTGTTGAGATAGATGTAAGTTGAGTTAATGGTCAACTTTATAACATCATCATCATCACTGTCATCATCATGTGCCTGTATGTAAGCTCATATTCCTTTCTCCAGGTTCAGTTTAGATCTCAAATGCTTATCAACATCATCATCATGTGAATGTATGTAAACTTGTCTTTTCATTTCTCTGGGTTTATATCATCAAATGCCTATCATCATCATCATGTATTGATATAACTGCCTTTCTATCTCAGAGGGAAAGATGATAGCTTTTCCTCCCACAACAAAGTAATCTTCCTTAACCATCAGCCATTTTACAACAATCATAAATGAGAATATATTTATCTCCTGGAGTTTATGTGAGTGCCTTTATAAGAGTTATGTATTTAGTAAAAGCACTGATTTAAACAAAACAGGTATGGTCATTCCCCGCGGTCTCTTCTAAGCAAAGGGCTGGAGGACGACATTGTTAAACCACCCAAGATTGCAGGTTATCTCATGCACATAGTCAGAAATGGGCTGTTTTATAATCATATTTCAGAACATAAATGGCATGCCCTTGACCGTAAGAACCACCTAATCATCATGTGACTATGTAAGGTTGTTGGTGTGTGCAACGTCCGGCTAACATTTGGGTATATGGTGCAACTCTTATTAATGAGCATTTATTCTCAGAACAAAACATGACAATTTCACAAACCATATTCAGGGGGAAAATGTGAATAAAAGAATCACAAGATATATACATCCCTACAGGTGTGAGTCAGTGTACATGGTTTTAAAGAGATAGACTCTTAAGCTACATTTCCTCTGTAAAAGCATCAATGTCTAGCAAGTACATTTGAAAAGTACATTATTCATATATTGAGAAAAGTAGTTATATACAGATTGTAACAGAATATAAGGGAATATTCTTCATTGGCATATTGTCACAAAATATACAGAAATCTTCTTTTAGTCGCATATGTAACAGAATATAAAGAGATATTCTTTAGTAGCACATGGTAACAAAATATCAGAAATATTCTTTTGCTAGCACATGGTAACAGAATGTAAGAAAATATTCTTTAGCCGCATATGTAAAAGAATATAAAGAAATATCCTTTAGCCGCATATCGTAAAAGAATGTAAGAAAATATTCTTTAGTAGTATATTGCAACAGGATGTAAGAAAATATTCTTTAGTAGTAAATCGCAACAGAATGTCTAGCTGAAGGTTCTAACTAGCAAGTGCAGTAAACAGAAAACATGGCGCTTGTTTTCATTCCCACAGGAACACAAAATTAGACTATGATCATTTGCAAACATTGTAAACAGTACATCGACATTATAATAAATATAAACCTTTGTATTACCTTAACTTCAAGAATTCACCACACAATGAAAGCTTTGCCTGCCCAAGGACCTAGAACACTGCTTCGCTTCAACGCACCAGGTGGTGAACGACCTAGAATGTTAAGATAGAACTCATCCCCCCCCCCCCCCCCCCCAATTGCGTCTAGAGGGTCTGGCTGTCTCATCCGGCTTTAGGCAATCGCTCTCATTGGTTTGAATCGCTGAGCGACGCGGGTGTATAGCGTGTGGAAATGGTCAGAAATCTTAAGTCGAATGCCGTGAGGTGGCTGGAAATATCTCACATCGGGGTGGCGAGGCCTAACTTGACGTATTATCTATTTTTCAATAGGATGTGCCGTGACCCAATTAACAATTAAAATGGCTGCCAATTGTTTATTTTTCATTAAAAGTTTGTCCGCATTGCTAACAAACCTGGTAAACATATATATATATATATATATATATATATATATATATATATATATTATATATATATAATATATATATATATATATATATATATATATATATTATGCATTTTGGTAACAGGAAAGTAAAGGTCGCATTCTTCTTTCGATAGAATGTTGAGAGAATTGAGAGGATCGACTTCATTGCACCGGGTTTTTACCCCATATGGCTCAGTCTCTTTCCACAGGACGGCCTACCGAAAGCATCACACACAGCACGAGAGTCTCTGAGTCTCCGAGAAAAATGCATTTGATCTTTAAAACTTTTCTATAGGATGTGCTGTGGCCAAATTAACAGTTAAAAATAGCTGCCCTTTTATATTAATTAAATGTCATGTGAAATGTTCGTCGTTAGTGAAAGAACAATTCATGAAAATGTACTCATATTGTCTTAATGTACCATTGCATTGCAACAGCTTTCGTTTTGTTTATTAAATATCATGCATTGATGCAAGTAAATAAGTTTGTAACTGCTGCATAAATTAAGCAGCAGTTAATTAATTATTAAAATATTAAATAATAAAAAATAATTAAATATTCGCTATTAATTGATGTCTATTTCTGCTCTATAATTACACTGTTATGTATCTAAAATTGAGCAATTAATAATTAAATACTAACATTTTAAAAAACCATAACTTATTTCACAGTATTTTATTTACATTTAAATAATTAAATACTGGTGCGCTGCTAATTTTAAAAAAAAGTACTCCTTACAGGTTTACTGACGGGTTTGAAAACTGGCTTTCAAAATTATTTTCAGTCATGTCAAAGGGTGACAAATTATACAAGTACACAGATAAGTTACTGCTACAAATGAAAGTTGTATTATGTTTAATTTTAGTAGTTAAATTGCCAGTTCTAATTATAAAATAAAACGGAGTCCGCTCTGCTATACTATGCAATGCTAACGGCATGGGTCCGCCATTTTGAATTTTGCGATATCGATATCTCATTGTTATGCTAAAGTTGGTTATTGTTTTCTGAAAAAAAAGTAAGAAACAGTAAATGTTGAAACTCTTCACATATATGAAAAATTGAATGGAGAATGCAACAATGCAATTTAAAAGTCTACTTTTATTTACAATACGTGAGTTATGTGAAAATTTAGCTTACCGGGCATCAAATATCGAAATTAACTCCACTGAGAACATAAAGTCTAGTGACAAAGGTTTACAGTCTAGCAGAGGAGGCCACTTCTGTAATTTTTAGAGCTGTTTGCCGCGAAGTTTAACCGGTTATTTCCGAATACATCCAATCAGAAGCAAGCATGGGTACCCCCAGGTATAAAACCGGATGTCGCAAGATACTATCCTAATGAGGTCATATCGTACCCCACCAATTTCATGATATGCCGAAAATTGACATTGCTTCTTCGCGTTACACTCATCTCAACCCCAAGTGAGTTTACTAGACAATTTTACGTCCAGTAGTTTGCAATGAAACTACTGAGCGTAGTCTTGCCAAGAAATCAACAGACAGCTGAAAGATGCTGCGGTTGACAACGATGTCCTGTAAAGGATATGCGAATTAAAAAATAAAAAAAAGTTTGCAATGGCTTTCTGAATGAGAAGTCGGCGTTTACATCCAACAGGCTGGTGTAGGGAATGATCCCGCAACCCTGTCTAGCGTACCTGAAATATAAGAGCCAGGGCTCTTATCTATTCGGTCACGTTGGCCTCTATAATGTACATTAAGGAGGATAAATGGGAGTCCTCTACTTATTTGACTGTACACAACAATCGCTCATTTCATTTGTCTCTCCATTGAATCACTTCCTTGTTATAAAACTAGAAAATTGATCTAAAGATATTTCCAAGCAGGTGATTGAGTCCCTCCGGATATACTCCAGCATTCATCTCAGGTCCGCTACCACCCGCTTGATCAGCGTCACCAGAAACAAGGCCGGGTACGCCCAGCAAGTCAGCTTCAATGTGGCCATGCCGAAAGATGCCTTCATTATGGATTTCTCCATGACAACTGGGGGGGTTAACTACACTGGGGAAATAAAAGAGAGAACCGTGACCTCGTCTGGAGCCGGTACAAGGGGTGGGACTAGCCGAAGCAATACGAGTCGAGACAGCAACAAATTCGGGATATCACTGAATGTCGCTGCGGTAGACACGGCCACCTTTAAGTTAACTTACACAGAAGTTTTGAAAAGAATACACGGCGTTTATGACCATCAAATTTATTTAAGTCCTGGCCAGCCTGTTGGCGATTTATTTGTCCAAGTGTTTATACAAGAGAACACATATCTGACAAACGTCAAGGTCCCAGCTCTACGGCCGTTCACATTCACTCCCAGTGAGACAGCTGAAGCCGACAACGCCATTGCCAGGATCGAACGCACGTCGCCCACAACAGCCCACATCCTGTTTGTCCCCACGCTAGAGCAGCAAGGGCCGGCGGGCGTCAATAGAATCTTCGCGGTCCAGTACGATGTGCAGCGGGGTCGTTTTGGGGACATTGTGGTGCAGGATGGCTATTTCACACACTTTTTCGCTGCTTCAAATGCCAAGCCCCTGCCCAAGGATATCGTGTTTGTTCTGGATGTTTCTGGATCTATGTCTGGCAGAAAAATGCAACAAATGATTGAAGCAATGCTGGAAATCTTGAGTGATCTCCGGCCCGAGGATAAATTCAACATTGTGACCTTCAGCTCGGACGCAGATGTGTGGACATGGCGCTTAGTACCGGCTAATAACAACAATGTAGGCATAGCTAAAGATTTTATTCGAAATCTGGACGCTGACGGAGGCACGAATATTTTATCCGGAATCACGCGAGCTAGGCGTATTTTTTCCTCCGCATCAGAAAGACTACAAATGATCTTCTTTCTAACTGACGGCCAAGACCCGGCAGTTATTCGAGATGACCCAACTATCGCAATCTACGGGTTAGCCTTTGGAGATGACGCCGACCTGGAGTACATCAAATCGCTGTCTGCCAGAAATGGCGGGTTTTACAGAAAGATCTACACGAGTATAGACGCGGCCACTCAAGTGGAAAATTTCTACAATGAAATCTCGACAGTGCCTTTCAGGGACGTGACATTTTCATATGAACCTGGTACTGTTGATGAACTCTCCCTCACACAGACGCATTTCACTTCCTTTTTTGAAGGATCTGAAATTATCGTCAGTGGTCGAATCAGAGCCAACGCTACTCACTTTGGTGCAAAGATCAATCTTGTGAGCGAGGAAGGGCAAAAAGAAATGAAATCTGACGTGAAGGATGTGAAAGAGCTGGCTCCTAACGTCACGTCCATCCCAGCCAACATCACAAACTCCACAACTCTGTTACAGCCGCTGTCCATGGAGAAAACCTGGGCTGTTATTGTCATTGACCAAAAACTGAAAGAGGAAGAGAAACGAGCAACTACTACCGGTGACACAAAGAATCTGGAGCAGGTTCTGGACTTGTCTTTGAAGTACGGTTTAGGATCTCCTGTGACCTCGGTAGTGGTGAACGATCCAAAGAAAGGGGGTCAGCTTGTGGAGACTGCAGTCGACAACGAAGAAAAGACATCAGACAACAGCCGAGCGATCCAGTTCATAAAATCGCGACCTCCTACAACAACTGTACGAACAACAACTACCACAACCACTACAACTACCACACCTAAGCCATGGTGCCGCCCCAGGCAGTCCGTGAGTGAAGCCATCAAGAGCAGTTTCCTAGCACTGACCAACGTCTCCAGTCTGGTGGAGGTGTGTATGGGCGCTCGCGCGAACTCCTTCAGATATTTCAGAAAGGCAATAACACGGCTCCAACAAATGACTACCATCGAGAGGGAAGATTTCTGCGACAGTAGCAATACTAAAAAGAGGGGCAAATACATCCCAAAGAAGGAGAGACTATTGAGAAACAAAAGCGTCAAGTCCAACAACTCCACTTCCCATAAAATATATCTGACGTCTGTAACGATAACCGACGGAGAACGTTCAGCGTGTATTGATCCTAGTCGCAGTCTGGAGAAGGACACAATTTACACGTTAGTGGCATCTTCCCCAGGCTCCTCACTTCATCTTCACACAGGATGGAACAAACAGCGGGGTCTCGTGACACCACACAGACTCCTGTTCAATTCCTCAAATGGACAAGTTGCATCGGTCTTTTTTGGAACCAGTTCCACGTGGAGAGTCACGGGCGATGCTAATTTCACATTCATAATAACAGATTTAAATTCCATGAGCATTGAAGTGGAGAATATACATGTCACTTTGAAGCGTTCAGCGTCGTCCCTGGCCATCAACTATATGATGAATGTCAGTGTTGACAAACAAGATGCCAGATTGTATACAGGAATGCTAGCGGACAAACTCAAACCTCTGGCAAACATGAACAAGTTACCGCCAAAAGTGAAATCAGACCCACTCGGGAAACTATGTCAATCACTCGGCCACGGTCCACATCAAACCCAATCCTACAAGACGGCGGCAGCACAGACTTTTCTCAACTTCTATTTGGATGTCGTTTTGGACCTGAAGAAAAATCTGCCCATACACCTCTATGCGTAAACATCGGGTGGCGTGTAAGCGACGATACAGGCCAGGCCACCCTTGACATCAATGTCAGTTTGTGACAGTGTCAGCTATCAGCTTGTGACAGTGTCAATGATCAGTTTATGACAGTGTCAGCTATCAGCTTGTGACATTGTCAATTATCAGTTTGTGACAGTGTCAGCTATCAGCTTGTGACAGCGTCAATGATCACTGTGTGTGACAATGTGTGTGACAGTGTGGACTCTCACATAGCCAACGACGATGTCGCTCATGGTCGCTCGATACTGTTCCGTTTACTGTAGCCATATTTACTGTTTGTTTATTTTTTTATAATTATTATTTTTCATGATGTATGCACGCATTATACATCTATAACTAGTTTTTTCTTTCGTTTTTTTTTTTTTTTTGTTATCTTTATTTTTATTGTTATCATTATGTGACATGCCTATAAGTGTGGGCGATCACGGCTCGCCATCTCACACCATCACAAGAGTCTTCGATACGTCTGTGTTCTTGTCCTAATTATGCAGTGATGTCAAGCCATTTAGGTATTAATTTTTTTTTTCTTCTTCGTCTTGCTCCTTTTCCATCAAATATTATTTTTTAAATGTTGCATATCCCTTACAGGACGTTGCAGTCAATATAGCATTTTTCAGCTGCTGTTGATGTACTACGCAAGTTTTTACGTTCAGTAGTTTGCCATTGCTTTCTGAACGACCGGCTCACATACCTCCCGTAAGTTACCAGCGCGGTGCGAACCGGTGTCGATTCTCACAGCTGCTGTTTTCCCCACGTGGATATACGGGATTACGAACAATGTCGTTAACCCCTTGACCTAGGACAAATAATTGCCAATTGTCAAAACTTTTTCAAGTATTTTCTATTCACAAGGTGCCCAAACAATTGTGACTGCCTTACATTTATTTTCTGTAATTAATATATGCCTGTCTCTCTGGCCGAGGGGTTACAACACTTTCTCCGTAATCCCGTTTATCACGCAGAGTCTCGTACCGGGCGACAACTGGAAGCGGTTCGTCCCCCGCTGGTGACTTGCGGGATAACTGAGCCGGCCGCTCAGAAAGCAATGGCAAACTACTGAGCGTAATCTTGCCAAGAAATCAACAGACAGCTGAAAGATGCTGATGTTGACAGCGATGTCCTGTAAAGGAAATGCGAATTTAAAAAAAAAAATTTTAAATTAATATATAATTTCCATGTGTTTCTGTAGGATTTGCTCATTGGTTTTTATGTCCGTCCGTGGTATTTGTTGCATTTCCCACAGAAGCCACATTCCCACCGCCATTAGATCTAACCATGTAGTGTTCGTAACTACCACTCTTATTCCAGCGTAACTGCTGGGAGACATCATGTTTAGACACATTTACAAACGTACATTAACTCATGTAGACTTATACCGGCAGATCCACGATCACCGTGTGTAATTTAACTCGCGCAGCTTTCTGTCAGCTGCTTCACAATTGTTGTGTGTATTCCATTTTAAGACAGTCTAAACTGAATTTCAAGTACTTTTCGCAGGTGGAGAAGAATGAAGCACCTCATCTAGTAGATATGAACACTTGGTCCGAGGCCAGCAGCGATCTTGGTGTAGCTAGCGCTTTGTCAGGTGTCCCAGGAGGGAACACGAAGCAGAGTTCCTTAACTCGGGCAGACAAGATCATGCGGGTGGAGAGAAGCAGCAGTGACACCCAGTTACCGCATGAGAATGTGTTGGGCTCCGCATCCATTAGCCAGACTTCCACCACGCCGGCCACTTCCATAGAATATGACAACGATTGTCGACCGAGGAAATCCCTCGAGCAAGCTTCCATATCTACCATGTTTACAAACGCCGACATCTCTGTCGCCATGGAGATGTGTACGGGCATCAATGAAGAGCTGTTTACTAAACTGTGGAGCAACTCGAACTTTATGAACTTGCTGAATAACAGCACGCTACCTATTGCGAGTCCAAGGCAGACAGATGACCACGCCAAAGGCCAAAAATCACGGACAGTGAAGATCCGTTCTGTGACCATATCTCATGAGAAGATTGGCAAGGTTACTGCATGCCATGAATTCAAGTTTCTACAAACTGGTATGAACCTAGTACTAAATTCTACAAACGGAACATCCATGTATGTTGCAGCTCAAAAGAAATACGGCGCTGTTTATGTAACGCGTCTAGTGCTGAACTCATCGCTGGAGGACATGACCACTGTCCTTCTGACCACTTCCCAACACTGGAGGATCACTGGCAACTCCAGAGCAGTCAGTGCAATCAAAGGGCAGCACCAGATGGTCATCTCCGTTGATGATGTAACTGTAACTTTGATTAGAAGAGTCATTGGTGAGCATGTTTATTATGACATTACCGTAGAGCTGAAGGCGCATGAGAGTGTGGTTTACGGTGGAATATTAGGGGATCTGCTCATGGCCGGGCCAGCCTCTCTAACAACCGGACCTGGTTCTAAGACTACCAACCTGAAGAGATGCAGACCCATTCTAGCATGGCGACAAGCCGTGGCCAAATACAGGACCTCATTTTGCACATTCATGGGGTTCTTCCTGGGGCTTCTTGAAGAACTGGCTCAGAATCTCCCGAGCACAATGTTCGAATAAAGGTTCAGCTCTCATCAGCCGGCTAGCAGAACCTCCCTCTCATCACATCCCGCCGAGGTGTGCCTAGCTGATTAAGTGCCAAGGGATAATCAAACGTCTTATTTGAGCCTCCAGTAACTGCCATAGGCTTATAAATCAAATTATAGTTCAAATATCAATACAGTAGTTTTCCCTAAACAACTCCTTTTAATTTGATGTATAATACAACATGTCTACTACCATATTAACAACTTGTAAGTCATAACTGTGCCGGCCTCTCTGGCCGAGGCGTTAGCAGCTTTCTGGTTGACGTGAGCGCACGAGAATTGGAAGCGGTTCGAGTCGCGCCAGTGACTTATGAGAGTATGGAGCCGGTCGCTCAGAAAGCAATGGCAAACTACTGAGCGTAATCTTGCCAAGAAATCAACAATCAGCTGAAAGATGCTGATGTTGACAACGATGTCCTGTAAAGGATATGCAAAAAACAAACAAACAAAGTTATAACTGTGACACACCCATACTTCCCATTTTCCACAATCCATTTTTGTTTGTTCCAAAACAACATTTTGTTTGGCAGAGAATCTGTTAATTATCGAGCCAAGACATTCAACGTTTGTAACATTTTACATGTTGTCATTGCTGGCTATAAATTTTATTTCATGTGTATTTTTATCCGTAGACATTATCTTTTTTGTTAATGTTCTGAAAAAGGTTTAGATCTTCATTGTACATTTTAACAGTCAGAATTCATTGTTCCAAACCTGTAATACTGTTTATAAGAAGATCCGTGTTGTAAACATATCTGAGTTCTAGAGTCGGATATCCATCAGTTATGAGTGTATTAAAATTGTCACAGGTCTGATCGTGTTTGTTCTAGGCTACACAATCAGTTTTGTCAGTCTGTAAATCTAACTTCACCAATTTACCACAACGGCTACCGCGCTGTTAAAGCTTGGTCGCAGATATTTACGTAAATGTAATTAGTTTTTAGCAATGTAGTTTTTTATTTATAGTTTTCTAGCTGTAAACAATATTATGCTTACGCTTACTTTACGATTCTGCATGTTGCGTTCCCTGACTTTTTGAGAGGTGTATACTGATATTTCATTATTCTGTACGCATAGATCTTACAAGGCGTTATTTAGAATATACATGGTGTTTTGTAAAGGCTCACTACACTTTGTATGTAGAACAATTTCGAAAAATTAAATATATGACGTCATTTTAACATGTGCTCATAAATTAGTCACACTGGGCACTGCTGTGGTCTAACCCTGTTTTTGAGAAGCTGGAAAGTACCTATGAAGTATTCATTAAAGCTTATTCAACAAAATGATCAGAAGGTTGTTTATCAGGAAATCTTGCTATAAATCTTTAAACAACTATCTGTGTGTATCGACTGGCATTTTGAAGCACTTGTTCAACCAAACAAAAATTCTTCCTTCCGTTGATAACACCATTCTGTTTGGAGTGCAAAGAATTACTCCAGCAGACAACTGCCATTCGCTGCATATTGCTTCACGGTGGACTGTGGAGTATATTCTTTGATGACGTCATGTACTTTTTTTTCAAAATTGTTGTACATACAAAGTGTAGTAAGACTTTATAAACACCCTGTAGTAATTAGTTAAATTAGTACCCAGTTCAAGATGTACAGCGATGGCGTATGTGTGTACAGGCGGTGATGACTTACTTTCGCAACCCAATTTAAACTGCATTTGTATTTCTATAGCGCTTGTGTTTGCACTCAGTTGGGTGTACAGTAGTGGTGTACATAATAACAATGAAATAATGTTCAGTACTTACATAACAATAAGAAATAGTTCGTAGCTTCTTCATTTCTTCTTGTTCTTCGTCGCTGTCTTCTTCTTCTTATTATTATTATTATTATTATCATTATCATCTTCTTCTTGTACTTCTGCATTCCATCCCCTATTTAAACACAGGCCCTCAGAGACACCAGGCTGTGTCATGTAGGCTTGGTCATGATTGGTTGGATTCTATTCTATAGCTCAAGTTTCTACAGGATCGAGGTAGTCAGTCTTCCGCCAACCCTCTTTTGTCGCTCCTTACGACATGCATGGTAGGTTATAGTGTGACCATTCATATTTTCGCCCTGGTAACACATTGGCAAACCGGCCTGTCACAGTCGTTGCATGGGGGATGGCCACTGTCGCACGCTGACAACTACTAGGAGTCACAGGCATGAGTTAGATGTCAGGCTTGGACCAGCGGGGAATGCACCCTAATAAATATTAGCGCACACCTGTAGCATGTGAAGTGACCAGTGTCAATCATCAAAGTAGTTTTCTTTGCTAGATCGTAGCTAATGCAGCTACCTGTAATGATCATGTTCCTAACCTGCTCTCTATCGCCACTGAGGTCAAAAGCCGCGAGAGTCATCCCCCCCCCCCCCTTTTTTTTTACAGATTATACTTACGACACTTTAACATGTTTAATGTTTGTGCCATTCCTTATTCTATTTGCATTTTTATTTTTCACAGTAATACATATAAAACGCAACAATATATACTCGCCTTCGTTCACGTGGAATGTGTCATGTGTTTGTGAAATACCACAGTAATTAATAGATATGTGAATGGCCCCACGCCCTGGTGCTGGGAGACGTGTCATGTGTTTGTGAAATACCACAGTAATTAGTAGATATGTGAATGGCCCCACGCCCTGGTGCTGGGAGACGTGTCATGTGGTTGTGAAATACCACAGTAATTAATAGATATGTGAATGGCCCCACACCCTGGTGCTGGGAGACGTGTCATGTGTTTGTGAAATACCACAGTAATTAATAGATATGTGAATGGCCCCACACCCTGGTGCTGGGAGACGTGTCATGTGTTTGTGAAATACCACAGTAATTAATAGATATGTGAATGGCCCCACACCCTGGTGCTGGGAGACGTGTCATGTGTTTGTGAAATACCACAGTAATTAATAGATATGTGAATGGCCCCACACCCTGGTGCTGGGAGACGTGTCATGTGTTTGTGAAATACCACAGTAATTAATAGATATGTGAATGGCCCCACACCCTGGTGCTGGGAGACGTGTCATGTGTTTGTGAAATACCACAGTAATTAGTAGATATGTGAATGGCCCCACACCCTGGTGCTGGGAGACGTGTCATGTGTTTGTGAAATACAGTAATTAGTAGATATGTGAATGGCCCCACACCCTGGTGCTGGGAGACGTGTCATGTGTTTGTGAAATACCACAGTAATTAATAGATATGTGAATGGCCCCACGCCCTGGTGCTGGGAGACGTGTCATGTGTTTGTGAAATACCACAGTAATTAGTAGATATGTGAATGGCCCCACACCCTGGTGCTGGGAGACGTGTCATGTGTTTGTGAAATACCACAGTAATTAGTAGATATGTGAATGGCCCCACACCCTGGTGCTGGGAGACGTGTCATGTGTTGTGAAATACCACAGTAATTAATAGATATGTGAATGGCCCCACGCCCTGGTGCTGGGAGACGTGTCATGTGTTTGTGAAATACCACAGTAATTAGTAGATATGTGAATGGCCCCACGCCCTGGTGCTGGGAGACGTGTCATGTGTTTGTGAAATACAGTAATTAGTAGATATGTGAATGGCCCCACACCCTGGTGCTGGGAGACGTGATGGTATACTGGTCAGAGGACATCATGACCTCGACAGTGGTTCTGGTTCAATCCCCAGCCGTAGGAGCTCTAGGCTCGACCCTGCCTACTCATATGGGTACAGGAAGAAAAGGTGGCGAGGACAGGAAGTGGTCGGCTCACCTCTTGATTCTAAGACCTAGAGTCCCCGGGAAGGTTAACCCGGTCAACAAATGCCCGCAGAAGTCGCATGTGTCGGCCTAACGGCGCAAGAACGCAGCTCTGCTGTAAACAGGCACAACGCAATCACGTCCAAAAAAAACTCCGGATGAACGAAGAAGAAGAAGAAGAAGACCTAGAGTAATCAAAGGCCCATTATTTCAGAAATGTCAATTTCTGGTTACATTAATGGCAGGATTGGCAGTATCTTCCAATCACCACACGGTGTCTTTTTAAGATCTCACACAGTATTAACACTATCTACCTATCACCTCACACAATAATGACAGTACATATCACTTCACACAGTAATGACAGTACATATCACTTCACACAGTAATGACAGTATATGTCACTTCACACAGTAATGACAGTATATGTCACTTCACACAGTAATGACAACATCTACTTATCACCCCACACAGTAATGACAGCATCTACTTATCACCCCATACAGTAGTGACAGTATCTACTTATTACCCCACACAGTAATGACAACATCTACTTATCACCCCATACAGTAGTGACAGTATCTACTTATCACCCCACACAGTAATGACAGCATCTACTTATCACCCCATACAGTAGTGACAGTATCTACTTATCACCCCACACAGTAATGACAACATCTACTTATCACCCCACACAGTAATGACAGCATCTACTTATCACCCCATACAGTAGTGACAGTATCTACTTATCACCCCACACAGTAATGACAGCATCTACTTATCACCCCACACAGTAATGACAGCATCTACTTATCACCTCACACAGTAATGACACTATCACCTCACACAGTAATGACAGTATCACCTCACGCAGTAATGACAGTGTCTATCACCTCACACAGTATGACAGTATCACCCCACACAGTAATGACAGCATATATCACCTCACACAGTAATGACAGTGTCTATCACCTCACACAGTAATGACAGTATCACCTCACACAGTAATGACAGCATATATCACCTCACACAGTAATGACAGTATCACCTCACACAGTAATGACAGTATCTATCACCTCACACAGTAATGACAGTATCTATCACCTCACACAGTAATGACAGTATCTATCACCTCACACAGTAATGACAGTATCTATCACCTCACACAGTAATGACAGTAACTATCGCCTCACACAGTAATGACAGTATCTATCACCTCACACAGTAATGACATCATCTATCACCTCACACAGTAATGACAGTATCACCTCACACAGTAATGACAGTATCTATCAACTCACACAGTAATGACAGTATCTATCACCTCACACAGTAATGACATCATCTATCACCTCACAGTTATGACAGTATCTATTGCCTCACACAGTAATGACAGTATCTATTGCCTCACACAGTAATGACAGTAACTATCACCTCACACAGTAATGACAGTATCTATCACCTCACACAGTAATGACAGTATCTACCACCACACACAGTAATGACAGTATCTACCACCTCGCACAGTAATGACAGTATCAATCACCTCACACAGTAATGACAGTATCTATCACCATACACAGTAATGACAGTATATATCACCTCACACAGTAATGACAGTATCACCACACAGTAATGACAGTATCTACCACCACACACAGTAATGACAGTATCTACCACCTCACACAGTAATGATAGTATCACCTCACACAGTAATGACAGTATCTATCATCTCACACATTAATGACAGTATCTATCACCTCACACAGTAATGACAGTATCTATCACCCCATACAGTAATGACAGCATCTACTTATCACGCCACACAGAAATGACAGCATCTACTTATCACCCCACACAGTAATGACAGTATCTACTTATCACCCCACACAGTAATGACAGTATCTACTTATCATCCCACACAGTAATGGCAGTATCTATCACCTCACACAGTAATGACAGCATCTACTTATCACCCCACATAGTAATGACATCTACTTATCACGCCACACAGTAATGATAGTATCTATCACCTCACACAGTAATGACAGTATCTATCACCTCACACAGTAATGAAAGTATCAATCACCCCACACAGTAACGACAGTATCTGACACAATTTTACCTTCATCCTATAACAGTAACGACATGAAAATCAGCACAACAGAAATCAAACAAGTGACAACAAGCTGGAATATTACATATTCATTTATTAGAGAACTGTATGGGGGATTCTGGGAAAACATACATTGTATACGAGGATCATAATGATATGAAAATACTGTAAATGTGCCTATATATATATATATATCATCTATCCTCTACATGTAGATAGTGGTCACAAACCAGTCATAAAAACACACTCTTAACCAACCATGACACTACAAGTTGCTAATCTACAGACTCCTTCATAAATACATGAGTATAACAACATGCATATATATATAAAATGTTACAAGGACAGTTTTTGTAAACATAACTATTTTCAATAACCACAGAATACAGTGAGTAGCTTGACAAGCTAAGTTGTGCCATGTTTTCTTGCTGTAACTAGCTCTGTCTGGCTAGAACAGATTGTGTCCTGGCACAGAGCTGATTAAACAAGTTCAAATCTGCATGTCTACTACTTGATTCTCAGCCACATGGATTTTGTGGAGGACATCCTAGAGATCAGCGCACTGACAGAACAGGAATGATAACAAAAGGACAGAAGTAAATATCAGGGCAATTCATGAGATGAACGTGCAATCATAAATGATGCCATTATCTTGTTGAAGAAAACTAATAGTCTCGACAATAAGAATCGACAGTGCTACATTTAGTATGCTTAGCATTTGGAATGTGCACGGGACTGATTTTTGTGGATTAGCTTTCTTTATTATGTGTCCCAATCTATCAGGTTAAATCCCACTCTGACTTCAGAGGTACTTGTAATTTACGTCCCCAAGTCAAGGACGAGAAGTCAACATTTTAGTCCAGCTGACCGGTCTAGGCATCAGCACACTGGAACATTAAGAATAAGGGCATCCATTCAGCCATGCTGACCTTGTTCACCAAGGTTGCCTCTGCTCTGCTGCTGATTCAGTGATGAGTTATGTCTCCATGGACAGGTCCCTGCATGTCTGTGGGCTACGGAGGTCTTCCTTGGTTGACCTCTTCCTTGCTTGGCTAGCATTTTGCCTCACAGGATTCTCTTTCAAAGGCCTTCATACAATCAGATGTGGCAAGCCTTGTCATATGCACCGCTGGAAGCAAATTTCTATGCTCCAATCAATGTACAGCAATCCTTGTAGGAGGGAACATACACAATTATTTTTTTGAACTGTCATTTAATGCCTAAATAGTACCTTGCGGTGTATGGCAGGGGGGTCTTGAGCCTGAGGAATTAAGGCCGCCTGGCTAGTGCAGTCGCCATGAACTGTGCAGGTTAGGGTTTTCGTTTTGTCCCCAACAGAAAAACTCCACACCTTACCGAGGAGTTGAACCGGGTCTCTCGAAGGAGAATCCGGAGTTCTAGCTATTCGGCCAGCCGCTCCTCTACAATATTATAATCAAGGCTAAATGAAACAAAAAATATGACAAAAGAGACTGGCCGTGTGTACCATACTCGTATCAAGAAACTTGAAAATATTACCCCAAATACTGACCTGTAGAGTTGAAGAATGGCTAGGCTACAGTACTGTAAAACACATACATATCACTGAAGATAATGTGCAATGTGAAGTTCTAAACAAATGACACCCATCTAGAAACCTCTACAACCCAAAGAAGAGGACCGGGGGATAGAAGGCAAGACAGGGATACAGACTAACACTCAGAACAGTACAGTGGTAAGGCTCCCGAGCATATTCCACTTTCTGGTGTTAAAGTCACGTTACAATCATTCAACACACATTGGTCATTAAGTAGCATATATTTAATGTCTTCACATAGAGAACATGTGTGCAGCACCGCAAACTCGTGATAGTAGTAGTTACTTCACTCAGCCGGTGAAAAATACCATGTCATTATTGCATTAACATATTTTCTCTCCTGGTTACACATTAATGAATCATGACTACAGGTACATATGTAACTCATACAAAAATACATCACCATATGTTCGACGGATCACTTCCCATATCACACATAAGAAACATGAGAAGATTGATCACACAGGGAGTAAACCCCCAAATGTTTAGTGATTCTTGATATAAAATGAGTCTTAGAAGTCACATATATAAACAATAGTAAAACTGTATTCCATAGTTTATGTACATCCATTAAAAACAAAGCAAAAAAGTACAGGCAAGTATTTGTACACTTTTTGATATGCTATAAGTGATGGAATGCAAGGAATTGTATAGGCCATTTATGGATGGCAAACTGTATCAAAAATATAAACATGCTGGCAACATTGGTAAATACATACAGTATAACTGGAATCATTGATAACTTGTATCTTATTATGTTAAAGTACACAAATGCTGGATGGTGTTTTATTACAGTAGTAGCTAGTAGTAGTAGTAGTAGTAGTAGTAGTAGTAGTAGTAGTAGTAGTAGTAGTAGTAGTAGTAGTCATAATACCAATAATAAGATCATGTGTGTAGTCATCACCATCATTATCATGAGGAAGTAAAGGCATGTAAATTACCCAATCCACACATGAAACAAGCACATCTGGTCAGAAGTGGCCAAGTGTGAACAGGTAACAACCACAAAACCAGGCAATGTCAACATGTGCTGGCACCTGGTCCCCCAGATCAACGAGACTGACATGTACACATAATCTTACCAATGACAAGGTTCAACAAATGGAACCTCAAATTATCATAAACAGAAATTAAAACAAGAGACCAAAAGAAGGAGTGAACCCACGGAGGCAGACCACTGATGACAACGACACAAAACATGTAGTAACGTAAGGCCAGCTGAAATATTTCCACTTCTGCATGTGTACCAACTCGTTTAACACACACCTTTATCAACTCCTTTATCACACAGCTATCAATTCATTTCTCACACATGTGTATCAACTCCTTTATCACACACCTATCAATTCATTTCTCACACATGTGTATCAACTCCTTTATCACACACCTATCAATTCATTTCTCACACATGTGTATCAACTCCTTTATCACACACCTATCAATTCATTTCTCACACATGTGTATCAACTCCTTTATCACACACCTATTAATTCATTTCTCACACGTGTATCAACTCCTTTATCACACACCTATCAATTCATTTCTCACACATGTGTATCAACTCCTTTATCACACACCTATCAATTCATTTCTCACATACCTGTATCAACTCATTTCTCACACACCTGTATCATCTCATTTCTCACACACCTGTATCAACTCGTTTCTCACACACCGCTAGAAGTCTCGGGGAAGCATGACAGACGTCATCTAGCTGGTCCCTGACAGAAAATCTCTATGTTAATTGAACATTTTCCACACAATTTGTGATCATTCCCCCAGAAAGAGTTTTCTGGTTATCTAGAGATGATGTGATCATTCCCCCAGAAAGAGTTTTCTGGTTATCTAGAGGTGATCACAATTATTCCATTGTTATAAACATTCTACATTTTGGTTTTGCATAAACATTCGACATTATTTGTAATACAATAAACTTATTAAATATATACACACTCACACACACATAAATATATAAGTATTTATGAAAATGATGCAAATGTAATATATACACACTCACACACACATAAATATAAGTATTGATGAAAATGATGCAAATGTAATATATACACACTCACACACACATAAATATAAGTATTGATGAAAATGATGCAAATGTAATACAATGTGGATACAAGGAACTAAAATATGAGAGGGAGATAGACGTAGTGTATAACAGCAAAATATGAGAGGGAGATAGACGTAGTGTATAACAGCAAAATATGAGAGGGAGATAGACGTAGTGTATAAAAGCAAAATATGAGAGGGAGATAGACGTAGTGTATAACAGCAAAATATGAGAGGGAGATAGACGTAGTGTATAACAGCAAAATATGAGAGGGAGATAGACGTAGTGTATAACAGCAAAATATGAGAGGGAGATAGACGTAGTGTATAACAGCAAAATATGAGAGGGAGATAGACGTAGTGTATAACAGCAAAATATGAGAGGGAGATAGACGTAGTGTATAACAGCAAAATATGAAATACTAAGTATCCATGGATTCAATATGTACTCATCTCATGGAACTCTTTTGTGCCAGCCTAAACGAGGAAGAGAGAAACAAGGGGTGTGGTGAGAGAGGGGGGCCAAAACAGAGTAAGATTTGATAGAGACAGGAGAGAGAGAGAGAGGTGGAGAGAGATGGAGAGAGAGTAAAATGCAGAGTGAGATTGAGAGAATGAGAGGCAGCTAAAAAGAGAAAAACTGTGAGAGAGAGGGAGAAAGGGTGAGACAGAGAAAGTGAGAGTAAGAATAAGATAGTGAGTGAGTGGGTGAGAGAGATCAAGACAGAACTAGTGAGTGAGTGAGTTAGAGTAAGATAAAGACAGTGAGTAAGATAGAGAGAGTAATTGAGAGAGTAAGATAGAGAGTGAGTGAGTGAGATAGAGAGAGTGAATGAGTGACTGAGCGAGAGAGTGAGTGAGAGAGAGAGAGAGAGAGAGAGAGAGAGAGAGAGAGAAGAGATTTGATTAAACAAATAAAGTCACTCCCAAAAATCAAGGCACTAAATCTTTCAGTCAGATGTTCACAACAAGGTCAGGACGGCTCTCAACAACGTAACAAATGGTGATCACACAGTAGCACAGGCCCAGCAACACACTACTTGAACAGCACATTATTGGAACAGCACACATTACTGAAACAACACACATTACTGGAATAATACGTTAGTGGAACAGCACACATTACTGGAACAGCACACATTACTGAAACAGCACACATTACTGGAATAATACCTTAGTGGAACAGCACACATTACTGGAACAGCACATTATTGGAACAGCACACATTACTGGAACAGCCGATTACTGGAACAGCACATTATTGGAACAGCTCACTACTGAAACAGCACACATTACTGAAACAGCAGATTACTGGAACAAAGTCTCCTACAACGCCTCCTCACACATAAAATTACAATCATCAGCATCATTGTCATGAAGATCGACAATAGACGATAATTACTGGCCATCTCACACGATGACAAGTGTCTCAGATCAGGTCAGTGTTCCTGCCCCGATTACCCCACTTGAACAGATTTGTCCCATTTATGTGGAGATCTGACAGCATGTCTACCATGCAGGTGTTTCTTAACAAAACTCAGAGTTATATATCTGATCTACATTTTCTGACTTCCTAAATGAAGTGACCAAAAGATCGCTAATACTTCACATCGAGATCTGGTCTTGTGAAGACAACTTTTTAAACAGTTAAGACAACCTCACGCTGGCACCAGGATGTGAAATTCTAATGATTTAGGATCACAGCATTACCTTATTCCTGAATGTTCCCGCTGTTTACAGCAAAGTCATGCCGTCATTCTTTGACTCATAGTGTCAAAGCAATGCTGTACCTTGACCTTAAACCTTTAGCTCATGAATTGAAAATGGTGACTGACTGACTGGGCTATCTGAACAATGAAACAATACTTAAATACCATAACAATGAACTACCATAACAATGAAATACATAACAATGAAATACATAACAATGAAATACATAACAATGAAATACCATATCAATGGAATACCATATCAATAAAATACCACAAAAGCCCAGTACTTATTCCTGCTATGTCTCTCTTCTCTATTCACCACTATTATCCTGATATCACCACTATTATCCTGATATTCACCACTATTATCCTGATATTCACCACTATTATCCTGATATCACCACTATTATCCTGATATTCACCACTATTATCCTGATATCCAATAACTTAAACGTTCTTACAGTAACCTGGTTTGACCTATGGGAGGTAATGAGAACCTGCTGGTACGACCTATTGGAGGTGACACAAATACTCATGGAGATATCTGTGCGCCATGGAAGTGACTCCTGACATCTCTCAACCACATCTACACATACTCTAGGAACTTAAACACTCAGGTGTAATCTACATCATCAAGTGCCTGTCCTACTGGAATGGGTGATCATATTTCTCCACATCTCATGATCATTGCATTCAAATATCTGGGTACTTTAATCACAGCAGATGGAAGACGTATTAAGAAAATGTATCTTAAAATAGGTCAAGCAAACACAGCATTTCACATGATGAAGAATATTCTCTGCAATATGTCATTGACATACGACATAAGGGAATGAGTTCTTAAGAGTTATAGTCAACCAATCATGTGGTATGGAAGCGAATCACAGACAATTAGCAGACAAGTGAGGCATTATGTGGAAGCTGCAGAGAGGTGTTTTCATGGAAGAGTGATGAGAACACTGTGGATGGATAGAAAGAGCAATGAAAATATCTTGATATAAGTTAACCCACAAAGTAAACTGACTACTCGCATCAGAAGAAGACAGTCCACATTATCTGGGCATGAGAAGGGGAGATCTGGAGTACATCGTGACAATGGGAAAGCTAGGGGAGAGGAGAGTCAAGAGGAAATCAAGAGAGAAGAGGCTGGACAGTTTGACATCATGGCATGGGGGAACGTTGGTATTAGAAATGACTGGAAGCACAAGAGACAGAGGGATGTGGACAGGCATGATCACCAACACCACATGACATGGACTATAAGGAGATATCTCATGATCTGTGCTGCTGCAAGATATAACTGACATATTTAAATTACAACTTTATCATCTTTATATATAAGCTATATAAATGTTATTAACGTGTTACATAACTGTTATAAATACAACCAAAAACCCTAAACTTAACCATATTGTAAATGATGTGTCCCATTATAAATTCCAAAATGACATACAACGAAATGCAGCACACTGAATGAAAAATTATATAAACTTGAAACACTATAAAGCATGAAATGTTGGTAGCAATGACAGCACAAGTCAACATTTTCTTTGTCACCCCTCTATTATACCAGACTTGAAGGAACAGAACTTTTCATCATCATCAATGCCATCACAATATTAAAAGATCAGCTGTCACGAGTTCCCAACACACTCTGTGGATACATGCATACAGACATCTTCCAGTCCATCTTTTGTGATGCCCACCCTCAGGTAACACCCTGTCTTGACTTGCCAGATTACTGACAACATCAGCAGCCATACAACTGGTCCAGTAAATGATCTCTGTCCCTCCTTTCTCTCTCTCACACATAACAGATCCCAGCTGTTGCCGACAGCAACAAACAGGTGAATAAACAGAAAAATGAACAGTGAGTTTGAAAAACAGATTCTCCACGAGCATCACTTTGATATCACATTATGATTTTACACATTTCTGCGATTACCAGGGATACAGGTCTGCCTTCTGTCTCTCTCTCTCTCTCTCTTGCACACACACATGCGTGTGTGCGTACATGCATGTGTTTATGGACGGGTGTGTGTGTGTGAGAAAAAGTGTATGTGTGTGAATGTGTGCACATGCATATATGGATAGGTGGGGGGTACGGGGTGTCAGGCATTGGTAGCACCTTTGGTAAGGATGGCTCTCATGTCCTTTCAGGACCCATCCCCCACTGGTCCAAGTCTGACACCCAGCTCGTGCCTGTGGCTCCTAGTAGCTGTCAGCATGCGACAGCGGCCACCCCCCGGGCAACAGCTGTGAGAGGCTGGCTAAACCAGGCATGGGTATCCGATTTGGTGTCAAACCAAGAGGTAAACTAGGGTATGCCTACCCAGCATGTGAAGACAGGATTCGGCAGACTGCGCGGAAGAAATCATTCCTGATTCAACGGGCAAGACGGCGTTTACCTGCAAAGCGTTGTGGAACGTAATGAGCACGGCAAGGCACGTAGAGCGCCCTGGTCATCCACTGCACCTGTATTCGTCTCCAATCGTCTCGACTTTTCTTGCCACTGGACTCAGATGGACTCAGGCGAGAGAGTGAGGTCGACGAATTGCGCAACTCTTCCTCACTTTAATCCAAGTCATCGCGCAAGTCATTCTTCATCCAACGTCACATATCACCTTCAAGCCCTGTGGCGATGGGCGAGCGGCAAAGCGGCAGGCGTGGGTACGCTGGCAGCCGTAGTCGCAGACCTGCACACAGGCGGCTCAGGCCATATGGTCGTCTTCTACTGACCGGAGCAGCAGTGGGATTCGGCAGCCCCCTGAGCGACTGAGCAGCCCTCTATAGGAACACACTGCTCACCTCCATAGCATGAGGAAGGGGCTAGAAAAGGTGCCCTAAACATTGTCTGCTTCATCACTACCTAACCAGCTAGCCGCGGTTGGTGGGTACCCTAAACTGCGGTCGACATACAAAGAAAGATAAAACAAGCAAAGCTAAAAGAGTAAACCATATTCCCTTAACAATTGGAACTTGGAATGTACGCACCCTACTTGACAGAGACGGCGCGTCAGGTCCAGAGAGACGAACAGCACTGATTGGGAGAGAGCTGGGCAGGTACAACATCGACATTGCAGCCTTGAGCGAGACACGACTTGCAGAAGAAGGCCAAATCTGTGAAATTGGTGCCGGCTACACATTTTTCTGGAGTGGAAGGAAAAGCGAGGAAAGACGCCAATCCGGTGTGGGATTTGCCATTAAGTCGGCCCTGGTCGGCAAATTAGCTGGATTTCCAAAGGCTGTAAACGACAGGCTCATGACCATGAAGTTGCCTCTGCTGAATGGAAGGAAGCACGCAACCATTGTGAGTGTCTACGCACCAACTATGACCAACGAAGATGATGTCAAGAATAAGTTCTATGAGGACCTGCACAATGTATTAACATCTGTTCCCAAAGGAGACAAACTTATACTCCTTGGGGATTTCAATGCCAGAGTAGGCACGGACACCACCTCTTGGAGTGGCATTATTGGAAAGCATGGAGTCGGAAATTGTAACACCAATGGACTCCGCCTCCTTCAGACATGTGCCGAACATGATCTCCTGATTATGAACACAATTTTCCGTCTCCCCATGAGAAATAGGACATCGTGGATGCACCCTCGCTCGAAACACTGGCACCTCATTGACTATGTAATCGTCAGGAGGAGTGACAGACAAGACGTTCGAGTGACAAAATCCATGTGTGGTGCCGAATGTTGGACAGACCATCGTCTCATTGTCTCGAAAATGAACATCCACATCAGGCCACCACGGCGTCCTCAAGGGGCAAAAATGCAAACAAAGCTAAATGTCACCCGCCTAAACAGCAAGAAAATGCAGCAGTCGTTTGAAAATATGCTGGAAGACCGCCTCAAGCCCAATGCTGAAGCAAAACAGGATACAGAAACAGAATGGAGAGCCCTAAAGGACACGATTTACAACACTGCTATGGAAATCCTGGGTCCAGCCCCCCGAAAGCATAAAGACTGGTTTGATGAAAATTCCGAAGACATCAACCAATTGCTGGCCGAGAAACATCTTCTCCTCAAGGCACATTTGAATGACCCAAAGTCAACATCAAAAAAAGATGCTTTCAAGAACATTCAGAGAGTAGTGCAGCAGAAACTTCGGCACATGCGGGACTCCTGGCTGAGCAGCAAAGCTGATGAAATTCAGGGCTTTGCTGACAGACACGATATGAAAAACTTCTACGACTCACTGAAAGCGGTCTATGGTCCTTCATCACCAGGCATAGTTCCCCTCCTCAGTGCAGATGGGGGAACATTGGTCACCGATAAGAAAGAAATCCTCCAACGCTGGGCAGAGCATTTCAGCAAAATCTTAAATGCAACTTCCTTCTTCGATGATGAAACCATCAATTGCCTTCCTCAAGTTCCCACCAATGAGACTCTTGATGACCTGCCAACCATAGTGGAAATAAACAAAGCCATTCAGCAACTCTCCAGCGGCAAGGCACCTGGTCCTGACTCCATCCCAGCAGAGATATACAAGGCAGGTGGGCCGGTCCTAACAGAGCAGCTTCACCGAGTCTTCACAAACATATGGATGAACGAGACCATGCCACAAGATTTTAAGGACGCGTCAATAGTCCACCTTTACAAACGTAAAGGAAACCGCCAATCCTGTGACAACCACCGAGGCATCTCCTTGCTTTCAATTGCAGGGAAGATACTCGCCAGAATTCTTCTCAATCGCCTCACAGCCCATCTCGATCAAGGTCTTCTTCCTGAGAGTCAATGTGGCTTCAGAAAAGAACGTGGAACTGTTGACATGATTTTCGCTGCGAGGCAGCTGCAAGAGAAATGTCAGGAACAGAACTGTGAAATATTCTCCACTTTCATTGACCTTACCAAGGCTTTTGATACAGTCAGCAGAGAAGGACTGTGGAAGATTATGGCAAAATATGGCTGTCCACGAAAGTTTGTCCAAATAGTGCGGCTATTTCATGACGGCATGCAGGAAAGAGTACAGGAAAATGGTGAGCTGTCTGAACCCTTTCCTGTCACCAATGGAGTGAAGCAAGGATGTGTCCTGGCACCAACACTGTTCAGCCTCATGTTTTCAGCCATGTTGATGAATGCCTTCGAGAACGACGACAATGGAATAGACATCAACTACCGTATGGATGGAAAGTTATTCAATCTCAGAAGGCTGAAAGCTAAAACCAAAATTAACAGTGGCACAGTCAGAGAGCTCCTGTTTGCTGATGATTGCGCTCTATATGCCAACTCAGAGGCGGACATGCAACATAACGTTTCAGCTTTCTCACATGCCTGTGCCAACTTTGGGCTCAATATCAACTTGGAGAAGACTGTAGTTATGTACCAGCCAGCTCCAGGGAATAATCACACTGTGCCGAATATCAAAGTGAATGATCATAGACTAAGTGTTGTGGACAAATTTACCTATCTTGGCAGCACTGTGTCACAAGCTGCCACAATCGATGACGAAGTGAATGCAAGAATCTCCAAGGCCAGTGCAGCCTTTGGCAGACTGTACAAGAATGTATGGGACAGAACTGGAATAAGCCTGCAAACAAAGCTAAAAGTCTACAAAGCAGTTGTATTATCCACACTGCTATATGCTTGTGAAACCTGGACTGTTTATCAGCGACACGCTAGGAAATTAAACCACTTCCACACAGTCTGCCTTAGGAAGCTACTGAAGATTAAATGGCAAGACAAGATTCCAGATACTGAAGTCCTAGAAAGAGCATCCATGCCCAGTATCCACACTCTACTGATGAAGAATCAGATTCGCTGGGCTGGTCACTTGACTCGCATGCCAGATCACAGGCTCCCTAAACGAATTTTTTACAGCGAACTGCGTTGTGGTAAACGCTCCCAAGGTGGCCAGAGGAAACGTTTTAAAGACACTCTGAAAATTTCACTGAATGCTTTTGGAATTCATCATGACACCTGGGAGGCTGCAGCCAGAGACCGAAATTCGTGGCGTGCATCATTGCGCAAAGGTGCAGTTATATGTGAGGCAACCAGGACTGCAAGAGCTGTGAAGAAAAGGCAGGACAGAAAAACCACTGCAGGAAATCCTCCTCCAGAGACGTCAAGCATTCTTAGTCCACATTGTCAAAGAACATTTCGAGCCAAAATAGGCCTTATCAGCCATCTTAGAACCCACGGCTCCACACCTTCAACCCCACTGGATGAAATGAATGGTCATCATCATTCTTGATGGACAAACAACAGATATGTGTGTGCATGCATGTGTGAGAGAGAGAGAGAGAGAGAGAGAGAGAGAGGGGGGGGGAGGAAAGTGTATGTGTGTGAATGTGTGAACATGCTTATATGGACAGGTGTGTGTGTGTGTGTGTGTGTGTGTGTTTTCATGTGTGTGTGTGTGAGATAGAGAGAGAGAGAGACAGACAGACAGACAGACAGACAGAGAAAGTGTATGTGTGTGAATGTGTGCACATGCAAATATATCTTCAAGTATACATTCCTACTGTTACCTACTGCACATGTGCATCAAAGCCCACACACGTATGTGTGTGCATGCAACACACTGGAGACATAACAATACAGCGGAAAACTCTGAAGTCAACACAAACAACATTCACAATGTGAATCACGTATCACACCGTGAGAACACAGCTGTAGCCATATCACTGGGTCAACAACATCACAGGTGAACAAGTCTGGGTCACTGGAGCAGAACAGTTACTCTTGACTGTCACGTGACATCACAGCTGACTGAATGTGCTGTAATGGGACAGATACTGCAGCTGTTGGTTGTGATGTGATATCACAGCTGGCTCAGTTTGATTTGTGTGGGTTGGAAATGAAACAATTCAGTGCCAGAAGTGGCTCATCACAGCTGAATCTACCTGGGCTGTAAGGTGAGATAACTGAAACATACCACTGACAGAAATAAACAATCACAGCTGATATAATTGAAGATGTCAGGAATAGAAGCAGGCAACCCTGGCTGATATAACTGAAGATGTCAAGAATAGAAGCAGGCAACCCCGGTTGATATAATTGAAGATGTCAGGAATAGAAGCAGGCAACCACGGCTGATATAACTGAAGATATCAGGAATAGAAGCAGGCAACCACGGCTGATATAACTGAAGATGTCAGGAATAGAAGCGGGCAACCCTGGCTGATATAACTGAAGATGTCAAGAATAGAAGCAGGCAACCACGGCTGATATAACTGAAGATGTCAGGAATAGAAGCAGGCAACCATGGCTGATATAACTGAAGATGTCAGGAATAGAAGCAGGCAACGCTGGCTGATATAACTGAAGGTGTCAAGAATAGAAGCAGGCAACCACGGCTGATATAACTGAAGATGTCAGGAATAGAAGCAGGCAACGCTGGCTGATATAACTGAAGGTGTCAAGAATAGAAGCAGGCAACCACGGCTGATATAACTGAAGATGTCAGGAATAGAAGCAGGCAACGCTGGCTGATATAACTGAAGGTGTCAGGAATAGAAGCAGGCAACCACGGCTGATATAACTGAAGATGTCAGGAATAGAAGCGGGCAACCCTGGTTGATATAACTGAAGGTGTCAGGAATAGAAGCAGGCAACCACGGCTGATATAACTGAAGGTGTCAGGAATAGAAGCGGGCAACCCTGGCTGATATAACTAAACATGTCAGGAATAGAAGCAGGCAACCCTGGCTGATTTAACTGAAGATGTCAGGAATAGAAGCGGGCAACCCTGGCTGATATAACTGAAGATGTCAAGAATAGAAGCAGGCAACTCTGGCTGATATAACTGAAGATGTCAAGAATAGAAGCAGGCAACCCTGGCTGATATAACTGAAGGTGTCAGGAATAGAAGCGGGCAACCCTGGCTGATATAACTAAACATGTCAGGAATAGAAGCAGGCAACCCTGGCTGATATAACTGAAGATGTCAAGAATAGAAGCAGGCAACCCCGGTTGATATAACTGAAGATATCAGGAATAGAAGCAGGCAACCACGGCTGATATAACTGAAGATGTCAAGAATAGAAGCAGGCAACCCTGGCTGATATAACTGAAGGTGTCAGGAATAGAAGCGGGCAACCCTGGCTGATATAACTAAACATGTCAGGAATAGAAGCAGGCAACCCTGGCTGATATAACTGAAGATGTCAAGAATAGAAGCAGGCAACCCCGGTTGATATAACTGAAGATATCAGGAATAGAAGCAGGCAACCACGGCTGATATAACTGAAGATGTCAGGAATAGAAGCGGGCAACCCTGGCTGATATAACTGAAGATGTCAAGAATAGAAGCAGGCAACTCTGGTTGATATAACTGAAGATGTCAGGAATAGAAGCAGGCAACCCTGGCTGATATAACTGAAGATGTCAGGAATAGAAGCGGGCAACCCTGGCTGATATAACTGAAGATGTCAGGAATAGAAGCAAGCAACCACGGCTGATATAACTAAGAAGTTCTGAAATAACTGAGGACAAGGAAGGAGCTGATAGCGATGGCAACAGACAGGAGAACTGGGCACGACTGGTTGAGGACATATGCTCCAGGGGGAACAGAAGGCAGAAGAGCAAGCGCTACATGGCAGTCTATCTCTGGAACGTACTAGCACAAGTAAACAGAGGGAGATCTCCAGAAAAACAAGTAGACAAGAAGTAGAAACAGAGATGATAATATGAGGAGGACACAGACACAGCTGTAGGGAGGACAAGGACAGAACTGTAGGGAAGGACACCATACAGGAGGGCCAGGGGTGTGTTAGTTGAAGACCTATGATCTATTGGTGGGTAACAGATATAAGAGAAGTGACAGAAGAGAAGAAGTGACAGAAGAGAAGAAGTGACAGAAGATAAGTGACAAAAGTACTCACACCACAACCGAACCAACCTGCTGGTTATAACTGTAATTTTCAGCTATTTAGTTACAAACTGACATGATGTAACTGAATTAACGTCAGTAGTAACAATTGTAAATTCCAGCTGTTTAGTACTAGATACTGACTGGATAAAGTTTAATGAACATTTCCAGATGTTTAGTTACAAACTGTCACGATGTAACTGAATTAACGTCAGTAGTAACAATTGTAATTTTCAACTGTTTAGTACTAGGTACTGTCTGGTGGATAAAGTTGAATGGACTTTCCAGCTGTTTAGTTACAAATTGTAACTGAAGTAACAAAAGTAGTAACAACGCCTTTATCAGTTCGACTATACATAAAAATTACCAACTGTGCTGCTGCAAGATAACTGAAATATTTAAGTTACAGCTTTATAACCTTTATATATAAGCTATATAAATGTTATTTACATAACTGTTATAAATACAACCACAAACCCCAAATTTCACCATACTGTAAATATAATGTCCCAGTATAAATTTCCAAAATGACATACAACGCAACACAGTAAGTGGAATCATAAATTATATAAACCTGAAACAATACAAAGCATGAAATGTTGGTAGCAATGACAGCACAAGTCAATATTTCCTTTGTCCATCCATCCATCATCCATCATGTGCCATGCCGGTAAGCGTGGGCGGTCATGTTCTGCCATCTCACTCGATCAACAGAGTCGTGGATCAGTTCCGTGTTTCTGTCTCGACCATGCCACAAGGCCAAGCCATCCAGATACTTGTTTCTAGGTCACTCTTTTGTCACTCTTCTATATAAGAAAGTTGAAGGAACAGAACTTTTCATCATCATCAATGCCATCTGGATATTAAAGATCAGCTGTCAAGAGTTCTCCAAACACACTGCGCTGCATCTTCATGATACACACATACAGAAGAAAAAGCAGCGGCTGCAGCAGAAAATAACAATATGAATTGGAAACAAATAGGTATATTTAGCTCCTGTTACATACAGACATCTTCCCGTCCATCTCTTGGTGTTGCCCACCCACATGTAACACCCTGTCTTGACTGGCCAGATTGCCTCTGCTATTCTTCTTCTACCCTTTATTATTGCCACGGACATTGCCAACTGGCATGGACAATCAAGATTCTTCGTAACCTGTGCCAGGTTCTCTCTTCTTATGTGGTCAAAGAACATTGACTGGATTACATTTGAAATACGAAAAGGCAACACAAATATTTGGTTCACTATAAACCTCATTTGACGAAAGGATAACAGCGCTCTAGTTCTTCCAGTACACTGATGATGAGGTAGCGCATTCGTTTCCTACATGTGCCAGCTTGGATTTCAATGGTGACTTTTCATTCAGAAACCAATGGCAAACTACTGAACATAAAAACTGCTTAGACAAATTTTTGGAGATGTGAACCTTATCTCAGCGATATCTATGTTTCTACTGACAACTCTCTGAAGAGTTTCATCTTATCTCAATGATATCTATGTTTTTACTAACAACTCTGAAGAATTGAATCTTATCTAAGCGGCGTCTACGTTTCTACTGACAATTCTCTGTATACTTGAGAAACAAAGGTTTTCCTTTGTTGTCCTCTTCCTCGTTTGACCAGGTTTTCTCCCCAGGACTGTCTTTTGGGACTAAAAATTTGACGTTGCAATAAATACACCAGAAAAACACAGCACAGGAAAACAATACTGCCAGCTGCAAACTAACTGGCAATCAAATACTTGTTCAACGGGATCAGACAATCACCCTTCTTGTACACACATTTATCTATTTGCATATATTTCCTTTATCCTACTAAGGGAACGTCTTTGCGGGAGGGGTAATGAACGCAATTCGTAATCCTGCATGCCGGGGTCGAAATCAGCTACAGCTGATCTAGAAGCAGACTGCCTTGTGTTGATTTTTGGCAATGACGTGAACGTTGGTCGTTCAAAAAACGATGGGAAACTACTAAACGTAAAATTACCTTGTAAATCACAAATAGCCAATAAATTCTGCGCTTGACTGCGACATCTTGTAAAGGGCATGCTACTAGTTTAACTTGTAAAACTAATAAAACCATCTTTAATTTTCTAACGACACCTACATATCAACAGGTGACAGCTAAATATTTCCTCTTCTTGTATACAGTAACACAGATTCTAAACTTCACATACAAACAATTTTCAAGTCATCAGAAAACTGTACTATTCAACAAAGTTGTATATTTGTTCACAATGCAGATGAACAATATACTTGTTCCAGGGACACTGACATGTTCATATGTTTTAAAACAGATTTCTTTTTTTATGTTGCTTGCTCTTTGCTGAAAGTTGCCATAAAGCTGCTGAAAGTTGCCATAATGTTTTTATGTTGCTTGGCCTTTGCTGAAAACTGCCATCAACCCCAGGTTGACTTTCTAAGCAATGTTAAGTCAGCAGTTTGCCCTGGCTGTCTGAACCAGAAGTCAACTTGTATGTCCAACTGACTGGCATGTGGAGTGAACCCCCTACCCCACAATCAGAAGTGCACACGCTATAACCCCTCTGCCATCAAACAGAAACCTGCAGAAATGTCACAAAAACACATATGACTATTTCACAGGAAATTGTGAGAATGTGGTGTCAGTTTCTGAATTGCCTCCCTTCTTTCTTTGGGGGCAGAAGATATCAGAGTTTGTTCCCTTGTTAAGTGTGGCTCAGGAACAAAAAAGTTTGCACACACACACACATTGACTGTTCTTGTTACTTTTGCCAGTCAAAGCTATAAATATGAAAGGAAGTGAAACAAACAGCAAACTCATTTCAAAGCAAACAAAATGTGCATTCAAGTGTTTGTATAAATATGTGTGTATACATGTGTACGAGTGTATATACATGTGTACGAGTGTATACATATGTGCGAGTGTATAGATTTAAGAATGCGTATGAAGATCAGGGGTGAGAACAGGGAGATCAAGATACAAAGACTTTCCATGAACATAGAAAGGAAGCTTCCACGAACCATCTAAGCCCCTTTTACCTACTCAACGAATTATGTTGTCTCTGTTCACACTAGTAAGCAGGCGATTATTTTACAACGAGCATTTAACAACTACGGCAACTTATAATCTGCAAGAAAATTGGTTAAAGCTTGACAAAATATTCACAATTCTGCCTGCAATCCAAGCGTGTACATCAAAAATAAATGTGCGGCACACACTTCCTCCACAGCTCACACAAAACAAATATGTTATAATAAAATATACTTTCACCAAAATATGGAATATACAGGAATGCTCAATGTTGCATCAAAAACAAAACCAGTTTGCCAGCAAGAATGGAGCCAGCATGAAAAACAAGTTTTGTTTTGTACATAAAGTTAACTAGATATTTTGATTAATTGCTGATGGGGCTATGTGCTCCAGAGTGAGCTATGAAAATAACGATTACTCCCTCACCAGGGAGGAACACAATTTACAGTTCTATAAGCCATGAAAATACACGATTACTCCCTCACTATGGAGGAACACAATTTACAGTTCTATAAGCCATGAAAATACACGATTACTCCCTCACCACAAAGGCACACAATTTACAGTTCTATATTCAATGTGAAAGATGATCAATTAAAACAAGAACTAAACTTATTGTACTCAATGATAAGGGAATGAACTGGCTCTTGAATCAACATAACATAAAAAATTAACTAGTTTTCTAAGAAAAATGACAAATGAAATCAGTGTCTACACTAAATAAATGGAGTAAATAAGTTGTCTACCTAAAACGATAGAGATTAATGTCACTACTCATTTTCCGGTTATTTCAATTAAACCACAGAGCTGCTTAAACACAGCGAACCTTAACCGTCTGTGTACACCTGATCATGTCCAAGTCTGTGCCCTGTGTACAATAGTATTAATCTTCTACTACAGAAGAGATTTCTCAATCAAATGTCATTTGATGTTGTCTCAATGACCGTACCAGCATCATGGAATATGTCTTGCCAGGTTGGCTGTGTTCTTGCCAAGTTGTCAATCCGTGTCATCTAACTCCCTTGACCTTCCCAGCTGACCAAGTTACCTCCCCAAACCCATCTCTTCTCACATTTCCAAAATCCAGTTATTGTTTTGTCCTAAACTGACCACAGCCTATAATTCTGCTCTTACAAACCTGCAGGTTTTGTCCTAAATTGACCACAAGCTGCAATTATGCTCATATGACCCTGTGGCTAGATCACTCTGTAATGCCACTTATCAATCATGACGCCCGACATACCCTGATTATGTTTACTTCTCTCAGTTCCATGAAACCAATTAGCTGCCACAATGTATTTCAGATTGATTCTATTCTCGTAGATGAAGAAAAAATACCTGTTTTCTTCTGACGTCTTTGATAAGTTTCCTTAGTACCTCGGCATATCTGGCAAACATTTTTCTCTGTAAAAAGCTGCCTAAATATTCAAAAACTGCTTCAGTCCTGCAGATTTCATGACTAGCACTCTCCAACAAAAGAATGTTTCAGTTTGTTGGTCCTTTACTGATTTACTGGCACCTGGCCGTCTTGACAGACGATAGTTTGTTACATTGTGCTTCAAATAAGGCATAATTACAACTCATGGTGGTAGCGAATGTGATTGAACAGACCAATTTGCGCTGTAAATGTTCGTCCACAATGGATGCATGTAAACACATGGGTTGGTCGTAAACTTGATGTTAAAGACGTGTAAATTATTTCAACAATATCGATCTTTTAGTCTTTCCATCTGAACTCTGTCGTGCAGAGGAGCAATATACCTAATGTCCGACATGGTATCATAAACACTCTCTTTAACAAAACTAGTCATAACCCCATTTGCGATGTGAATACACCCCATTAGCCATGGGAATACACCCCATTAGCCATAAGAATACACCCCATTAGCCATGGGAATACATCCATTAGCCATGGGGATACATCCATTAGCCATGGGAATACATCCCATTAGCCATGGGAATACATCCCATTAGCCATGGGAATACATCCCATTAGCCATGGGGATACATCCATTAGCAATGGGAATACATCCCATTAGCAACGTGTACTTTCTAGACATGGTCCTTGTGCTGGCTCTATAAAGGTCTTGCTTATTGCCTCTGCTATTCTGTGTTTCACAGAATAGCAGAGGCAATAAACAAGACCTTTATAGAGCCAGCACAAGGACCATGTCTAGAAAGTACACATTCGCTGCAGGGAACTGCTTGGGGACAACAACACCAAACACCAACAAAAGTGGACACTCATGGCCAGGATGTTTCTTTGACAATGGCATAAGCACAATTGAATAAAGGCTGGATACCTGCACTCAATTTTGCCACATACGGGAGAGACTGACTTCCCAGTGCTTCGGCCAAACACATGTGATGGTCCTAGCACTTCTGACCGCTGGCAGTTTCCTGCTACAGGACTTGTTTTGTTGTGTTTTGCTATACCGAAGAAAATCAAACCCTAGACAAGCACAGTAGTAGGCTCATGGTTAACTGCTCCACCAGATACCAATGTTCAAGTATAAACACACACAAATCTCAAACACAACTTTCTTACACTGCAACAAATCTAAATTCACGCCATTCTAAGTCTCTTCTCCTAAGCTGATGAGTTTCACAACAAAATTACAAATCTAAACCCATGACATTCTGAGTCTACTCTCCTAAGCTGATGAGTTTCACAACAAAATTACAAACACCCCATTGTTCAAACTGTTTTCAACAAGTAGGATAACTCAGATTCACATCTTGCAATCACTATGCTATTTACAATACTCTCCCTTCTTTCCCTGTATCAAACAATCTCATTGGTCAGAGCTTAACAATCACCATGGTATTTACAATATTCCCACTTTTGCCCTTGTATCAAGCTGTTTCATTGGTTAGAGCACAACGTTTGCATCACCATTTTCTCCCCGACTCTCAGCACCTTTTATTGTTTTTTTACTACTGTTGATGCTACCTGCTTTTCCCCCGCTCCCACTTGCACTGCCGAATTTTCCAGAGCCTTTGCTGCTCAGCCGGTCAAATAAAGGTTCTGGTATTTCTGAAGATTTACTTAAAGTTGGAGAGAGATGATCATGGATTTCATCTTCCTCGTCCACTTCTGGAACGGGCTCACTGTCGTAAGATCTGGCCGAGTGGTAGGATAAGTTGGAAGCCTGGGATTTATGGGAAGCCTGGGAGTTGGAAGACAGGTTACTATGGCGACCGGCTCCACCTCTTTGCGGTGCTAGTGTCAAGTGTTGATTGACGGGTTTCACTGTGATGATGAGGTTCGAACTGTTTGCAACCATCATGTCAGTTACCTACATATGGCAAACAGAATGTAAGATAATGTGATATCAATTAACTACATATAACAAACAGAGAATTAAGATAATGAAATATCAATTAACAACACTGAGCAACCAGAATATCAAACATTCAAATTTCTTATTCTTCTTCTTCACTTTTAAATAAACTGACTATATTTGCATTGTTGTCCCTCGTATAAATGTCAGTCGTTTACTTCACTCAGTAATTCAAAAGTGTAGCTTCCACTGTTGTTTGTTTAGTTCAAATGGTTTGTCTTTATATGTCTGAATTATGGCAGTCTAGGTGTACGTACAGTCTAGGTTTACGTACAGTCTAGGTTTACGTACAGTCTAGGTTTATGTACAGTCTAGGTGTACGTACAGTCTAGGTTTATGTACAGTCTAGGTGTACGTACAGTCTAGGTGTACGTACAGTCTAGGTGTACATGCAGTCTAGGTGTACGTACAGTCTAGGTGTACGTACAGTCTAGGTTTACGTACAGTCTAGGTGTACGTACAGTCTAGGTTTACGTACAGTCTAGGTGTACGTACAGTCTAGGTTTACGTACAGTCTAGGTGTACGTACAGTCTAGGTTTACGTACAGTCTAGGTGTACGTACAGTCTAGGTTTACGTACAGTCTAGGTGTACGTACAGTCTAGGTGTACATGCAGTCTAGGTGTATGTGACTGGCTTTCTGGGGCATCTATCCACAGGCGCACATTCCTGACTTAAATGTGAGTGGCACCTTGCCGTCTTGACAGACGAAAGTATGTGGATTGGAATTCCATCTCACAATGCCTGGGCATAGAGTCAGAGAACATGTGTTGCCCATGCAGCATGTTCCCTCTCTCGGCCTTGCCTTGTTTACTCGGAGGAAAGGATAATCAGTCAGTACGTCTGGAACAAGGTAGGCTGCCTGACTTAAATAAAAATCAAATAAATGTGTACTGAAGTAGTGTCCATGCCTGTGGTCTATGATGTGACACTACCATCACATTTGGAGGCCTAGAACATGGAGGAATAGGTGGCCACCTTTCCCTCACTTTAGTCAGTGATGAGCCCAGGTGTTGAAACATATCATCCATGCTCATGACATGACCACCGCAGCTCACTATCAACTTGGCTATCACGCCCCCTACATGTCTGATTGGCCAGTCTTACATTTGTATATGTGTGGTTGCATAATCGATTGCGTCCTGTTCTCAGGCACAGAATAATGATGTGTTATGGTCTGTCCATAATATGGTAATTATCTTGTGCACGTGTTGGTGGCTTTCTGATTGATTTCATGATTCTTCTCTTTTGGTGGTGTGTGACTGATAAATATGGTTATTCTTTTGTTGCACCTTCCTTAGCTAGCTGATTCTCATTTCTGGGCACACCACACTGTGTGGCAACCTTATGCTAATTGCCTAGTTCAGAGAGTAGTGTCCACAGTACTGACAATTTTCTGGACTGGGGTGCCTGAAATTTTCATTTTGTGTCTGTCAGCAGTACCACAGGCTGTGTACCCTGGCTGGATTCAGTCATTTCTCTGCTGCTATTTTGATTGCTTGGATTTCCGTATCATAGTAATGGCAGTACTTTACTCTTTGTATTCTTGTCATAGCCCTGGTGTTATGTGGGTATTCTATGCACACCCCTATTCCTGTGTTTCCAGCTTTATTTTGTGCAAACCAATATGTACATACTTGGACCTGTCATGAAGAAAACTGAGCGCGGCTGTTTTGCACTGCACACTATTTTGTTCTTGTTTATCAAATATTTCCAGATACCCATGTTCCAGGTGTGGTCGTAAGCTCTGTTTGTCAAATATTTCCAGTTGACCCATGCTCCAGGTGAGGTATGCTCTGTTGGTACACTTTGCTAAGTACTTTCCCACTGGCTCCCCATGTGATTCCACTTAGTTTTGTCAGGATGATTATCTCCGTCCTGGTTTTTGTTGCTACCTTGTCGGTGTGCTCCCTCCATGGCAGCTTGTCATCAAATGTGACTCCAAGGTAAGTGGGTTGTTAATCTTCTCTTATGAGACAGGAGTTGATCTGCACAAAGACACAAACCGGACATTGTGGAATCTTTGGGCATCAGGTGCATGAGGCAGGAGTTGATCAGCACAAAGACACACACCGGACATTGTGGAATCTTTGGGCATCAGGTGCATGAGACAGGAGTTGATCAGCACAAAGACACACACCGGACAATGTGGAATCTTTGGGCATCAGGTGCATGAGGCAGGAGTTGCAGCACAAAGACACACACCGGACATTGTGGAATCTTTGGGCATCAGGTGCATGAGACATGAGTTGATCAGCACAAAGACACACACCAGACATTGTGGAATCTTTGGGCATCAGGTGCATGAGGCAGGAGTTGATCAGCACAAAGACATACACCGGACATTGTGGAATCTTTGGACATCAGGTGCATGAGACAGAAGTTGATCAGCACAAAGACACACACCGGACATTGTGGAATCTTTGGGCATCAGGTGCATGAGGCAGGAATCTAGCAGCACAAAGACACACACCAGACATTGTGGAATCTTTGGGCATCAGGTGCATGAGACAGGAGTTGATTGATACAAAGACACACACCGGACATTGTGGAATCTTTGGGCATCAGGTGCATGAGACAGGAGTTGATCAGCACAAAGACACACACCGGACATTGTGGAATCTTTGGGCATCAGGTGCATGAGACAGGAGTTGATCAGCACAAAGACAAACACCGGACAATGTGGAATCTTTGGGCATCAGGTGCATGAGGCATGAGTTGATCAGCACAAAGACACACACCGGACATTGTGGAATCTTTGGGCATCAGGTGCATGAGGCAGGAATCTAGCAGCACAAAGACACACACCGGACATTGTGGAATCTTTGGGCATTAGGTGCATGAGACAGGAGTTGATTGATACAAAGACACACACCGGACATTGTGGAATCTTTGGGCATCAGGTGCATGAGACAGGAGTTGATCAGCACAAAGACACACACCGGACATTGTGGAATCTTTGGACATCAGGTGCATGAGACAGAAGTTGATCAGCACAAAGACACACACCGGACATTGTGGAATCTTTGGGCATCAGGTGCATGAGGCAGGAATCTAGCAGCACAAAGACACACACCAGACATTGTGGAATCTTTGGGCATCAGGTGCAAGAGGCAGGGGTCAACCGTCACAAAGACACACACCTGACATTGTGGAATCTTTGGGCATCAGGTGCATGGGGCAGGAGTCAACCTGCACAAAGACACACACCGGACATTGTGGAATCTTTGGGCATCAGGTGCATGAAGCAGGAGAAATGGCAGGGGATTGAGGAATGTTTCAGCCGGCCGTGGTGAGAGTCACGTTTCACAAAGGGCCTGCTACATGATGATAGTTCCCTGGGACAGCCCAGAACTAGAGCACAATGTTATCAAAGAAGATCTGCCTTTGGTAACGGAGAATGCCCATGTGAAGCCCTTGCTTTGCCATGGAGGTCGAGCTCCACAAAATTATTCTGCAGGGAGGTTAGAAATGGAGCCCTTCTGAAGACAAGATTGGCACCAATGCAGTCATATTATCAGTCTAATCATGTTAGTAACGTCACAAACCTAATAAACTTCTGTATGATCATGCGGAGGAACTACAACCTCATTGGAATCTCATTGGGCTGCCAGTCAATGACGAAGATGAGGACGGGGCACATATGGGAAGGTCCCAAGTGCTGTGATGTCGGTTCTTGACTCAACTAGGCTGCCAGGAGCAGACAACGCAGCAGTATTGTGATTTTAAAAAAACATCTTAATGATAAAGCTAAGTTGAGAAATTACCATGCATTGGCTACAGGAGCAGTCGCTTGATAGTCCTAACTGGTAAACAAATAAACACACAGCAAAATCTGGCCACGCCAGGAACTTCCATCCACATGACAACAGACTCACCTGATCCAGTTTTTTCCCTGCCACTTCAATGCCGTTGACCTCTAAAACCTCGTCATTGACGGCCAAAAGTCCCGTGCTCTCTGCCAGACCTCCAGGCACGAGTCGAGAAATAAAAATTGCTGGAACCTGTAAGACAAGCCATGGATATATACAATTAATTTTAGTTGCATGTCCCTTTCACAGGGCGTCACAATCTACCCACCATTTATCGGCTGTTTGTGATTTTCTAAGCAATTTTATGTTCATTAGTTTGCCATTGCTTTCTGAATAGGAGACATTCATGCCACTGTTAAAATCAACTCACAGCGGTCTTCTCCCATAACTCCTGCTGCTGACTTCGATGCCAGCATGACAAGACTGTAAATGTTGACTACCCTATAGCCACAGCCTGACTCAGGTATAAATATACGACTTGATATTGACTATTGAGTAAGTTACAAGTAGTTGCATGTCCTTTACAGGATGTCGCAATCAACCCCAGCATTTTGAAAAAGAAATAACCGAGATTACTAGTAACATTCATTGTTATCCATTAATATTCCACAAATTTAAACTATAAACATCACAAACATCAGAAACTGTCGTAGGCATGCATGACTCTCCACAAATGTTGGCCCTGGTATTCTGGAACAATTCCACTTATAATATGAGCTAAAAAGAGAGCGAAACTCGAGTATAGTGCTTCCACATTGATGTGGATAGGCCTTAGGTTCATACCAGAATACGGTCAGCGTTGCCAGTAGTGGGTTGTGCTCAATATTTAAATCTCAAATCCCGAAACAACAAAATAAATCAATATGATCTCAGCCTACAGTACTGGGCAATTTTTGCATTCAGTAGTTTGCCATTAAGTCAGTAAGTCCAGGACTCTTCCCACGTGCCTAGAAGTCTACGGGGTATATGGTTCTGGCAGCATATTACTCTAGACCAATCGGCACTGGAGGGGTGATCAATATTGTGGACAACCACATAACAAACGCTGACACAAGAGCAATGTAGAAAAGTTTTCCTATCAACAATGTGCATTCAATGTCAGACATGGACACTAAATACAAACAAGAACAGAGCAATATGGTCAAGTTCTCCTATCAACAATGTACATTCAGTGTCAGACACGGACAATACAAACAAACAAGAACAGAGCAATGACAGTAGACAATTAATTCCAAGTGTAACAATCAGAAACAACATCAGAAAACAAGCTGAGGAAACACCAGTTTGTGATTATTTGAAAACCAGAAAATCATAATAGTGTGTAGAGCAATATATAAAAAACAGCAAATCAAATAGTGTGTAGAACAATATATAAAAAAAACCAAATCAAATAGTGTGTAGAACTATATATAAAAACAGCAAATGTAACTACGGGGATAGACAAAAGTTACAGTGAACAATTGCAGCAGATTTCAAGTTATACTAGGACAAACTAGGTCACTATTAACAATGGCCGGAACAAACAAAATAATAATGTTCTAGATATTCATTTTCAATGATCTTCAAACAATAGCAATTTCCCACCCAAAAATCATACCTTCTCCAAGCCTTGAGGGGTTACTCTGACACTTGTACCATCTCTGATGTAGAATCCCAACGGTTTGTCTGAGCCATTTTTCATGAGCTTGACTCTGCGGTGTGTCTCGGGCACAATGTCAACATCTATAATGGCTGAAACACGCCTGAAGTCTTCCAGTAAGTTGATCTGAATACGGGGGCGAGGGGCTGGCTCGTTGTTTATTAGTTTAGAAATGGGGTTTCTTCTTTTAACTGGCTGAGACCCATAGCCATTTAACTCTCCGTAACTTTCACCTGAAGAAAATAACAGAGATTACTTGTAATTCTCACAGATCTATTTTTATTTCACAAATATAAACTCTATAAACATCACAAATATAAAAGCTATAAATATAAACTATAAATTTTTACATTGGCACCTTGCCGTCTTGACAGACGATAGTTTGTGCTCTAAAAAGGCATAATAACTTTTAACTATGGCGGTAGTGAGTGTGACTGATAAGGCCAATTTGCGCTGTAAATGTCCGTTCACAGTGGGTGCATGTGAACACGTGGTCATTTCCACCATCATGCACCATCTTACGTCTCACACGCTCGGTGTGTGACTTTTCTGCAATAATTTTCTCCTTTGACTTTATTCCATGTCTGATATTTGCCCTCCATGCAACACGTTCAGCTGCGACTTGCTCCCAATGTGCATTATCAATGCCTGTATCAATCATGTCCCGCTTACACACATCTTTGTATCGTAGTAGAGGCCGACCTGAGATCTCTTACCCATCTGTAATTCACCAAAAAAGATATCCTTTGGTATTCTACCATCATTCATCCTCCTAAGATGTCCTATCCATCTAAGTCTACGAAGACTGAGCATGGAATAAACTGTCACACAACCTGATCTTTCCAATACTTCAGTATTTGTGATTTTGTCTTGCCACTTAATACCAAGAATTCTTCGCAGACACCGCATATGAAAGCTGTTTAAATTGTTCTCTTGGTGTGAGTAAGTTGTCCAGGTTTCACTGCCATAGAGAAGAGTACTAAGGACACAGGCTTGATAGACAAGGACTTTTGTTTTGGCAGTAAGCTTCCTGTTCTCCCAGACTCTTTTTCTTAACCTGTTCATTGTTGTTGCTGCCTTACCAATCCGGATGTTGATTTCCTGATCTAGGGATAATTTGCTATTTACCACTGATCCTAGATTATGTAAAATGGTCTACTATCTCTAGTTCTGCGTCGTCAATAAAGATTGATAGTACCCCATGTGCACCTTGTGACATAATCTGTGTCTTCTTTTTGCTAATTGTTAAACCAAATTCAGAACAAGCATTGGAGAATGCAGATAGTAGACATTGCAATTCTTCCTCAGAGTGGGTCGTAACTGCAGCATCATCTGCAAAAAGCAACTCTCTGATCAGTACCCTCCTAATTTTGGTCTTAGCCTTCAATCTCTGAGCATTGTAGAGGCCGCCATCTGAGCGTGAGTGAATGTATATACCACCATCCTGATCACGAAATGCATATTTCAGTAGAAGTGAAAAGTATATTCCAAAGAGGGTGGGAGCTAGTACACAACCTTGCTTAACTCCACTCTTGATTTCAAATTCTTCTGAAGTTGCACCATCAAACTTGATTATACCCTTCATGCCTGTGTGGAACGATTCCACAATGGACAGAAGAGTTGGTGGGCAGCCAATCTTCTTTAGTGCCTTGAACAGACCCTCACGACTGACCAAATCAAATGCCTTTGTGAGGTCGATGAAGGCAATAAACAGTGGTTGATTCTGTTCACGACATTTTTCTTGCATTTGTCGCAATGAGAATATCATATCAGTGGTAGACCGGTTCTGTCGAAAGCCACACTGATTCGGGGTAGACTTGATCTCCTAGGACTTGAAGTCTAAACAGAACAATTCTGGCAAATACTTTTCCAACAATACACAGAAGTGAGATACCCCTATAGTTGTTACAGTCGCTCCGATCGCCCTTGTTCTTGTACAGTGTTATGATGCTTGAATCTTTGAAATCCTGTGGCACTTGTCCTTCTCGCCAGCGTAGCTCTATTAGCTGGTGGATCTGTATAGTGAGTGTGTCTTGCCCACTCCTGATAACCTCTATTGGAATCCCATCCTTACCTGGAGCCTTGCCAGATGCAAGTTCATTTATAGCACACTTAACTTCTGTTATGGTGGGAAGTGTGTCCAGGTGGTCAAGAGTTGGTAGAGCCTCTATGGCGTTGAGGGCATCATCCGCTAGTTTGGTCTCACTTGAGTAAAGCTCCAAATAGTGCTCTACCCATCTGCTGTTTCTTATCAGTGATGATTTCTCCAGTCAAGGTTTTCAATGGTGCACTTCTTTTGATCACTGGACCACAGGCTTTCTTTATTCCTTCATACATGCTTCTTATGTCTCCCTTATCACTTGCGATTTGAATGGACTCACATAACTTGATCCAATAATCATTTGCACACTGCCTGGCAGCCTTTTGCACATCCTTCCTAGCTTGCCTTAGCTCACTCAGAGTGTTACGCGTTGGTCTTTCCTTGTTTCTTAAGAGAGCTTTCTTCTTCTTATCAATCAAGGGCTGCAGAGTCTCGCTGTTGGCCGCAAACCAGTCCTGCCTCTTATGATCCACAGTGCCGTAAACCCCTACTGCAGTTTTATAAAGAGTTTCCTTAATTTGACCCCACTTTTCATTTACTGTACAATTTTCAAACATTTTTCAAAACTATAAATATCACAATATAAACTCTATAAACATCTTCTTTTTTTTTTTGCATACCCATTACGGGACATTGCAGTCAACACCAGCATTTTTCAGCTGCTGTTGATGTCTTGGCAAGTTTTACATTCAGTAGTTTGCCATTGCTTTCTGAACGACCGGCTCACATACCACCGCAAGTAACCGACGCGATGCGATCCGCTGCTGAATCTCGCGCAGCTGTGTATCGTACATGAGTATGCGGTATTACGAACAATGTCCTTAATCCCTTCACCAGGGATACCGGCCTATAAACATAAACATAAAATATATAAACAGCACAAGTATAAACCCTAAAACATCACAAATATAACCATATAAACATCACAAATTCAACTCTATAAATATCACAAATATAAACTCTATAAATATCACAAATATATATATATATATACTCTATAAACATCACAAATATATACTCTACAAACATCATATATATACTACGAAATAATGATACAATAAATATTTTTCACATTAAAAATACGCAAAAACATGAAAACAATTTCTGAAATGTGAACTGACCTTTCCGCTGAAGCAGAACTTTTAGACTAGGCCGTGCCGTTGACAGGGCCCTGTTGAAGTTCTCGTTGTTGTTGATGGGAAGCAGGTCCATGTGAACTGGATCTGTGTATGTGACGATGAACGGTACGTGCACCAGGTGGTGAAGCTCCTCCAGCAGCACGTAGAAGTCATCAAACTGGGTCATTCTGGTTTTCTCGATGGAGAATCGCCTGAACTCTGCATCAAACTGGTTTTTTAAACATAAGAGATAAGAGAAATCATAGCCACAGACGTATATGATGGTGTAATATTAAACAAATATGCGTGAATTCTGCGAGAGAGAGAGAGAGAGAGAGAGAGAGAGAGAGAGAGAGAGAGAGAGAGAGAGAGAGAGAGAGAGAGAGAGAGAGAGAGAGAGAGAGAGAGAGAGAGAGAGAGAGAGAGAGAGAGAGAGAGAGGAGAGAGAGAGAGAGAGAGAGAGAGAGAGAGAGAGAGAGAGAGAGAGAGAGGAGAGAGAGAGAGAGAGAGAGAGAGAGAGAGAGAGAGAGAGAGAGAGAGAGAGAGAGCAAACATAGACACAGTGCACATATCTCACAACAAACATGACCAGAAATCACAGTGGGAAATGGAATATGAAAATAATAATAATAATAATAATAAACACAGTTAAGCAAATCATCATTGTCATCAAGTGCCTTGCCAACTGGCATGGGAGATCATGCCTCTCCACTTCATGCAATCCCCAACGGCATGGATCAATTCGTGTGTTGCCTGCCTTCTGTGAAATGACACAAGACTGTCAAAAATGTTCTCTCACTGTCTTCCATCTCTCTTTCCATAAATCTGTCCAGTTGTCACAACATGCTCCAGATTTTGTCATCTTATAACGTGGCCAAAAATTGATGACTGCTTCTCACAGTTGTTTGTGACATGTTGCCTTTTTTCGACTTAGCCTCCCTCAAAATATCCAGATTGCTCATTTTAGCCATTCAAGGAATGTTCATGATTCTTCTATGAAAGCACATCTAACAAGCTTCTAGAGATTATTTCACTTGCCTACAAACTGTCTAGGATTCGCAGCTATATATTAGCAAATAAGTAATAAATAACCAGAATCACAACAAACAAACTAGTGATCTTCTTCAGGTACAGCAAACATGGCTAAACCACAAAATTATAACTAAATGAAATGCCCAAAAATATAAACACACAAACAAACAAATAAGTAATGCTAGCGGACAAGTACACAACCTGATCTAAGTGTCAGATTTGTGTGCTGTGGTTTAGTTCACCGATTACATACTTACTTAACATTATTTTATTATTACTAACTGACTGACTTTCTAAGACGATAGTTTGTAAAATGGAGTTATATCTCCCCATAACACAAAGCTTGGGCTAAGTTTAAAGACCACATGTTGCCCATTGAGCATGATCCCTCTCTCAGCCTGCCTAGTTTAGTCCAGAGGAAAAATAACATCAGTAAGTCTGGAACAAGACAAGCTGCAGAAGTTGCTGAATCAGCAAAAGCAATGCTCTAACTGTCTGCCTAACAGAGCTTCTATCCTAGATCCGTTGCTGACCAAGGCTTAGGGCCTCATCTGCCCTACCATGACATTCAGTCTTTAGGTTGTGTAGCCTCACACTAGGGTAAGGCTTGTACCCACCCAATTGCGCTCCTCTGCCCGAAGCTGTTGGCACAACATGCAACATGAGTATCAGGTTTGGTGAGCGCTGCCCAACATTCGACGCTTACAAAAAGCAGGTAGTATCATTTACTGTCATATGATTGCTCAGTCATATCTGACTAAGATTTGAACCCTACATTCAACTAATGAACGGTTAAATCTGGGTCTGCCTCCAGCTCTACATCTCATACATTCAACTAATGAACGGTTAAATCTGGGTCTGCCTCTAGCTATACATCTCATACATTCAACTAATGAACGGTTAAATCTGGGCCTGCCTCTAGCTATACATCTCATACATTCAACTAATGAACGGTTAAATCTGGGTCTGCCTCTAGCTATACATCTCATACATTCAACTAATGAATGGTTAAATCTGGGCCTGCCTCTAGCTCTATAGCTATTATTATTATTATGTTATTATTGACAAATAGTGCACAACAATGTGTGGTCTTCCCTAGGTCTTTGAATTATTTCACAGTAAGCTCCATGGCCCTGTCTACTGCTGTTTCTCAGTCCTCTACAGAGTGTAAAATGCCCTGGTACTATTTAATTTACGACTACACAACTAGCAGGAGATATGGGGGGAGGAGGGAACACACACACACGCACGCACGCACGCACACATGCACACACACAACTGATACAACTTTTCTGAGTTACTAATTACTTAAGTGTGGCCTTGACAAAGGGCTGTACATTCCAATTTCAACATCAGCGTACCACACCAAACTGACAATGGCTACACTGATGAAGAACTCTCTCACTCTCAAAGGTCCCATGCCTTCATAGTTAGTTAGTCGACAGATCATCCTCGTTGCACATCGGACCATTCAGTCCATAAGTGCTCGGATCCCCTCCTCAGCAAATCCCGCAGCGTGTAGCGGCTAACGACGCCAGTTCTGTGTTGGTTTATCAATCTTCTTTGGCTTCCTGCGTAGTGTTCTTGTTTGGCCACCCCTCTTTTAATTTGCTGCTCTCGCAGTCTGGCCATTGTTGTAGATTCACAGTCATCACTTGGTTCTTGCAAAAGTCTCACTTCTCGTAGAGCATTCAGAATGTCAGCCTGGTCCATGGCGCATCCGCCCTCCACAGTAGCCTCACCTGCGAGCTTGTCAGCCCGCTCATTTCCTTGTACTCCCGCATGCCCTGGCACGAAGATGAAACTAATCTTTGCCAGCCGAGACCGCTTCAGAGGCAGAAACCATTCTCTTCGGATCGACCCTTCCTCTATCCTCTTGATCATGTTCATTGAGTCGCTAAGGAAACAAGCCCTAGTGAATGTCTGTGTCTCGAGCCATGTTATTGCTTTACTTACTGCCATGACTTCCATGGTCAGGCTACTTGTGGTTTCAGTGAAAGCACCAGAGTCCTCCTTCACAATTCTCCCTCCGGCCCGAGCTGTAAAGGCCCATGAGCTTCTCACGTGTCGGACGACCGACCCATCTGTGTAGATGACCGCGTCACTGTCTAGCGAATTCTCGAAAATCAACGCTTGTACTTCAGCCACAACAGCAGCCGGATTTTCTTGTCTGCATTTTCTATCTAGTTGGATGCAAACTGAAAAGGATGTGCAGAAGTCTGTTGGCACTTGCACCCACTCCTCGCCAGGTTCTAAGTCCTCAAGTGAACACACCTGTTGAAAATGTCTTCGGCTTGACCCATCCACGACCGTCCTCTTTTTAACCTGCTGCCCTTCACCTTCCTAATTTCACTATGCAGTGGATGCTGTGTGTTTGCGTTAATTCTGAGGTAGGCGCCATGTCTTCATAATGAATGAGTAACAATCAGAATCCTCTGCTTCTCATTCCTCTACATTCCAACAACTACCAGAATATATTTAACAACAGCAGTCAACTTGAGTTTGTTGACATCTCCATAGAGTCTGTCTTCAAGTGGAGCGGGTGTAAGCCAAAATGATTTTCTCTGTTCTGCATATGTTGGGCACTCTTGTAACAAAGTTTCAGCTGTCATTTTACCAACTCCAGTTACATTCATCGCCATCTCCTATCTTTAGTTTATTGAACAAGTGATATTTTAGCCTGCTTTATTCTGAAGATTGCTAATTTTTAACTTCAGGGATAGCAATAAATTCTTTAAAATTAACTTTCTGTCCTTGACAGCTAACAACACATCTGACTTATTATATGTGACTAGGGTTTCAACTGCCTGTTGCAGTGTGCTGCTGTTTTTGTTTGCTAAATAATTAATTAATTTCTCAACATTAACAATCCATTATCAACATTCTTGCCATTCCAGTATTAACCCACACAAACTTAGTAAACCAGATAAATACTAAATTAACATATTCAATTGAGAAAATGGTGTTTGGGTGATATATTTTGTGACTGAATGATAGCAGGGTCAATATGGCAAGTATCACGCCATCCTGCTTCACTTGCTGGGACCTCTGCTAGACGCCCTAAAGGCGGGGTCGACCATTGTTGTGTGACCACCGATCCCGTGGATGAAGAAAACAATCAACCCACCTGGGCTAGCCACTGGGGAGTGTACACTGGGTCACGTACTCTTAGGTAAGTGTACTAATAATATTAACCCAGTTTATTATAGCACCCAAGTATTGTAAATAAATCTTTGATTTAGTGTTTCGTATATCTGACCGATATTAATTAACCACTTATTTAAGAAATAACTTTTGACTTAATAAACTTAACAAGACAGTGACAGTGACAGCTTTCATTTGAGGAAAACGAATTCCTACCTTGCTTTTGATCTCAACGATCCCGCTAGCAAGACGTACAGCACTTTTAGAACCTCGCGACATGTTCAGAACGTACTGCTACATCTGGAAATATAACCGACAATCAACTGTCCACAAGATCCGAGTGAGAAAGTGAGAATCAGCGCGGAGATTGTGTCCAAACTTCTACATTCCGAGACTCTCCACAAGTTGTGGCCGCCACTTCCGCAATAGCAACTTGGGTGCACACATTTCCATGACGTTTCCAGCAAGCTGCCTACCTGTGTGTGTCTGCCAGGTTGATGTGTCTGTTCTCTCACCTGCTATTTAACATACACTTGGAAAATCTCACAAGCCTTGACAGGACCGAGTCAGAACATGTCAAACACTTTACTTTAGATGAAACAATAGATCCACCCGCAATAAATGAACTTTTATTTGTAGACGTTAAGTGTATGTTGCTTTTACTTTTACAGCGACGAGGGCACACTACAAACGCATATTAATAAGCCGAGTTCAACACGCAGTAGATACAAATATAAATATTAATACTGTCAAAGAACAGAATATAACAAAGTATGTGATACACGGATGTATATGATGCTCCAAATATGGGGTGGAGGTGGGGGAGGGGGGGGGAGAATCCCCGATGTGTGATGGTACTTTACTATCATATTCAAAAATGTGAGGTCATCCTGACCAGAAGGTTTAATGTGCTCGCTCTTAAACTTTCCTTGCGCTCACGCTGGGGAAGTGGGTCTATTCCACACACACACACACACACACACACACACACACACACACACCGGTCAGGTGGACCGAAACGTTGACTCCACGTTCAGAGAGCCCTGGCCAACTACACAAAACGTTGCCTGTCCTAAGCAGGACGTTGCCATCAACCCCAGGTTGATGTACTTGGCAATTTTACGTTCAATAGTTTGCCATTACCGTCTCCGTGGCGAAGGGCTTACGAACGCGGTTCGTAACCCCGTGTACTAGAGTTCGAAACTCAGCTGCGCGCGATTTGGCAGCAGGCCGCATTGTGTTGGGTTTGCGTTGGTATCGGTGCCGATCGTTCAGAAAGCAATGGCAAACTACTGAGTGTAAACTTGCCAAGAAATCACAGTGGCAGAAATGCTGGTGTTGATTGCGATGTTCTGTAAAAAGGGTATGCAAAAAGCAAATTTAAAAAAAAAAAGTGTACCATTGCTCTCTGAAAGATGTCAGCGCGAAAGTTCTACTGCCCGGTACGTTGAATGAAACGGCTATCCCACCGTCAGCGCACGGGAAGTTGAAGCGCGGGCACATGAAATGTCTCGGCCACGCTGACCTCTTGTTGGCAAACGATTGAAGGTAAAATATCCTAGACAGCCCGGGGTTGGTCGCAACGTCCTCCAGCATGAATTCAAAAAACGAACTCTCCTCTGACAGAAACATTCGAAAGTTTCAATCCTTCTAATCCAACTCCAACGGCGTAGTAATTTGCCAACATTGTGTCCAGATCTATCAGTGTGGCTAAGTCGCCGCTAAGAATAAACAGAAATTACCCGTTCCACTCCGTGAGGCGTATTTGGTCCCAGCTCCAGATCTTTAGACCCAATGGCACTAGATCGGTTATGTGATCAGGATCATGTCAAGCAGCTTTACTTTCCCGTAGATTTCATGGCGCCAGTTTTAGGCTAGGATCCTGGGACGCAGAGGTGTTTCCAAGGCACCAGGGCCGGGTTATATACTGGCCAAGACCTATTGACGCGTCCTCGCCGAGCGTCCTGGGCAACAGGTCCCTTCGGGGTCCTGGCTGAAGTCAATAGGATCGCCGATTCCTCCGAAGTCGGAGAGTGTCTGCCTGTACGGCGAGGAACCACCAGTCTGCACACCAATAAGCCAGACATGGGACAACGGATACTCACGCAAACCTCAGGTCCTGTATGACATCACACTGATGTTGGACAACAGGATGCCTTCATCCGACATACAGGACTTTGCGTTGGAGCTCAAGCCAACGAACACAAGCAAGCAAGCAAGGCTAGGATTCCCAGGGCAATAAACCAAATCCCGCCATATCAAGGGAAATCTTGTCTGAAATGCCGGTTTATACATGGGAACTAAGTTTTGCGTGTTTCTTTGAATTTCACAGAAACAGAAGCATACAATATCCGTGGGTGAAGGTTCGAATAAATAGAAGGCCAAGAAACAAATGGATTTTGCGGCTATATGGACTGATTGAATTGTTTGATTGGATTATTGATTGGTTTGTTAGTGTCACTGCACTCTGACTCCGCCCATGTCTGATCTGTTTCCATCAACGGATTTGAGGGTACTGACTGTGTCCGCAGCGCACTGATTATGAATGCAACTATGTTGTTCCTATCTGCAAACTGACGCAAGTGGAAAATGGCACAAACAAAAGACTTGCTTTGGTTTAATTGCCACTTTCTGTGTCTGTCTGTAGCAACCCTCCTGTTGGGTCTCGTATTGCTTATCCTGTGTTCATTCTCAGTTTTCTTTCAATTGACCGTACTTGAGGCCAGCAAATAAGCTCGTTCATTTCCCGCGATTTTGGGAAGAGAACGGCAGAAAGGGGGGGGGGGGGGGGATGGGGACGTAGCCGTCGCTGAGTGGTGTCTGTCTCAGCTATGAAACAACCAGGTTCGAATCTTTTTTTTAATTTTTACAAGAACCAATTTGCATATGTAATCATACGACGGGGAGCGGCTGGTCGAGTGGCTAGAATGCCGGACTCTCATTCGGGAGACTCGGGTTCGATTCCTCGGTAAGGCGTGGAGTTGTTTCTGTCCGGGGCAAAAAGAAAACTCTAACCTGCACAGCTCGCGGCGACTGCACTAGCCAGGCGGCCTTAATTCCTCAGGCTCAAGACCCCCCTGTCCTACACAGCAAGGTACTACAATCAGTAACTGACAGTTTTACAGTTTTAATCATACGGCCACTTGATCTATTAGATATTGGGATCTGATATATAGCCTTCTCAAATAAGCGCGAAATTCAAAATGTCCTTTACACGTTAAACATTCCACGGCAGTTAGAAATCGCAGAAGTAGGCCGCAAGGCCACTGTCCTGTCCAGGCTGTTATGGAAGAATGCCTACCCGCCGGCATTCGCAGCCCATTATATTGGATGGACCGGCTCCGTGGCGAAAAGGTTGAGGGCGAAATTCGTAATCCCGTATCTCGCGTTCGAATCACAACTGCCGGCAATTTAGCAGCAGACCGCCTTGCGTTGATTTTCATACAATGGTATGAGTTTTAAACATTGACCACAACCCACTACTTCCAACGCTGATCGTATTCCGGTACAAATCTAAGGCATTGTCCACGTTAAATGGAATCACTAGACTCGAGTTAGGCTCTCGTTTGAGCTCGTCAGTAGTGCATATCCTTGACTGGACCCAGGATCAAACCCGGATCATTGGTGTGTGACGAGGGTGTGTAACGACTGAACCACGCGGCACACGACATAAGCGACCAAATTATCACACTAGAATATCACAACGTTACCCATCGTGGGCTGTAGCTCAAAATTTGCCCGATCCCCGCGACTGACATCCGTCAATCGATGTGGCCCCTAATGATCAGGTCTTCTCGACTGGCAAGGCACACCAGGCCGCCTAAAGTCCAGCGAGCAGTAATCAAATTGATTTATTTGTGTGTGTGTGTAGTGTGTGTGTGTGTGTGTGTGTGTGTTTTGTTTTTTTAAGCAAATAAATCAATGGTATGGGTGCCGATCGGTTAGAAAGCGATAGATAGCATACTACTGAACGTAAACATCAAAAACAACCAAAAACAAAATCGCAAACAACCAAAAATGCTGGGGTCTACTGCGGCATCCTGTAAAGGAAATGCAACTAATTAACTACCGCAGATGGAATCTGCCTAGAGGAAATATACTGACATTATGAATACAATGACCTGTGTGTTGCACAACTAGGTGTGACGCGCTTCCCTCGCAGGACGAACGAGCAAGGAGTGGGAGATTATCTGAGGTCCGTAAATGACCTGGGCAGTAAATCCACGTAAGAATCCGAAGATGAGATATATCTGTATGATGTAATCATTCATACCATAGCCACCCGAGATGTCCTGTATTAATCGAGAGTTACCTGCTTGCTTGCTTGTGTTCGCTGGCTGTTATCTCCAGCTTGAAGTCCTGAATGTCGGACGAAGACATCCTGTTGTCCAACATCAGTGTGATGTCATACAGACCTGAGGTTTGCGTGAGTATCCGTTGTCCCATGTCTGACTTACTGGTGTGCAGACTGGTGGTTCCTCGCCGTGTAGGCAGACACTCTCCGACTTCGGAGGAAAATCGAGAGTTAGATGCAATGATAACCCCTGTGTATAGTCTGGATCGAGGGTTAGATTCAATGATAACCCCTGTGTATAGTCTAAAGAATCTACGAAGAGCTACAGTGACTGCTTCTACCTCCAATCTCATACTGGATGTAATCGTTACATATACATCACTGTTCTCTACAACAACCTATCCTCAACATCTGCTTACAGTATATATAACCGTAGGATCTTAAGACTTCATAGAAGCGTTATCTACAAACGTAGGTTCACAATACTAAAAGCTTCACAAATTATTTACAACTGAAAATTATCCACCTCCCTCAACCCTCTTCCTTCTGTGACCTTTTACCCCCATTGGGATAAAGACCCTCGACCTACACAACACAAGCAGGCCTTCCTTTGCTATCTCCCACAGCTCGCTCCGTGTCCTCCCCATAAATCTGCTCTTCTCCGTGTTTTAAGTCTCCACTTTTGTTTGCCCTGCAGGTTGCAGACAGGAGAGTGTCTGGCTATACTAATACTATCTCAGCAGCGTCGTGTCTTTTACCCGTCTCCGTATTCAGTGGAATTTGTTTAGTGCCTAAGCTTCACATTGGTGATTTTGTCGTATCATTTTGTTAGTAATTCGTTTAATCGTTCTCCACATTTCTGACCCATGAATAGATACCGGTTTAACATTGCCAACCCTTCTTTCTCAACTCAATTTCTCGTCTAGTGCCAAGCGGGACAACAACCAATCTTAATATTATTGTCCTCGAAGGAGCACTAAGTAGGCCCCAACATGGGGCATAAAATATAAGGGATCCTTTTACCGTCTCCAGACGTATTTTGTGTATGGTTCTAGTCCCACATCTGATAGACCAGCCGACACTCAATGGGTGATGGGGTCACTGTTAAGCCGGCGGTTTGCCATGGCAACACTAACTTTTCGCAAGGTGGGAAATATACCCATCAATTTAAAAAAAAAAAAAAAAAAACATCTGTTGTCTGCAGTGAGAACAAGAGTGTTGGAAGGGCATATAAAAAAAAATCCTGTACACTTGTATAAACGTGAAACATGGACAATAAGCAGTCACGTTGAGAAACGTATAATGGCTGTGGTACACTTTTCATACACGAGGATCCTATGAGAGACGTGTCCTGCACACAACAAGGATATAGATAAGTAACTTGTATATTTACATTTTCATGAGTTTTTTTTCATGTAATTATGTCGGTTTGAGTTGTTGTTGTTTTTGTCTGTGCTGCCGAAGGCTATTTTATTACTTGGGATCAGGTTCTAGTAAAGCTCACTGTTGTCTGCTTCTCGTTGTTTGGTGATTCATTTTGTGGACTATGTGGTCTTGAGGAAAATGCCAAGAATACCATGGGCAGACAAACAGTGAGACAGTTCTTCAACAACGAACTGATTAAGAGAGATTTGACGCAGATTTTCTATTGTTTACAATTTGGTAGGCACGTTATGAGAACAAATACAGTGGCAACTCAGAAACTTTACTGGAAAAGAGCAAGGCGAAGGCAGAAAAAAAAATACCGGGATGGCTTGGCCATAATCGAGACAAGAACACAGACCTGATCCAGAAACTCTGATCATAGTGTGAGTTGGTGGGCCTTCACTGCCCAAGCTTATCGGCACGGCACATGATGATGATGTCAGAATGTGACCAGGTCTGTTTGGTCAGGAAAGGATGAGAGTGACCTGCCCCTGTGATGTGTTTTTGTTGCCAACTTTAAAAAGGACCAGTTTGTTGATCGCACAGAGAGGGAGGGATCTTACCACACGTCTGTCTGCTGGAGCTGTGACAGTATTACCCGTGATTGCTCGAAAGTTTATTTGTCTGTAACTACTCAGCTTACAGGTTAGTTCATCATGCATTCAGGGACTAGACTTGTATCATTGATAACCCAGCCCTATTCTGTTGTGTTTTTGTTTACATATTTTGTAATTGTTGAGTTGACCAGATCCGCTCGAGTGAGTGTCCGTCAGTGTCCACTGTGCTGTGAGTCTGGGTAACTATTAAATTTTATAGTGGATTAAAATAGGATACTTTATCCATCCAGATTATAGTTTCTTCTTCTTCGTTCATCCGTTTTGTTTTTTTCGGATGTGATTGCGTTGTGCCTGTTTACAGCAGAGCTGCGTTCTTGCGCCGTTAGGCCGACACATCCGACTTCTGCAGAGATTATAGTTTTATACCCTAGACCAGGCCATCCCGGTATTTTTCTTTTCTGGCTTCGCCTTACTCTTTCCCAATCACATTCGACTCATTTGTCAGTTGCCACTGTATTTCAATGTTCTCATACATAAATTAAAATAACGTGCTTTCCAATTTAAATTGTGACTGAGCTGACAATGACACTGAGCTGACAGCGTCAAATCAAATATATTATTTCTAATCAATTATTCACAATAGAAGAGCTGTCTCAGTGGGTTTTATTTTGTCTATCTGCCCATGGTACATATAATACATGGTATTCTTGGCATTTTCCTAAACACCACATGGCCACAGAATGATAATAGCCGGCTCTGTGGCAAAGGGGTTACAGACGCAATTCCTAATCCCTTATTATGTATACACTGCGGTCAAACCATAGCTGCGGGCGATTTGGAAGCAAACTGCCTTGTGTTGGTTTCATAAAATGGTATGAGCGCTTGTCATCCAGAAACCAAACTACTGAATGTAAGCTTGCCCAGGAATCACAATCAACCTAAAAATGCTGGGGTTGACTGCGACGTCCTGTAAAGGATATGCAACACACACAAAATCAATTGCTGGGGTTGACTGCGACGTCCTGTAAAGGGCATGCAACACACAAAAACAATTGCTTGTCCTTTGCAGAACGTTGCAATCACCTCAGCCTCCTGTTGGCTGTTTGTGATTATCTCGGCAATTTTGCGTTCAGCTGTTTGCACTCCTACTTATTGTAGTGTGGTTAGTACTTTCTACTTAGGCAAAAATGGCGGAACAGGTAGAGATACCTGGAGCTTTCATAGCACAAGGACATTTGTGGAAGCCAAAGGAAGTTAAACTGACCAACAAACTTTGAATTGTTAACGCTGGTATTTCATATAGTTGTATACACTGTTCTACCTCCATTAGCCTTTTCCAGGCACTCGTTAGTTGCTTTGACAGTCTAGGGTTTTCCTTTATGTCTCAGAAACCACATTTCTGTTGCCATCAAGCTCTTCCTGAATTGTTTGTTCACATTCCATGATTCACTGCCATACAACACATCAGGTTCTATATAATATTTCAGAACTCTGACATTTTATTCAACTAACTCTACAGTCAACAACATTAACTCAACAATATCAAGTCAACTGCTGCTTTCTTTCAAGGGGGGCATTATTCAAAGTGCACTGCGAATAATACTGAGCATTATTAGCAGCGTGATCAATCAACGGTATCACTGCGATAAAAAAAATGGGCACTCTTCCGAATAACGGTCCAGAATTATTTATTGTAAAAAGTACCCCTTACAGGGCCTAATTAGGCGATTATGCTAGTTTATGCTAGGGTGATATGTTGATTCAGGTGCAATATTTTATTTTTGGCAAATTAAATTCACGTTAAACAAAGACATCTATTGTATCCATCGAATAGGACACTCGATCACTCCGTCGCTGCCAAGGGGCTGCGCCCCCCGGCAGCTTCCGCAGATCCATAGAGTTAGAAAACAATTTGTGTAATGTTCCACTCCAGGTCTGGTGAATGAAAAGCCTCCTCCCTTTTTAGAGCAAGAAATAAAAAAAAAAAATAATTAATCGCTGCGGTGATTCAATCCCGCGACCAGCAGAAACAGTGACAACAAAAGTTATAAATGTACGCACTGACATCCCAACTGACTGTACTGACGATCCCATCAGGAACAGTAGACCGTGAATGTATAACTACCGAGCCATCAAAGTAAATGTCACGTGACCGACAGTGCACTGTGAATAATCACTTCATTCTTTCAATTTATTAATTTTAATGTCTGAAGGCGTCTGAAGAAGAAGGATTAGCTGTATTATATTCAGATGTATGTCTTTGGCATGTAGACAAGTGCAGTATATTTCCTCAGTTTTGTTTTCCGATATTTGTATGTGGATAGAGTTTTTGGCCTTACCACTAAATTACTGTGACTCTGGCTTTAATGTTTTTGAAGACAACTCCACATGGCCATTTTTTCTATGTCATTTGTAATGACATCTTTAGAGCAAATTGTTTTTCCTGTACATGTTTCCTGTGCAGTCGTCACAGCTTCCTCTCTTTTTTTTTTTCAGAAACATGACACAGGCAAACAGGAACAAGCCTGAAGCTTGGATTGCCAGTGATTTCTTGAATATTCAGCCCAAATCACACGCTCACACATTTGACAGAAATATACGTTTGGCCAGAATTATCATCACAGAGGTCTGTTGCTTGTATCTGAAAATGAAGTACTTCTAACCAAACTTAATTCTAAATGGAATATATCATAGTCTGTGCAATGTGCCGCGGGCACGCTGTCAAAGATGATAGCGAACTGAACTGGTAATGTCATGGGCACGGTTGGATGAGGTCTTTTATTTTTGCGCTCGCTCGCTTTGACCTCAAACGTAGTCCATACACACTATTTATAGTAGTGATGATCTGAATTTTGCGCGTGGATTAGCTTTCCCTATTAACAATGTCCCTCGCCATCAGGCGAACCCACTCTGACTTCAGAGGTACTTGTAATTTATGTCCCCAAATCACGGACAACAGGTCAACATTTTAGTCCAGCTGTCTGGTGTAGGGGATGAACCGCTTACCTCGGCATCAGCACAACGGATGTTTAAGAACACACTTTCTTACCCATTTGGCCATGCAGACCTGCGGATGAGGGTTTGATTCATTTGCTTGTTACTTAATGAAAGTGAGGATTAGATTGGCAACTTCTTTGTCCAGACATCCAGGCCTTCAAAATGTGTACGGTGCTATCACATCACAGACTCATATTGAGAAACTGCTCAGGGACAAAATAATTATGCAATGTGTATAAAATTACTTTTAACTAAACTTAATCCCAAATAGAATATATCATAGTTCATTCAATGTGTATGTAAATTACTTCTGAATAAACTTAATTCCAAGAATGTGCTAGAACATTCAGGAATACATGGCCCATGTACCCTCAGTATTTTCATGTTTCTGTTGTTGCACAGAACGGAGATTGTTTGATTGATGATGGCCACCACAACATTCCGGCTCTTCTCTCGACTGCTTCTAGTGGTTCCTGTGAATGGTATGTTAAACATTTTAAGTCATAAATATTTTTTCCAGTTGTTAGATCCCTCTCTCTGCCTCCATTCCCTTCCTCCCTTCCTCTCTACCTCTCTCTTTCTCTCTCTCTCTCTCTATACATGTGTTTCTCTCTTTCTCTCCCTCCCTTGGAAAGGAAGTTTAATACCATATTTGCTGTAGTGTATTGAAGGCCCTCTGGGAGTGCGTGAATAATGCAGAACAGTTAGAATATCATGGTCTAGAGAGAATGCAGAAGCAAGGGGTGGTCAGAGGATCTGGTCGACAGTCGTCTCTCTGAGGTAAAGCAAGACAGACATATAATCAGATTACAACTGGCACCATTAGTATTGGAACTTTTCACTGGCTGTTGAAGATGAGGACTGAGCTCCTATGGAAATGCCCCTAGTGCAGTGATGTCAGTTCTTGATTCAGTTGAACTCAACTCTCCCTCTCTTTTTTTTCAGTCTGTCTGTCTGTCTCTCCAACCTGCCTGCCTGTCTGTCTGCTTGCCTTCCAGCCTGCTTTATCACATTTTGTTGTTTATTTATAGCCTGGAAAATTGTTGTCATAATATAATTTTCACATCTCCTAAAAATGTGATTTCAACATGTTCTGTGTATTACCACATTTGTTCGGCGCATGTTTCTGATTTACTTTGTATTCTTCTCATACTTTTCAGGACTCCTCAACAACCAAGGCAGTTAAATCATGGGGAGACAATCAGAATTCTTGCATACTCCTATAATATCTTCAAAACAAAGGTTTGTGTGGAAGTTGCAGGAAAACTACACATCAATTTCCAAGAGTCAACTAAGGGCACTCACAACGTTGCACTTGTCTTTGGACTAAATATCCTTATCTCTGTCTGTCTATACCTACCTAACTACTTATACCTACCTACCCACCCACCCATCCACCTACCTACCTACCTATATGTCTTTCTATCTATTATTGTACCTGCTGTCTGTCTGTGTCCCTACCCGCTGTCTGTCTGCCTACCTGCCAGTTTGTCTCTATCAGTCTGTCTATCTGCCTCTTTGTCTGTCTTTGTCTCTTATCTGTCTGCCTACCTGCCTATTTCTCTGTCTTATGTGATCTGCTGTGAGATTGCAAAGGTGGTTGGAACAAAATAATAGCACACAATGTAAATAGCATCCAGCAACTGTTGCAAACATATTCTCCATGAGGAGCAGTATGATTTATGGTTTTAACTGCACACCACTTCAATTGACAGTTGAGTCGAAAAGCACCATGAGTCACTGTCACAATCTCTTTTGCAACAGAATGAGATTGGTCGTTGTCTAGATCCTGATGCTCCTTCTATATCACTGCAGAGTGTAAGCTGGGTTATCCCCATGTCCCACAACACAAGTCAGTACTGTAGTACACATCTATTAGTCACTGAACAAGATTGCGTTTGCACACATAATATCCCTTTAATGATGAATGAACACGGAAACAGGCAACATATATAAATCCAGTAACAGTAATTCCAGAATATATCCTCATCACAACCTAGCACTCGAATAACACTGCCTTCTCCATGCCTACTTAATCTCATCCACCACCACAGTTAACCAGCCACTATTCCTGGCCCAAACTAACTCGATCCAACCCACTCTGGGTCTAACCCTCCACTCACTATCTGACCCCCTCTAGGTCTAGGCTTCAACTGACTCCAGTCCCCTCACTTCCCACAACACTCCTCGCCAGCCTAAGCTGTCTCTCTCACAACCAAACTAGCGGGCTGAAAACTCCTCCACACCCCCTTAACTCACTGTCTCCAACCTTCCCCGCCTGCCCTCTTATTTGCCCTTTTCCAGGGACCTACCACCCAGCCTTATTTCTTAGGCCCAGTCCCTTGTTTATGTACTAGCACTTTCGCTCCGGGCAATCATCCCAATGTTGATGAACCCAGGCATGTTACAGCCACATTAGATGACGCCAAAAAGGATCACATTGTCACCGATATACTAACTATAAAAGCGCTTCACTAAAAACTTGCCTAGGTGCATATGCATTGTTGATTTCTCATATTTTCATCTATTGAATGGTCTCAGTGATTATATTTATCACCGGCAAATTCATCCTGAATTATCTGAAATTCTGCTTGACGCAGAGTGGCAAGCTTCAATTCAACAATAAAAAATAGAAAGTATCTGTTGCATTTTTTCACCAGGACATGCTGGTGTTGTGGGAAATGAGCAGACGGACAGATTGGCTGGGTCTGCACTGCTTGGTGGGGAATTGTTTCATGATAAGGCAGACATGGTTGGGGCCCTTTGAGATTGTGTGTACGTTGTGATGAACAGATAGATCATCACATCCTGGAAAGAATGGTGTTACAGGGAGTAACCAAAGGATCTGGCCGACACTCAGGAATCCAAAGAAAGGCCAGATGGACACATAATCAGATTGCTATTGGTACTCTTTGCTGGCTGTTGAAGATGAGGACGGAGCACATATGGGAATGTTTCGAGTGCTATGATATCAGTTCTTGACTCGGCTCAACTCAACTCAGCTCACCTCAGCTCATCTTAACTCAGCTCAACTCAACTCAGCTCAACTCAACTCAGCTCAACTCAACTCAGCTCAGCTCAACTCAACTCCTGAATTTACTCTTTAGGAACTTAGGAATGTTTAGAAATATCAACTGTTGCAAAACTCCAGAGGCCACTAAGACAGAATGCGTATTGTATGGGTATTCTTACGATCCTCGCAACTGACCAATCATGTCTCATCTTTCAATGGTTGTAATATACCAGACAGCATTATTGTCCCATGTTTATGTTATGTGATCTTTGCTTGGATAATGTACAATTCTGAGACCTGTGTCGCTGTTTCAGTAGTCAGATATGAATTCTGTCCTTATTCCATAGTTGTGGGTTCTCGTATATGATAGACATGGCTAATGATGACACATTGTTTAGGGGTGTTGAGTTGACCACGTGTTGAAGTATACTTTGTTCCAGCAACAAAGCGATGTTGTCATTTCGAGGTAACATGTTTTAATCCCTGTTTGGTAACTAGCTTTCAATTGTTATATTTTCTAGCCCATCCTCTAATCTCTGTTCTTTCTTCTACTTCTATAAATGCTAGTGAATTCTTGTGAATTTGTTTATGCTCTGTCTTAGTGGCCTTAAGGGTTCTACAACAGGCGATATTTCTGTGTGTTCACACAGTGTTGTATTTTATGTAGACATTATGAACAATGCTCACAAGAATTATCTTTGAAATGTTCTTAATTAAAATGAGCACCTTTATTTGTATGGAGTCAAGAAGCTTTGGTTCTGCAGTATTCTGCAGCTCACTAAACTGTCTTTTCTTGATTTTCATATCATGTAGGACGGCATTTGCCAGTTTGTGCTTGCCTCAGACCATTGGGAACAAACAACTGAAGGGTTGGATGGTGACCCGGAACACTCCATGGATGTGTAAGTTTTGTTTTCTCTATATGGTCAAGGTTAGTGTATGCCCAGGTGTTCTCCATGGCGGTAAGGTCAAGCCGCATGTCTCCATGGCGATGAGGTCAAGCCGCATGTCTCCATGGCGATGAGGTCAAGCCGCATGTCTCCATGGTGATGAGGTCAAGCTGTATGTTTGGTACTCTGAAGGTTGTGGATTTGTTTGCGGACTCCATCATTCAGTTCATGACAGCCATTTTTTCAGAGACTCTAGGGGGTTGTCACTGGAGCTCCGAGTTCATACTCTGCAGAAAGAGACCAAGTCATATGGGGTAGAACCTGGTCCAAGTCTTTTTCTTGCCTTTAAATCCCCCTATAAATTTAAGCTTGCCTGGCATATCGCCATAAATCCCCTTGTAAATGTAAACCTGCCTGGCATACTGCCATAAATCCCCCTATAAATTTAAGCTTGCCTGGCATATCGCCATAAATCCCCTTGTAAATGTAAACCTGCCTGGCATACTGCCATAAATCCCCCTGTAAATGTAAGCCTTCCTGGCATAAATCCTCCTGTAAATGTAAGCTTTCTTGGCATAAACTCCCCTGGTAAATGTAAGCTTGCCTGGAATAAATCCCCCTGTAAATATAAGTCTGCCTGGCATAAATCCCCCTGCAAATGTAAGCCTTCCTGGCATAAATCCCCCTGTAAATGTAAGCCTTCCTGGCATAAATTCCCCTGTAAATGTAAGTCTGCCTGGCATAAGTCCCCCTGTAAATGTAAGCCTTCCTGGCATAAATCCCCCTGTAAATGTAAGCCTGCCTGGCATAAATCCCCCTGTAAATGTAAGCCTGCCTGGCATAAATCCCCCTGTAAATATAAGCCTTCCTGACATAAATCCCCCTGTAAATGTAAGCCTGCCTGGCATAAATCCCCCTGTAAATGTAAGCCTGCCTGGCATAAATCCCCTTGTAAATGTAAGCCTGCCTGGCATAAATCCCCCTGTAAATGTAAGCCTGCCTGGCATAAATCCCCCTGTAAATATAAGCCTTCCTGACATAAATCCCCCTGTAAATGTAAGCCTGCCTGGCATAAATCCCCCTGTAAATGTAAGCCTGCCTGGCATAAATCCCCCTGTAAATGTAAGCCTTCCTGGCATAAATCCCCCTGTAAATGTAAGCCTTCCTGGCATAAATCCCCCTGTAAATGAAAGCCTGCCTGGCATAAATCCCCCTGTAAATGTAAGCCTGCCTGGCATACTGGCTTATATATAGGAATTGTGAGTCTAGGCTAGATGGCCTCTTGATGTGATGTCTCCATTTGTTGATGAAGTTGGTAGGGCTCGACCACGGGCATAGCCAGGCAAGCAACAGAAACAGACCATACAGCATTTTAATGTTTAACCATCACTGAACAAAATGCTGGCCCCCCAACAAATCAAGACCAGGCATCCAGGCTTATTAGATCCCTATTGTGTGTCTTATTAGGTTCTCTAACCCTCCCTGTGGTGAGAAACAGACGTAGTGGCTGGGGCTTTATTGCAAAGGCTAATAGGCGAGTCTTGAAAAAGGAGAGTGGCATATGAGACTACGACCTCCAGCATGAGAATGGAGGTGGAGGCAGTAACAGCGGCATTCCGGTGGCTTGATGAGACTACTGCAACACACGTTGTGTTCAATACGGATTCAAAAAATATGCTTAGCAAGGTGGAGAAAGGAATGTTTCGTGTGGAATGGCCCTCGTCACTTCAGAGGTCACAGATCATGAGAATTGTATGGATATTTTGCCCTGGCCATGCGGGTGTATGGGGGAATGAACAGGCTGATAGGCTAGCAGGGAAGGCACCTCTTGGTGGAATTTTGCCTATGGACAAGGAGGAGGTGGTCGTGCGCTTGTGGGACCAGGTGGAGAAGGCGGAGGAACAGATTGAGAACCCATATGTGGAAAGAATGAGATTGCGGGGGATCGGCAGGGGTTCTGGAAGAATCTCAAAACTGAGAGGGAAACCAGAACTTTTAATCAGATAGCGGTAGGAACGATTAGTAGTATGACTCTTCGCTAGCTGTTGAATGAAGGGACGGAGCACGTATGGGAATATCCTGAGTGCAGTGATGTCGATTCTTAACTCAACTCAACACAACTCGAACCGTGCCATCTTGGTAGAGAGGGGTGTCACCTCAGTCTGACAACTGGTTGTCTGGTCAGTCTCTACCCTGTCTGCATGAATATTCAGTTCATTAGCTTCAGTATCTTATCTATCTCTCATTTTTCTAGGTCACAGTTCTGTTGAGATTTCTGTGTCAGTCATTATAATAGTAACAATCTTGATATCCTTCTCTCTGTAATTGTCAAAGTCATACAAGAGAGTATTCTTATAGTTTCATACAAGATTATTCTGTTCAAGTCATACAAGAGTAATATATTCCGCAGATACAATAGATGGTTTGTTTCATATACGAGGGGAAATCATTAAGTAACAGGAATTTTACCAATAACTTTTTTATTATTGTGCAAGCCAGAAATTATGTGTGTGTTATTTCTCAACATAATCCCCCTGCCTGGCAAAACACTTATCCACTAGCTTGTTTAAGCCTTCTAGGAATTTTATGTGTGTTATTTCTCAACATAATCCCCCTGCCTGGCAACACACTTATCCACTAGCTTGTTTAAGCCTTCTAAGAATTTTATGTGTGTTATTTCTCAACATAATCCCCCTGCCTGGCAACACACACACACACCGATACAACAAACACACACCGATACAACAAACACACACCGATACAACAAACATCCACTGACTTGTTTAAGCCATCTAGGAAAATGTTTTTGTGTGTAGCCTTAAACCAGTTTTGCAATGCCTCCATTACCTCGTTGTCATCTGCAAACCTCTGACCCCGCAATCTTCTTTCAATGGTCCAAACAAGTGAATGTCAAGTGCCAAGTGTGGACTATGTGCTGGATGTTTCAAGACCTCACATTTCAGAGTACGTAGATTATCCACTGTATGTGCAGCCGTATGAGGGTGGGCGTTGTCGTGCAGCAACAATCTGATCACTGCTTATTATGCACCACAGACACACAAGCCTCTTCAGTTGGAATAATAATAAAATATAAGTTGTACATCAGCCGCATTTTCCCAATGTCACAAGAAATGATTGTGTTTATGATTTTACAAACTAAAATTATAGGTGCACATGTGGTTGACAAATGTACAAAAATCTGACCAAGAAGGCTGTTCGGTCCAGCAGTTAATGAGCTACAGATGAAGACTCTCCAGTGCTCATGGCTCAAGCTGTGTGCTATTTAAATTAGCTACTGGCAGGTTGAAAGTTAGGATATTACTAGCACAGCTGTCAGCTCATTCGAAAAGTTTACTAACAGAAGTTTGTGTGTATTTTGTTATATTTGATAATGTTGACTAACAGAAGTTTGTGTGTATTTTGTTATATTTGATAATGTTGACTAACAGAAGTTTGTGTGTATTTTGTTATATTTGATAATGTTGACTAACAGAAGTTTGTGTGTATTTTGTTATATTTGATAATGTTGACTAACAGAAGTTTGTGTGTATTTTGTTATATTTGATAATGTTGACTAACAGAAGTTTGTGTGTATTTTGTTATATTTGATAATGTTGACTAACAGAAGTTTGTGTGTATTTTGTTATATTTGATAATGTTGACTAACAGAAGTTTGTGTGTATTTTGTTATATTTGATAATGTTGACTAACAGAAGTTTGTGTGTATTTTGTTATATTTGATAATGTTGACTAACAGAAGTTTGTGTGTATTTTGTTATATTTGATAATGTTGACTAACAGAAGTTTGTGTGTATTTTGTTATATTTGATAATGTTGACTAACAGAAGTTTGTGTGTATTTTGTTATATTTGATAATGTTGACTAACAGAAGTTTGTGTGTATTTTGTTATATTTGATAATGTTGACTAACAGAAGTTTGTGTGTATTTTGTTATATTTCAGACATTCATTAGAAGCTGTCAGGAACTGTCTACAGCACTGTTTGCTGACCATGTAAGAGTTTTGTTTATTCTCCCTTGTAGTGGAAGAGTAATTTGTGTGTCTCAATGTCTCCACCTTGTAGTGGAAGAGTAATTTGTGTGTCTCAATGTCTCCACCTTGTAGTGGAAGAGTAATTTGTGTGTCTCAATGTCTCCACCTTGTAGTGGAAGAGTAATTTGTGTGTCTCAATGTCTCCACCTTGTAGTGGAAGAGTAATTTGTGTGTCTCAATGTCTCCACCTTGTAGTGGAAGAGTAATTTGTGTGTCTCAATGTCTCCACCTTGTAGTGGAAGAGTAATTTGTGTGTCTCAATGTCTCCACCTTGTAGTGGAAGAGTAATTTGTGTGTCTCAATGTCTCCACCTTGTAGTGGAAGAGTAATTTGTGTGTCTCAATGTCTCCACCTTGTAGTGGAAGAGTAATTTGTGTGTCTCAATGTCTCCACCTTGTAGTGGAAGAGTAATTTGTGTGTCTCAATGTCTCCACCTTGTAGTGGAAGAGTAATTTGTGTGTCTCAATGTCTCCACCTTGTAGTGGAAGAGTAATTTGTGTGTCTCAATGTCTCCACCTTGTAGTGGTAGAGTAACTTGTGTGTCTCAATGTCTCCACCTTGTAGTGGTAGAGTAACTTGTGTGTCCCCATGTCTCCACCTTGTAGTGGTAGAGTAACTTGTGTGTCTCAATGTCTCCACCTTGTAGTGGAAGAGTAATTTGTGTGTCTCAATGTCTCCACCTTGTAGTGGAAGAGTAATTTGTGTGTCTCAATGTCTCCACCTTGTAGTGGAAGAGTAATTTGTGTGTCTCAATGTCTCCACCTTGTAGTGGAAGAGTAATTTGTGTGTCTCAATGTCTCCACCTTGTAGTGGTAGAGTAACTTGTGTGTCTCAATGTCTCCACCTTGTAGTGGTAGAGTAACTTGTGTGTCCCCATGTCTCCACCATGTAGTGGTAGAGTAACTTGTGTGTCCCCATGTCTCCACCTTGTACTGGTAGTTTATGTGTCCATGGGGGGTGGGTGCATGTGGGGGTGTGTGGGTGGGTGTGGAATGTGCGGGATGGGTGCTGACATGTATGTGTGTCTGGGGGTGTGTGTGTGGGGGATGTGTTGGTGGGTGGGGGATGTGTCTCATAGCGTTGTTTATGTTTACAACATTCTTTTGACAATGTTTTTTTCCTATGTGAATGTATTATGCACAATTGATGAACGAAAGATGAGTGATTGGAAGGGCTGAATGTAAGACGGGCCTGCATGCCCAATTTGTTACCCTTTGAAAATAAAGTCCGTTTGTTCGATTATTTTAAAAGAAAGGCTAGACTGAAAGGGCCACAAACCAACTGCCTTGTGTGTAGACTGGACAGTCAAAGTTTAGCTCACAAACCATCATAAGCCATTAGTTAGCTAGTTATCTGTTGGGGTATCATCCTTGCACTTCAGACATATCCAGTGTGCTCAGTGTCTGACTTAGGAGTTGAAGCTTGAGGGTTCCGGCGGATTCACAACCAATCAGCCAACTACCTCATAGCATAGTAGAGGTGACAAAGTTAAACATTATTTTTCTGATCTAACCACATTGTTATAGCCATACACCGTATTAAATCCATAACAAGGAAACAGATGAGTAACTTTTATATTGATATTTTCATGTAGTGTTTTCCATGTAGTTGTATCGGTGTGTGTTTGTTGTTTGAGTGCTGATGAAGGATTTGGCCACAACTTTTATTTTATTACTTGTGATCATATTTTAGTAAAGATTACCAATTCTGCTTCTTGCTTTTTGGTGATTCATTCATTGTTTGTGCAATTATTGCAATGGATGTCATTGAATTGTATATTGTTGAATAAGTATAATTTACAGATTAAATATGAGTGTAGTGAAATTTTCAATTTTGTTATTGTATTTTTTCCTAAAATTAAGGACAGACACAGATAGTGGCACAGGTTTTCTGCATCAGAGCAACAGTCAGAATCTGTCTCGTATAGCCAGTCTAGCCAATCAGAGCAACAGTCAGAATCTGTCTTGTCTAGCCAATCAGAGAAGCAGCCAGAATCTGACCAATCAGAGGGACAACCAGAATCTGACCAATCAGAGTGGCAGCCAGAATCTGTCTACTCTAGCCAAACTAGCCAATCAGAGAAGCAGCCAGAATCTGACCAATCAGAGGGACAGCCAGAATCTGACCAATCAGAGTGGCAGCCAGAATCTGTCTACTCTAGCCAAACTAGCCAATCAGAGTGACAGCCAGAATCTGACCAATCAGAGCGATAGCCAGAATCTGACCAATCAGAGTGGCAGCCAGAATCTGACCAATCAGAGTGACAGCCAGAATCTGACCAATCAGAGTGACAGCCAGAACCTGTCTACTCTAGCCAAACTAGCCAATAAGAGTGACAGCCAGAATCTGACCAATCAGAGCGACAGCCAGAATCTGACCAATCAGAGCGACAGCCAGAATCTGACCAATCAGAATGACAGCCAGAATCTGTCTGTTCTAGCTAATCAGAGCGACAACCACAACCTGTCTATTCTAGCCAAACTAGCCAATCAGAGTGACAACCAGAATCTGACCAATCAGAGGGACAGCCAGAATCTGACCAATCAGAGCGACAGCCAGAATCTGTCTACTCTAGCCAAACTAGCCAACCAGAGCGACAGCCAGAACCTGTCTATTCTAGCCAATCAGAGCAACAGCCAGAATCTGACCAATCAGAATGACAGCCAGTATCTGTCTATTCTAGCCAAACTAGCCAATCAGAGCAACAGCCAGAATTCCTCTTCTCTAGCCAAGCTGACCAGTCAAGCAGATGATTCTTCTCAGATCCTACAACATCAACTTCAACAACAGTACAAATCAATGGAACGTGACACTGAGTGGATGAAACCTGCTAGTTTTACTTCAGGAGATTCCAGTGAAAACATGATTGTACCTCAGAGTTCTAGGAAAATTATCAGCATTGTCCTTCAAGATTCTCGCTGCCAGGATGAAAATATCCAACCCAAAAATCAAGAGTTTGAATTAAGTCATCAGTCAGATTGTGATAATTTACAAGCAGATGGTTCTCCAGGGGACAAGTTTGTACCAAAACCTCATCAGAATAAAAAGACAGACACTCTTGCTGTAGCAGAGGAAAGTATTTCTCCTACCAAACTTTTGGAACTTATGGCACAAGAGACTATCCCTGATAGCAGTGAGAAATGTGGCAAGGAGAAAGTAAACCACCCTGGTGAGTTCACATAATAATATTCATAACTGAGGATAGATTACATATTTTTGTCAGCAGTAAACACATGTTGTAGTGATTGATGATGATCTTTATTGTCTCTGTTCTATTTGAACTCAAGCATAGTCCGCACATGTGCTACCACTTCTAGTGCACCGGACTGATTTCTGAGGGTGGATTAGCTTTTCCTGTTACCAGTGTCCCTCGCCATGAGGCGAACCCACTCCGACTTCAGGGGTACTTGTAATTTGTATCCCATAGCCAAGGACGAAAAGTGAACATTTTAGCCCAACTGACCAGTGTTGGGGTCGAACCCGATGCCTTGACATCAGCACACCAGATGTATAAGAACAAGTGCTCTTATGCATTCATCCATTCTTCTTCTTCTTTGTTCATCCGGAGTTTTTTTCCGGACATGATTGCGTTGCGCCTGTTTACAGCAGAGCTGTGTTCTTGCGGCGTTAGGCCGACACATCCTACTTCTGCGTGTATTTGTTGACCGGGTTAACCTTCCCGGGGGAATTCAGCCATTCTGACCTCCTGCTGATGATTGATATAGTGTCTTGTGTAATATCTCTGTGCTGCTAGGTTATTTGCTCTGAGCTGCCCAGTGCCATTCTTATGAAAAAGCAAGTCCTCTCTGGCTTTATCCCAGGATTCATGAAAGGGTAGGTAATTGTTGGAGGCAAATATTCTAGCTGTTTGCTTGAATTTTAAAATGAAGGGCACTCAAATTGAAGTTGCTTAGCTGTTTCATAAGTGTGAGAGCAATGTCTGCACAAAGATGATTGGTACAATTCAATGACTGCCAACTCTGGTATTAGGACCAGTTCAGAACTAGGAAATTATACTGGTTTCTTCTGCTGATGTTGTCATTGGCTTTTGGATGCAACAATTCAGTCAATGGTTTTTTAAAATGGACCTGGGCTACCAGGTTCGCTGCTTCTGGCCAAGGGGTTACAATTACAGTTTATAATCCCACATACCGTATTCGAAACACAGCTGCGGGAGATTTGGAAGCAGGCTGCCATGCATTGGTTTCTGAATAATGGTATGAGTGCCGGTCATTCATAAAGCAATGGCAAACTACTGAACGTAAATTTGCCAAGAAATCACAGACAGCCAAAAAAATGTTGGGGTTGACTGTAACACTTGGATGTGCAACAAACTTTAACCAGATTATCCCAGGCTACTAAAAAGGATATGAGGAAATCATACCAGGTCTGCTCAAGTAGAAGTTGATGCCTTGCCACTGACAGATTATAGGCTTTCATCTGACCAAACATAAGAAACTCAGTGACATGTGACATGTTGATTGGTATACATGACATTTGAGATGAGTCAAGAACTGACAACACAGCACTCAGGAGATTCCCATACATGCTCCGTCCTCATCTTCAACAGCCAGCAAAGAGTCCCAATACTATTTGTACCCGTTGCAGTCTGATTATATGCTCGTCTAGCCTTTCCTCCGAGTCCCGGCCAATCTTCTGGCGACTCCCTGCAGCACCATTCTCTCCAGGTGATCTATCTGTTTATAGGCACTATACACATGATCACACAGGGCCCCGTCTGTCTTATCCACCAATACAAGCGGTGCAGACCCAGCCAATCTGTCTGCCTGTTCATTTCCCACCCCACCAGTATGTCCTGGGGGAAACATCCAACAGATGCTGTCTATGTTTGACTGTTGAAGCCTCTACCAGTGTGCCCAGAGCTGTGCATGTCTTTACCTTTCTCACCAAACTGTGTGTGTTGGTACACATTAATGATAGCGTATAACACATGACATGTTGATTGAGACTTGTCACCTTTCTCACCAAACTGTGTGTGTTGGTACACATTAATGATAGCGTATAACACATGACATGTTGATTGAGACTTGTCACCTTTCTCACCAAACTGTGTGTGTTGGTACACATTAATGATAGCGTATAACACATGACATGTTGATTGAGACATGTCACCTTTCTCACCAAACTGTGTGTGTTGGTACACATTAATGATAGCGTATAACACATGACATGTTGATTGAGACATGTCACCTTTCTCACCAAACTTTGTGTGTTGGTACACATTAATGATAGCGTATAACACATGACATGTTGATTGAGACATGAAGACTGAGACATGTTGATTGAGACATGTCACCTTTCTCACCAAACTGTGTGTGTTGGTACACATTAATGATAGCGTATAACACATGACATGTTGATTGAGACATGAAGACTGAGACATGTTGATTGAGACATGTCACCTTTCTCACCAAACTGTGTGTGTTGGTACACATTAATGATAGCGTATAACACATGACATGTTGATTGAGACATGAAGACTGAGACATGTTGATTGAGACATGTCACCTTTCTCACCAAACTTTGTGTGTTGGTACACATTAATGATAGCGTATAACACATGACATGTTGATTGAGACATGTCACCTTTCTCACCAAACTGTGTGTGTTGGTACACATTAATGATAGCGTATAACACATGACATGTTGATTGAGACATGAAGACTGAGACATGTTGATTGAGACATGTCACCTTTCTCACCAAACTGTGTGTGTTGGTACACATTAATGATAGCGTATAACACATGACATGTTGATTGAGACATGAAGACTGAGACATGTTGATTGAGACATGTCACCTTTCTCACCAAACTGTGTGTGTTGGTACACATTAATGATAGCGTATAACACATGACATGTTGATTGAGACATGAAGACTGAGACATGTTGATTGAGACATGTCACCTTTCTCACCAAACTGTGTGTGTTGGTACACATTAATGATAGCGTATAACACATGACATGTTGATTGAGACATGAAGACTGAGACATGTTGATTGAGACATGTCACCTTTCTCACCAAACTGTGTGTGTTGGTACACATTAATGATAGCGTATAACACATGACATGTTGATTGAGACATGTCACCTTTCTCACCAAACTGTGTGTGTTGGTACACATTAATGATAGCGTATAACACATGACATGTTGATTGAGACATGTCACCTTTCTCACCAAACTGTGTGTGTTGGTACACATTAATGATAGCGTATAACACATGACATGTTGATTGAGACATGTCACCTTTCTCACCAAACTTTGTGTGTTGGTACACATTAATGATAGCGTACAACACATGACATGTTGATTGAGACATGTCACCTTTCTCACCAAACTTTGTGTGTTGGTACACATTAATGATAGCGTACAACACATGACATGTTGATTGAGACATGTCACCTTTCTCACCAAACTTTGTGTGTTGGTACACATTAATGATAGCGTATAACACATGACATGTTGATTGAGACTTGTCACCTTTCTCACCAAACTGTGTGTGTTGGTACACATTAATGATAGCGTATAACACATGACATGTTGATTGAGACATGTCACCTTTCTCACCAAACTGTGTGTGTTGGTACACATTAATTATAGCGTATAACACATGACATGTTGATTGAGACATGTCACCTTTCTCACCAAACTTTGTGTGTTGGTACACATTAATGATAGCGTATAACACATGACATGTTGATTGAGACTTGTCACCTTTCTCACCAAACTTTGTGTGTTGGTACACATTAATGATAGCGTATAACACATGACATGTTGATTGAGACATGTCACCTTTCTCCACCAAACTGTGTGTGTTTGGTACACATTAATGATAGCGTATAACACATGACATGTTGATTGAGACATGTCACCTTTCTTACCAAACTGTGTGTGTTGGTACACATTAATGATAGCGTATAACACATGACATGTTGATTGAGACCATGTCACCTTTCTCACCAAACTGTGTGTGTTGGTACACATTAATGATAGCGTATAACACATGACATGTTGATTGAGACATGTCACCTTTCTTACCAAACTGTGTGTGTGTTGGTACACATTAATGATAGCGTATAACACATGACATGTTGATTGAGACATGTCACCTTTCTCACCAAACTGTGTGTGTTGGTACACATTAATGATAGCGTATAACACATGACATGTTGATTGAGACATGTCACCTTTCTTACCAAACTGTGTGTGTTGGTACACATTAATGATAGCGTATAACACATGACATGTTGATTGAGACATGTCACCTTTCTTACCAAACTGTGTGTGTTGGTACACATTAATGATAGCGTATAACACATGACATGTTGATTGAGACATGTCACCTTTCTCACCAAACTGTGTGTGTTGGTACACATTAATGATAGCGTATAACACCATGACATGTTGATTGAGACATGTCACCTTTCTTCACCAAACTGTGTGTGTTGGTACACATTAATGATAGCGTATAACACATGACATGTTGATTTGAGACATGTCACCTTTCTCACCAAACTGTGTGTGTTGGTACACATTAATGATAGCGTATAACACATGACATGTTGATTGAGACATGTCACCTTTCTCTACCAACTGTGTGTGTTGGTACACATTAATGATAGCGTATAACACATGACATGTTGATTGAGACATGTCACCTTTCTTACCAAACTGTGTGTGTTGGTACACATTAATGATAGCGTATAACACATGACATGTTGATTGAGACATGTCACCTTTCTCACCAAACTGTGTGTGTTGGTACACATTAATGATAGCGTATAACACATGACATGTTGATTGAGACATGTCACCTTTCTTACCAAACTGTGTGTGTTGGTACACATTAATGATAGCGTATAACACATGACATGTTGATTGAGACTTGTCACCTTTCTCACCAAACTGTGTGTGTTGGTACACATTAATGATAGCGTATAACACATGACATGTTGATTGAGACATGTCACCTTTCTCACCAAACTGTGTGTGTTGGTACACATTAATGATAGCGTATAACACATGACATGTTGATTGAGACTTGTCACCTTTCTCACCAAACTGTGTGTGTTGGTACACATTAATGATAGCGTATAACACATGACATGTTGATTGAGACTTGTCACCTTTCTCACCAAACTTTGTGTGTTGGTACACATTAATGATAGCGTATAACACATGACATGTTGATTGAGACTTGTCACCTTTCTCACCAAACTGTGTGTGTTGGTACACATTAATGATAGCGTATAACACATGACATGTTGATTGAGACATGTCACCTTTCTCACCAAACTGTGTGTGTTGGTACACATTAATGATAGCGTATAACACATGACATGTTGATTGAGACATGTCACCTTTCTTACCAAACTTTGTGTGTTGGTACACATTAATGATAGCGTATAACACATGACATGTTGATTGAGACATGTCACCTTTCTCACCAAACTGTGTGTGTTGGTACACATTAATGATAGCGTATAACACATGACATGTTGATTGAGACATGTCACCTTTCTTACCAAACTTTGTGTGTTAGTACACATTAATGATAGCGTATAACACATGACATGTTGATTGAGACATGTCACCTTTCTCACCAAACTTTGTGTGTTGGTACACATTAATGATAGCGTATAACACATGACATGTTGATTGAGACATGTCACCTTTCTCACCAAACTGTGTGTGTTGGTACACATTAATGATAGCGTATAACACATGACATGTTGATTGAGACATGTCACCTTTCTCACCAAACTTTGTGTGTTGGTACACATTAATGATAGCGTATAACACATGACATGTTGATTGAGACATGTCACCTTTCTCACCAAACTTTGTGTGTTGGTACACATTAATGATAGCGTATAACACATGACATGTTGATTGAGACATGAAGACTGAGACATGTTGATTGAGACATGAAGACTGAGACATGAAGATTGAGACATGTTAATTGAGACTTGAAGATTGAGACATGTCAACTGAGACATGTTGATTGAGACATGAAGATTGAGTCATGTTAATTGAGACTTGAAGATTGAGACATGTTGATTGAGACATGAAGATTGAGTCATGTTAATTGAGACATGAAGACTGAGACATGTTGATTGAGACATGAAGACTGAGACATGAAGATTGAGACATGTTAATTGAGACTTGAAGATTAAACTTTAAACTTTAAACTACTAAACTTTAATTTCTACTAAACTATAATTTCTTGTCTTACAATAAAAATTAGGTACAAATGGAAGCAAACAACCTCAGGATTCTCAAAAATGGCCGTCTTTCCTGGGGGTAGAACCTCAGCTACTGACACCAACATTGCAGGATCTATTTGTGCCATCTGATCAAATGAAGGCACTAGAACAGCTACCAGGTGAAGAATCTCTTTCTTATTCTTGTACTCATGACTGCTGCAGTAATCTTGTATTACACTTACCAATGTTGTTTGCTGCACTATTTGTCATTATTGCTTACGTCTGTTCCAAAGATATTTGTTTCTTCTTCTTCTCTTTAACCGTTTACCTCAGTGAAGTGTTTGGAATAGATGTAAAGATTTTGTATGTGCTCTTTCTAATACTCTTTGTAAGTTAGTATTCATTTCTTTAAGGTTGTTTTTGATACTGTCACCACATCTTTTACATGGTTTCTCCTTGCCCTGTATCCATCGTAGTTCTTCAATGTGGCATTTTGTGGCCGATGGTACCGGGGCATTCTTGTGAGACGGCCAAGACTTTTCATCTGTTGTTAGGATGTTTGCTGCTCTCACAATTTGCATGTTTCTCTCTCTACTGCAACAAGTATACCCCTGGTTATCTTCTCTTGTCTTGAAATTCACACAGTAAACAACACCATATAACAGATACTCAGGCTGTCCTCCTCCAGACACTAACACTGTCCTGCAGACACACACACTGTCCTCCTCCAGACACTCACGCTGTCCTCCTCCAGACACTAACGCTGTCCTCCTGCAGACACTCATGCTGTCCTCCTCCAGACACTAACGCTGTCCTCCTGCAGACACTCATGCTGTCCTCCTCCAGACACTAACACTGTCCTGCAGACACACACACTGTCCTCCTCCAGACACTCATGCAGTCCTCTTGCAGACATTCATGTTGTCCTCCTCTAGACACTCAGGCTATCCTCCTCCAGACAGATCAGTGTCTCACACCTGGTCATGCACCTCACAGGTCAGTGTCTCACCCCTGACAGGTCAGTGTCTCATACCTCACAGGTCAGTGTCTCACCCCTGACAGGTCAGTGTCTCACCCCTGACAGGTCAGTGTCTCACCCCTGACAGGTCAGTGTCTCACCCCTTACAGGTCAGTGTCTCACCCCTCACAGGTCAGTGTCTCACACCGGTGTCAGGTGTGCTTCCTCTAGAGAGGTTCTAACCAAGGTCAAGGGCTCTATCTACCCGTGGGTAGGTCCCCCCCCCCCCCATCCCCCCCAAGAATGAAAAATGTTGCCAGAGCATGGCATTATGACCCACTCTGGGATTTCCAACTGCCATGGGATTTGTAACGCGCAGAGCTTGCACACAAGACTCCTTGTTTTGTCACTCTTATCTGAGAAGGTTAGGTACTCAGCGTCATTACCCAAAAGATCAGCAAGGAATTTAATACTGTTAGTTATCAGTAGTTCTTGGATGGGAATGAGCCCGGTACCTTTTGTGCCTGAATCGGACACCATAACCTCTCAGCTATTTCCCCCATGCATGTAAGTAATCCGTGTATGTAGTCTTCCCTGCATGTAAGTAATTTCCTGTATGTAAGTAATCCCTGTATGTAAATAATGCTTGTATGTAGTCTTCCCTGTGTGTAAATCTTCCCTGTATGTAAGTATTCGTCCAGATTTGCACATTCACCAAATCTTGATCCCCAATAATAATCTATGTTACACAAATTAGGTTGATCACATAAAGGAGACTAAAATAAGCTGTTGGGGGGAAAAGAAGTTGAACTAAATCACTGTTGAGGAGTTCAGAAATTAACTCTAAGTTATGTTTTATTTTTCTGGTTTCAGGGTGGATGTCGAGTAATGATTCATCCGTGGCTTCATTTCCATCACATGAGTTTCTCAGAGTGTCATCATCAGCGACAGACAATTCTCCAGGCTCCGAAAGTCTGTTTTCACAACCTACAATGAAGGATGACCGAAAGCGTAGTGATCGTCTGCTAGGCTCGTGTCCAGTTTCCAGTAAGTCAACAGACAGCTTCACTAAGGAAGCTAGTTCTGAACACCTCCAGAAAACCAGGAAAGATTCTCTTCAAAATCTGAAAATGGATGCTACCAAATTCTGCGATGGACACAACAGCAGTGATAGTCAGGTGGATAAATACAATTCTTCTAGTTTGTTTTCTGATGCAGAACATGAAGTATCATCTCTTGTTGGTAGTTTGGATTCTGGCTTCAAACACGACGATGAAAGAATCCAACATCAGCAAGCTAACAAGCTTGAAGGAAGTGAAAGTAATATTGTGATTCAGAAAGGAATAATTCTGAAATCACATAAAGGTAATGATTCAAGACAATCTGATGGAATAGTGATACAGAAAGATGATGAACGAATCAGCAGACAATCGCAGGATGCTATTTCACAGATAAGCGTGCCAAACATAGATAATGGTGCATATATGAAGTCCTTGAAAAGACAAAGTAGGAACAGAAGAAGTGCAGAAAACCACAATTCATCTGCAGTGCCAGAAAGCAGTTCTGGGACCCTGTGTAATAAAAGAAGTTCAAGAATGTGTAAAATAACAGCAGAGAAGCAGACATCTAGATATCCAAGGGTAAACCAGGAAGTGATGTCACGGGTCATAAATCTGTCATCATCATCATCAGATGACATCTACATGATTGCTGGACATGACATCTTTAGCAGCAGCGAGAATATGGTGTCATTAACAGAACCTGAGGCCATCATTTCATCAGGTGATTCTGAAAACCTCATATCATCATCTGACTCAAAGAATGTCAGGTCGTCAACTGACTCAAAGAATGTCAGGTCATCAACTGACTCAAAGAACATCATGTCAACTGACTCAAAGAATGTCAGGTCATCAACTGACTCAAAGAATATCAGGTCATCAGTTGACTCAAAGAACATCAGGTCATCAACTGACTCAAAGAATGTCAGGTCATCAACAAATTCAAAGAATGTCAGGTCATCAGCTGATTCAAAGAACATCAGGTCATCAACTGACTCAAAGAACATCAAGTCACCAACTGACTCAAAGAATATGAAGGCATCAACTGACTCAAAGAACATCAGATCATCAACTGACTCAAAGAACATCAGGTCAACTGACTCAAAGAATGTCAGGTCATCAACTGACTCAAAGAATGTCAGGTCATCAACTGACTCAGAGATCCTCTTATTATCAGCGGATTCAAAGAACATCATGCCTTCAACCGACTCAAAGATCCTCATATTATCAGCTGATTCAAAGAACATCATGCCTTCAACTGACTCCAAGAAGCTCATATCATCAACTGACTCTCAGAACCCAGTGACATCAACTAATTCTGAGAGTGTTATGCTGACTGACTCTAAAATGGTGACCACACATGACACATACCTTCCATCCACAGACACAAAGTCTATTACCCACATACAGCATCCCCCTTCTTCATCTCACATACCTGCAGGCCTTGATACTGTTTCCAAACACCACAGAACAAAAGACAAAAAGGAAACAGACAAATGTCTTTCTAAAGCAGCTGCCTTGATCAACTCTGTTCCTTTAACCAGCACCTGTATAAACATGTCCTTCTTGGAAGCTACTCCGGATGCTGCATGTACAGAGCGGGACTTTAAAGTTACTTCAGGATGTCAGAAAACAGCTAGACCGAGTTCATTACACAGGCAACAGTTAGGCAGTGATAATCAAGCAAATTCTGTTGTCAAGTGTAGCTCTTCGGGAAGTAACAGTTCCCCTTCAGGACTGAACTCTGGAGGCAAACGTTTGAAGTCTGCTGCTTCAGATCCTGCTTGTCATGTAGTTATGGAGAATGCTAAGGCGGCAGTTGGTGGAGGCAAAGAGACAAAACCAAATGAACCACTGCCAATACAGAAATCACAGCTGCAGAAGGCACTAGCTCCCGTAGATAGTTCCCAGAAGGCATTAGATCCTGTAGATAGTTCCCAGAAGAGTCATGTCTGCCAGTATTCTAAAGAAGAAAAGTGGGGGGGGAAGTCATTATCCAACACTTCAAGCCAGTGTGCTGTTGAAAGTCCAGTCCTTCAGCCGAGAATCATGTTGATTGATGCTCTGAAGAGCAACAAGATTGTACCTGATAATAAGAAAGATTATGAGCAAGGAATTAAGAGAGATTATGAACAAGGAAATAAGAGAGCTTATGAGCGAGGAAAAGTAAAGTATGGGAATAGGTCTAATAAACGGCAGAAATGTGATAACCGGTCACGGAGCAACCTCCGGAGGAAGCAGTTCACTGTCAGTATAACTGAAGTTGGAAGATATGATATGACCGTTCAGCAGATAAAACCGCTAAGACAATCCACTGACAGGACACGCAGACGGTCTGCATCCAGAAAAACAGGTCCTAGTGAGGATGTTGGTTCAACAACATGCTTCATGAAAATCAGAACTCATGAGGCTGAACTGTTCAATGGGATGGGAGGTCAGGGGAAGCCTGCTCACTCTATGAGTTCTGTCAAAGGGGATTCAGGAGACACCTCAGATCTTCTAAAAGAAGAAGGAACAAACACAAAGAAAGCTGTGGCCAAGAGAGATAGTCAGCCGTTAAGAGCTTCAGAGGATAAAGAAACTGAGTCTTCTAGAGCTCTACAAGCTTCATCTCTTTTCAAGTCTGGTGCTTCAGACTGGAGGAACATTGGACCAGTGCTGGACAGCAGCGGGCAGTGTAGTGACGAGAGCAACAAGAGTTGGTCAGTGCAGTGTCCAGCAATTTTAGCTCCAGTGGCTGCACTGGGCAGCAGTTGTGAGCGTGAGGAGAATACCAGCAAGTTCCCAGCAGTGACACCTGAAAGCCAAGGGTTTGTCTTTTGTTTACAAGATGAGAGCAGCAGTGGTCCAGTAGGGTTATCTACCGCGTGGACAGAATCTTTTGAATCCTCTTGTATACACGAAGATGATGCAATAGGGTCATCTGGTGGATTTATGCCTGAGTTGACAGACTCTCCAGACCTGGACAGTCCTTGGAATGCTAGGTTTGACCAGAGTGTAGCTTCTGTCATACATTATGTCTGCCATGGGAAGCTCTTGTAGCTGACACATTTATCATGAAGAAGTTAAAAGTCTTGTAGCTGACACATTTATCATGAAGAAGTTAAAAGGGTGTGCCTGCTGCCCCTGCAGCCATCCTGGCAATATCCTGGTGTTTCTGTGCTAGATCAGTTGCTCTAGCAAGCTGCAGCTATCCAGACAACGCACATAGAACGTGTATTTCTGTTCTAGATCAGCTGCTGTAAAACCTGTTTTCTCTTGACTTTGGCTTGCTCTAGTCCAATATTTGTAGGTGGAAAAGTCCTACGTTAAATTCCAGTGAAAGACATGTTTTTTTTTCAGGATCAAATATGGTTTTGTCTCCCCTGAACTGTAGGTAGTGAATCGGGTGCTTAGCCTTCTTGGACAAGAGCATGTAATTCTTGACACAGCATCACCTCCAGCTGAATGCTGTGTAGTGATACATACATGTGTTCATCAGCTTTTGTGTTGTATTCCTTATCAATCATGTGCCATGCCGGCAAGCGTGGGAGGTCATGATTCGCCATTTCACTCGATCACCAGAGTTCCTGTCTCGACCATGACATGTGGCCAAGCCATTCAGGTATTTCTGTTTCTCCCCCCCCCCCCCCCCCCCCCCCCCCCACCACCACCAAATGATCTCTTTCCCTTCGATCTTGCCAGTTGTCACCAAGTTCTCCAATTTATTTCTTCTCATAACATGCCCAAAAAATTTTGACTGTCTACATCTAAAATCAGTTTACGATTTTCATTTGTTTTTGGACTTGTTTATTGGTTTTTCTGCCTGTCCATGGTATTCTTTGCATTCTCCTCAGAAACCACATTTCCACAGCCATCAAATGTTTTTCAGCTTGACTGCTCATTGTCCATGCTTCACATCTATACAAAAGTACAGGTTCTATGTAGCACCTCAACACACTTTTTCTCGTTTCAATTGACATCTTTTTATTGGTCAGTATGTTTTCCATCTTGCTAAAGGCTACTTTCGCCATGGCGATTCTTGTTCCAAACTCTTCAAGGCATCTCCCATCAGATGTTGTTACTGTTCCAAGATCCATCCATCCATCATGTGCCATGCCGATAAGCATGGGCTGTCATGTTTTGTCATCTCACTCGATCATCACAGTCGTGGATCAGCTCCATGTTTCTATCTCAACCATGCCAATGGCCAAGCCATCCAGGTATTTACTTCTTTATATGTACCATTTTTTTCCACTTCTTGCAATTTTTGCGAGAATGCTCACGACAATCATCAGTGTCTCAACTGCGTAAAGTGTGGAAGTTTGTTCTTATTAGTTTCAGTGATCATGTATGTGTGTAGATGTGAGGATGTTTGTGTGGGTGTGTATGTGAGGGGAATGTATGTGTGGATGGGTGAAGGGGTGTGTGTATGTGTGTGTGTGTGGGGATATTTGGGAGGATTATTGGAAGTATGTGGGTGTTGGTGGGTTGGAGGTGTGGGTAGGGAATGTGTATTTGGGTGGGTGAATGGGGGTGTAGGAGATTGTGTGGGTTGGGGGATGGGTGTGGGGGTGTCTGTGAATGGGATATGTCTGTGTGGGTGGGTGTGAGTGTGGATGGTGTAAATGTAAGTGGGTGGAGGATGTATGTGTGGGTGGTGAGGATGTTTGTGGGTGGGGAGATGTGTATATGGGTGAGAGATGTGTGGGCGGGGATATGTGTGTGTGTGTGTGGGGAGATGTGTGAGAGGTGGGGGATGTGTGTTTGGCTGGGTGGTTGGGGTGTGTGTGGTGGGAGGGTAGATGAGAGATACATGTGTTGATGGGCGGGTGGTGAATGTGAGTGGATGAGTGAGTGGATGTGTGTGAGAGATGAGTGTATGTGGGAAGATCTGTGTGAGCAGAGGATGTGTGTGGGTGGAGTGTGTGTGGGCGGGAGGTGTGTTTTTGGGTGTTTATCGGGTGGGGGTATGTATGTGCAAGTGGGGAGATGTGTTTGTGGGTGGGGATGTGTGTATAGGTGGGGGGTATTGGGTGGGTGTAGGTTGGCTGATGTGTGTGTGGGTTGGTAGGGAAAATTGTGAGGGTGCGGGATGTATGTATTGACGGAGGTATGTGTGTGTGGTTTTGTGATGTGTGTTTTGCTGGGTGGTTGTGGGTGTGTGGTGGAGAATATGTGGGTGAGTGTGTGCATGTCGGTTACGGGATGGGTGGGGGATGTATGTGTGGGTGGGGGATCAGTGGGTTGGTGGTGGCATGTATGTTTGCCTGAGTCTGTGTGAGTGCGTGGAGGTATGTGTGGGTGGTCACGGGATGGATGGGGGATATGTCTCACAACATTGCAATATGCACTGTTTATGTTTACAACTTTCATTTGACAATGTTTTTTTTTCCCCATGTGAACGTACCATGCATAACATGCATTGTTTATGCTTACAAAATCCATTTGACAATGTTTTTTCCCTATGTAAATGTAACATGCACATTTGATGAATGAAAGATGAGTGATCGAAAGGGCCGAATGTAAGACGGGCCTGCGTGCCCAATTTGTTTCCCTTTTAGAATAAAGTTTGTTCTTTCGTTCCCCTTGATCTCTTCCCTTTGATCTTGCCAGTTGTCATCAAGTCATTTCTTCTCATAACATGCCCAACAAATTATAACTGTCTACGTCTAATGACTCTAATCAGTTTACGATCTTCATTTGTTTCCCGAAGGACTTGTTCATTGGTTTTTCTGTCTGTCCATGGTATTCTTTGCATTTTCCTCAGAAACCACATTTCCACTGCCATCAGATGTTTTTCGGCTTGACTGCTCATTGTTCCGAGATAATTGTACTGATTCATTTGTTTAAGAATATTCCCATTTACTTGTATAGTACGTTGTGGTATTTCGCTCTTCCTAGTGACGACCATAATCTGTCTTTTTACAATTTAATTCTAACCCTAGTTGTTCACTGTGTGCAACAATCGCATCTACTAAATGTTGCAGATCCTGCTCATTGTCTGCAATCAATACTGTGTCATCTGCATATCTAATGTTATTGATATTCCATACATGTATACATGCAAGAGCTCATCTCCTGTTGTGTTGTTCCATGCAGTGATATATACAAATGTTCATCTGCTGTTGTGTTGTTCCAGGCATTGATATATACAAATGTTCATCTGCTGTTGTGTTGTTCCAGGCATTGATATATACAAATGTTCATCAGCTGTTGTGTTGTTCCATGTATTGATATATACAAATGTTCATCTGCTGTTGTGTTGTTCCAGGCATTGATATATACAAATGTTCATCTGCTGTTGTGTTGTTCCAGGCATTGATATATACAAATGTTCATCAGCTGTTGTGTTGTTCCATGCAGTGATATATACAAATGTTCATCTGCTGTTGTGTTGTTCCATGCAGTGATATATACAAATGTTCATCTGCTGTTGTGTTGTTCCATGTATTGATATATACAAATGTTCATCTGCTGTTTTGTTCCATGTATTGATATATACAAATGTTCATCAGCTGTTGTTGTACCATGTAGTGATACAAGCAAGTATTCATCTGCTGTTGTGTTGTTCCATGTAGTAATACATGCAAGTTTTCATCAGCTGTTTGGCTGTTCCATGTAGAGATACAAGCAAGTGTTCATCAGCTGTTTTTGAATATACCATATAGTGATACATGCAAGTTTTCTTGTTCTCCTTGGAAGGGAGTGTGAGAAAAAGCAGTTCATGAAATGTCAAGGAGTTCTGTGACAGGGTTTGGAACCAGCCGCTCTTGGGCATGAGGCATCCTATTTGCAAGTCAAGCATTTTCTTCTCCCCCCCCCACACACACACACACACACACACAATGTAAACACTTAACAGAAGAAGACACACCGGGCAAAAGAAATGAACTTCTCAACATAAAGTCTCTGATTGCTTGAGAAAGTTGTTGCAAATGTCCAAAAGATGAACAAAAATACAAGATGTGTGGTGATGCCAATGTTTCATAATTACAGGTGATTGTGAGACTGCAGTACCAGTACATAATGTACTACACATTCTTCTTCTCTAGTTCACTGGATGCAATGCTAATTCTTCAATCTCCCTTGATACACTCCCACCTTATCCCCTCTATCTCCCTTGATACACTCCCACCTCATCCCTTCTATCTCCCTTGATACACTCCCACCTTATCCCCTCTATCTCCCTTGATACACTCCCACCTCGTCCCTTCTATCTCCCTTGACACAAAACTCACATGTATCTCCCTTGACACAATATCACCTCTTCACCTGTATCTCCCTTGACACAGTCTCATCTCTTCACCTCTATCCCCCTTTACACAATCTCACCTTGTCCCCTCTAACTTCCTTGACACAATCTCACATCTTCACCTCAATCTCCCTTGACACAATCTCACCTCTATCTCCCTTGGCACAATCTCACCTCTACTCCTCTATCTCCCTTGAAACAATCTCAGAGAGAGAGAGTTGAGCGCACGCATGTCATGTAACATGCTATTCCATATTTTTTATGTATTCTCATATTACGAGGTATCATTTTGTACGCCACTTGATTTTATAATGTATAATATAATCACCTGCACACTACTGTAGAGTGAGTGAGAGAGTTAGTGAGTGTGATTAAGGGAGTGTGAGTGTGTGTGTATGTATATATATATATATATGTGTGTGTGTGTGTGTGTGTGTGTGTGTGTGTGTGTGTGTAAGAAGAGAGAGAGAGAGAGTTGAATTGCATCACTAATTTTTAAGTTACAAAATGTATATGTACAATTTTTCTCCATTTTCTTTACAATTTTGCGACAATGCTCACGACAATCATCACTGTATGTGTGTGTAAAGTGTGGGAGTTTAATCATAATAGTAGGTTGGGGGATGTGTGTGTGTGTGTGGGTGGATTCAGGATGTGTGGGTGGGTGGGGTGGGATTGTGTGGGTGGGTGGGGGAATGGTGTATGGGTACGTGCGGTATGTATGGTTGGTGGGGAGATGTGTGTGTGGGTGGGGATGTGTGTTTGGCTAGATGGTTGTGGGTGAGTGGGTGGAGGAGGATATGTGGGTGGATGATTGTTGGTGGGTTATGGGATGGGTGGGGAGATGTGTGCAGGTGGGGGTGGTTGTGGGTGAGGGATGTGTATGGGTGTGGGATGTTTGGGTGGATGGGTGGGGAGTGTGTGTGTGTGAATGGGTATGGGGGATGTGTGTGGGTTGGGGGAGGGGTGCATGATGGGTGTGGGTGGTAGATTTGGGGATGTGTGTGAGGGGGATGTCTGGCTGGGTGGGGGTGTGTGTGGCTGGATGGAGGATGTATGTGTGGGTAGTGAGGGTGATTGTAGTTGGGGGATGTGTGGATGGGTAGGAGATGTGGGTGAGGGGTGGGTGTGGTGTTGTATGGGAGGGGAGCTGGGTGCCACATGGCGTTTAGACATAATGACGTCATCGGAATGGGCGGTGGAAAATCATATACGGAGTTTCCCATTCAGACACTAAAGTGGATGTCAACAGAGGAATCCAAGGAGAATGTGGAGAACGTCATTGGACAGCAACGGGAGACGTTGTGACTTTGTGATACGAACAAGATGTGTTTCTGAAGGCTCGATGTGAAGGTGACACCTGGATGCCGTGATTTCGGGATGAGGCAGCAGGGAGTCTGGTAAGGAATTTATTGAGACGACAACGGTGAATGGATCGGGAATAGAAATCCACCTAGACTGAATCTTAGTATCTAAGAAATTGAACTGAAGAATAGATAGGAAGGCTTCAAGGGCAACGAGCTGGTTTGGGAGCTCAGGGGTGGATGTATTTGAGTAGGCGCCGATCCTGTGGTTAGGGATCAGCTTGCTTTTCTGCCAGAGTTTTAATCCTTGTACCAGTGACGGAAATAAACGTCTGGAAAATCGTTCGCTTGAGTATGCTGTTCTGAATCGTTCGATTAACGAGTTCTGTTACCAAGTTCCGATTTTTCGATGATGCTTTTTGTGTTTGCTCCAGTTGCGTTTAGCGGACAGGCACATTGAGACATGTGGGGGTCGTTTCTGGACACCGGTTGTTGATCAACATAAATCCCCGCCAATTTCCATAGCTGATCATAAAAGGAATTACGTACCAGCGGCGCAGTTCACACCGTGCTACACAGAAAGAAAGAAGGAGCACATGAAAACCCGCGTCACCAAAATGCCGGAAGAACACCCAGAATAAACTGAAGTGAAAAAGCATTTTGTGATAAAGTAATAACAGGTGAAATTAAAACATCATAAAAACTGTAAGTACGTACACAATTAATACATAATAACTCAATCATGTTCAAGAAGTACGATCTATTAAGCATATCAAGTTTGCACCAGATGCGCAAAAACATTCCACCTTATTGAACACACCACAGCGCTATGAAATATTAGAAATAACGAACATTGAGTAATAATGTAACTTATTTAAGAACATTATTTATTTAAAGAATATACAGTTACAATTATAAGTCTACGTGAGAAAAGAAGATGGTGGTTACATAGAGATATGCGAAACAATCGAAACCATGGTCGACATTGAAAAGGAATTATGTTGATGTGAGTAGGCCATAAGATCTAAAGAAACACTGCACTGCCACAAGTCTACACCACAATATTGTACGATAACACAGCAATGGACACTGTACATTCGAGAATTGATGATTTGCTCACGAATTTGATTGCAACTGCTCAAAAGTGACTTTATGCTAAACAATCTGCGGAATTTATGAAGTTCGTCATGATTCAAGATTATTATCACATTTATCGTTGGACTGTTCCACATAGGATGGAGTGTACTACCGATCTGCAAGTATAGTTTACTCTATCAGAAAGACATTCGTTATTTTACGAACATTACTAACAGTTTTGACTTGGTTGTTTAAAACGCCAAAAGATTTTGACACCACACACGATTATATTTGATGCCGACACTCTGTCATAAATTCACTATCGGCGCAAAGGACATTCGATACGTCTATAGACATTATTGATTGTACATGTCTGAAAACTTGCTGACGTCTGATGTTGGAGGATGCTATACACTACCATGAAGATTACCTTCGCCACATAGATTGTCATCTCTCAAGGAAGTTTAGGTGTGACATTCAATTGGTCGCTACACGTTAGATATCACGTCAGGACTTATTATATATACTCTTACTCTGATACCCTGACGCCAGGACATTGAGGCAACACTTCTACACAGAATACCACACACAAACCAGAAAGAAACTTATAAATTGGTTAACAGACACCAAGAAATACATCACAAACACTTGTGCGCAAGTCAACGAGATTAGTGGAACACAAGGGATACCAACGCTATTCATAATGAATTCACCGACATTATTTTATACTTGAAGATACTACTTACGGGATGGAGGACATTACAACACCATTACCCACATACCAGACAACAACTCTCACTTCAAGACGACACGTACACGTACACTAGGACATACTATTTTGAAATCACAGAGGATTTCGTTACATTTGAAGAATTCAACTCGGTCAGTCGGGACCGAACATTAACTCATTACGTCGACATCTACGGACAACGGTAACGTTTGGACACTGATTGACTGTACACGGATACACTACACACGTCAGGAGGCTACTCACTTTACACTTCAGCGGTTACACATCGGAACGTTATACGGAGTGACATTGTTCTTATTGGGCGTGATACCATTCGTTTTCACGCTAAACTTTACGACGCTATACTCCATTGTGGACATTAAGCGTTCCAGTACCCACAGCATTCAGCTGCTATAACTCAAGTATCGTCGAAAACACCCAAGCCAATCAAGTTTCTCAGAAATTGGTTACGAACCGCGTTGGTTCGGGTTTGTACAAATTCATTGTACTTTCGTACAAGCAAGGAGCGGTCTACTTCCTTATACAATTCCTTCCCTTGGCATATCGTCGTTAACATATAGGATGTAAATTATCGAGCATTATATTTACGGACACGAGAACCTGAAAAAGGCCAGTATATGTTATTGTTGGTTAATGTGTTATTGTTGATAAATGAGGTGCCTATTATTTAATAATAAGTAAATTAATTCAAAAATGAATAGTGTGGGCGGTTAGAAGGGCATTTCTACATTAATCAAAGACACTTGAATATTGTGGGATCAACACATAATTGTTGTCAGATATATAGATGGCAAGAAGTTACTGAATTTCTTTATTGTTCAAGTTTACAGTGCTGTTGAGTTACAGTTCACATTTTGTTCAACAGTTGTTATATTGATTATCTTATCTGAATCAAACATATTTACATTTTTGCATTGTCCTATCATTTGTCAGCTAGATTATTGTACAGGTAGGACAACATGTCGACACTACAATATTTCACGGAGTTGGGTGAGAAGAATGGTTTAGCTGGTGCGGACCTTAGGAATTGGGTGCTGCAAGAATTCAGAGCTCAAACCGCACGTGAGTGGATGGAAAAACGAGAAAAACATGCAACAGAGCAACTTCAAGCTACGCGTGAACGACAAGAACGACAAAAGAAATGGGCACTAGAAATGGCTATCAAGCAGAATGAGATAGCTGGAATAAGAAAAGAGTTAACGGCAAGACAGATAACCGCAGTCGCAGAGTTAAAGGCACTGGAACATGAAAAGAGGGTAGCCTTGCAACGCGAACGAATAGAGTCTAGAGAAAAAGAATTAACGTTGCAACGTGAAAAGATATCTGCAATGAAGAGAGAGATGGAAGAAAGGCGGATAACTGGAGAGGCAGAAATCAATCAAAAACGACTCGCACTTCAAAATGAGAATATTGCAAAGGAAGCAATGTGGAAAGAGCGTATAAGACAAATGTATGAAAGTAATCACACAAGTAAAGTATGTGCTACAGTAGTGAAAGAACCAATCGCCAGAGATTTCGTTCAGAAAGGAACTATAGAACACAAGTCTAACGAAACACTTACAAGTACAAATGCCCAAATTGAAACAACAGCAGAAGAAGAAGAAGAAGAAGAAGAAAAGATGCAAATAGCACAGGGTACATCAACGGTAGACATGCATGATACAATGCTACTGAGTGATAGCATAACGGTAATTAATTGCAAATGCCAAGATTTACACAAAATCAACGAACCCAAACATGAAGAAATAACTGATACTCACAAACAAGGCAAACGAGATTATTTGTCGGTAAATGACATATTTTTGAAACATTCAAAAAAGAAACCAAAAGTTACACGCATTGGTTGTTACACACAAAAGTTACATGCACAACAAGCGAGGAAACATAGTGTAAACGGGTTCATACAAACAAAAACGCATATCATAAACATGCACACAGAAGTGAAGAAGCATAGCACAAATATACACACAAAAGGCAAGAAATGGATTACATACATACGCACAGAAGTCAAGAAGTGTGGCACTAACAGATACACACAATCAAAGAAATACGTTGCGTGCGGCATTACAATTATCCATTCACAAATTAAAAGAAGATACACAAGACTGAAAACAATTACATTGTTCCAATCAACAAAGTTACAATGTACAAATATTGGCATGAGTGCAGAAGAGAGATTCTACAGATTTGAAACAAAGAAAGAAAGAAAGAAAATAAATGAAAGGAAGAATAAAAGAAAACAATAAAGAAAAAATAAAATGGGATGAATGTGAAAGTGTTAGGTTCATATCAACACATAGTACACTACAGACATATTAGGGTCTTATTACTTAGTTATACCAGATGTCACTGTGTAAGGTTATATTTGTCAGAATTATTCTCACTATTTTTCTTCACTTAAGTGTGTGAAAATATGTTGGTTCTCTATTCTACATATAATTGTTCGTAACTATATCGTTATTAGAGAACTTAATAATTTTATGAAGAGTATTTGATTTAAATATTTATTAAATTTCTGATTTATTATCTTAGAAATCTTGAATCTGTGAGATATGATTCTTCACAAAACTGTAAGAGCTACAACTCAATTATAATCTTGCCGATATTTTAAATCAACTATAAATATAAATATTTTATTCAATTTATTCAATCCTAGTTTATTATAGTTGTTTGTTCATAGAGTGTTTGGAAATATGTGTTAGATAGCACCGAATTTACTGGCAATACACACACAGATCAACAATTACATATTATTAATGCAAATAGCATGTTTAAATAGTTGGATACTTCTGTCAATATGTGATTTTGACAGGATGATAAGAAATTTACGTGAGGAGGAACCGTTGAGGCATGGAGAACTTTGGGAACTTTGACTTGTGTGGGTTTTCTCCTGTATCGAGTTTTCACTTGGATGGTTTGTGACTAGGGGTAACTACTGTAAAGGAAAACTGGTGAACAAGTATTGTGATATGAATTGAACATTGTATAATATTATTGTGTGTATATAGAATTTAATTTAATGAATTGTGATAATAGTTGATTAGTTAACGTAGTTAGATTAAATACTATGTTAGTATAGTTATATTTTGATCATTGATCATTAGTTATTATTACTTAATTCCGAGTACGCCTAAAATTATGACGTCATAATACTAGTCCCCTACCTACCCGTTGGATGAGATTAAGATTTACGACATAGCGGTCGAGATAAAAGTCATTGTGTCTACACTGCTATGTGTCAGGTTAATTCTCTTGGAGAAAAAAAAATGATTACATCATTTTAAAAGGGAGGGGGGGCATACTGCCACATGGCGTTTAGACATAATGACGTCATCGGAATGGGCGGTGGAAAATCATATACGGAGTTTCCCATTCAGACACTAAAGTGGATGTCAACAGAGGAATCCAAGGAGAATGTGGAGAACGTCATTGGACAGCAACGGGAGACGCTGTGACTTTGTGATACGAACAAGATGTGTTTCTGAAGGCTCGATGTGAAGGTGACACCTGGATGCCGTGATTTCGGGATGAGGCAGCAGGGAGTCTGGTAAGGAATTTATTGAGACGACAACGGTGAATGGATCGGGAATAGAAATCCACCTAGACTGAATCTTAGTATCTAAGAAATTGAACTGAAGAATAGATAGGAAGGCTTCAAGGGCAACGAGCTGGACTGGGAGCTCAAGGGTGGATGTATTTGAGTAGGCGCCGATCCTGTGGTTAGGGATCAGCTTGCTTTTCTGCCAGAGTTTTAATCCTTTGTACCAGTGACGGAAATAAACGTCTGGAAAATCGTTCGCTTGAGTATGCTGTTCTGAATCGTTCGATTAACGAGTTCTGTTACCAAGTTCCGATTTTTCGATGATGCTTTTTGTGTTTGCTCCAGTTGCGTTTAGCGGACAGGCACATTGAGACACTGGGTGTGGATAAAGGGTGGGGGTGTGTGGATGGGTGAGGGATGTGTGTTTAGATGGGTGGGTGGGGAGATATGAGATGTATGTGTTGATGAGTAGGTGAGCGATGTGTGGGTGTTAGTGGTTGAGGGATAAGTACGTGTGTCTAGGGATGTGTGAGGGGATGAATGTATGGGTTGGGGTTGTGTGTGCGTGGATGGGAGGTGTGTGTTTGTGAATGGGGAATGTGTTGGTGGGTGGGGATGTGTGTGAGGGATGTGTGTATGGGCGGGGAGATTGTGTGTGGGTGGGGATGTGTGTGTATATGGGTAGGGGTGTGTGGTTAAGGGATGTGTGGCTGGAGGATGTGTGGTTGGGTAGAGGATGTGTGGGTGGGTGATTGTATATGAGTAAGGGTGTGTGGTTAAGGGATGTTTGGTTGGCAGATGTGTGGGTAGAGGGTGGGTGTGTGTAGGTTAGGAGATGGTGGGGGATGTTTGTAGGGGTGGACTCGGGATCTGTGATTGGGCATGGGGAGATGGGAGATTATGTGGGTGGGTGCGGAATTTGTGTGTGGGTAGGTGCGGGATATGTGAGTTGGTGGGGAGATGTGTGTGTGCATGGGGGATGTGTGGCTGAGGAATGTGTGTTTGGCTGGGCGGTTGGAGGTGTGTGGGAGGAGGAGGATATGTGTGTGAGTGATTGTTGGTGGGTAATGGGACGGGTAGAGGATATGTGACTGGGTGGGGAGATGTGTGTAGGTGGGTGGATGTGTGTGGGTTGGGAAATGTGTGCTTGGGGTGTGGGTGGATGGGATGTGTGATGGGTGAGAGGTGTGTATGGGTGGGGAGATGTGTAGGGATGTGGTGGATGGGTGGGGGAATGTATGTGTGTGTGGGTTTTGGGTGGGGGAGTAGGAGTGAATAGGGTATGTGTGGGTGGGTGGTGGATATGTCTCATACCATAGTAATATGCATTATTTATGTTTACAAAATTCATTTGACAATGATTTTCCCTATGCACTGTTGATAAAAGAAAGATGAGTGATTGGAAGGGCCAAATGTAAGACAGGCCTGCGTGCCCAATTTGTTACCCTTTGAAAATAAAGTCTGTTCGTTCGTTCACCTCTTTCCCTTCATCTCCCTCTTCCCCTCTATCTCCCTTGACACAATCTCACCTCTTCCCCTCTATCTCCCTTGACACAATCTCACCTCTTCCCCTCTATCTCCCTTGACATAATCTCACCTCTATCTCCCTTGACACAATCTCACCTCTTCCCCTCTATCTCCCTTGACACAATCTCACCTCTTCCCCTCTATCTCCCTTGACACAATCTCACCTCTTCCCCTCTATCTCCCTTGACACAATCTCATCTCTTCAATACCAGCCTCGAGCCTAGCAAGTAGCACACAAGAGACAATCAAGCTTCAAGAGTCCAGATTTAAAATAAATATGTACAACTGACAAAATATCATACATGAACAAACAGGAGCAGATCATATTGCATTCAACATGTATCACACAAGACCTTAGCTTCATCTCATCAAAGATTAATGTGCCAACTGGCGTAGGTGCTCATGTCTCTGCACAGATCTCGGTCCTTGGTGTTCTGGATCAACTCTGCTGATGATACTCCTCCATTCCACTTTCTAAGTCCAACCAATTCATTTCTCTGGGTCTGCCTGTGCCTATTTTCCTTCTAATCTTTCCAGTCGTCACAATGTTCTCCAATGCCTCTCTTCTCATCACATGACCAAAGAAAGCTGTGTGTCTCTTTCTTGTAGCTGTATGTGATGTTCTAATTTCATGAGCCTCTCCCAGGCAAGTATTGGTGGCTCTGGCAGTCCAGGACACCCTCAACACTTATCTCACGGGGTAAAAGGTGACAAGAATTCTGAAGGTGTCAGGTATGCGAGCTGTCATAGTGGATGGCTAGCTGGAATGTCTGCTGGTCAAGTATTTGGCCCCCCACAGACAGGAATTTTAAAAGAAATCAAGATCTGGGCTCCCAGGCTGACAAACCTGACACGGGCACCAGGAATTGTCTACACACCCCCCAGGCATGTACAAGTGTTCTGTACCTTTCAATCAATCAGGTGCTGTCTCCACAATGAAGGTTGGCTGCAACAGATCTCCAACACTGTCTGTCTCTCACCTTGATTGTACATTCTGTCAGACTGCTGTTCGTTCATCTCTTGATGTCATCTTCCCACTTGTATCATTGTCTACCTCTTGTTAGCTTATCTTCAACCTTGCCCTCCAGTATGGTGTTTTATAAGAGTGTTTTGTCTTTTAACATGGCCAAAATATTTCACTTGCCTCTTTTTTATTTCTTATTAACGCTCTTTTCATTCTTAGTTTTTCTAGTGCCTCTGTATTTGATTGTTTTGGTTTCCATGAAATAGGACTTTACCATTACTTTTTGTTAAATGCTAAGGGCAGGATAAGTGGCAACAGATGGAGTGTTCACCTGGCCATGATGAGAGACCAGCCTCGTGATGATGGTGGCCTCTACTCCCACTGTCTGGTAGAGTTCAAGCCCACTAGTTATATCTCTTCTTTAAATGTTGATACCATTCTAGACCCAGGATAGCGGTCCATTGTGTTTATTATTAGACCTGTGCTTGATCTGAGGCCTGTTGCTCTCTAAATATGTTCGGGTAGAAAGCCTGTCCAAGTTCTGTGGTTGTGGGTTCTGGTGGATGATAGCTAATGATATTGTTATAAGGATGTATACTTGGCTATGCGTTGAAATACACTTGCTCCTTCAGTGAGGCACTGTCATCACATGGAGGTGACACGTTCAAACCCTGTCCATATTTCACAGCGGTGGGTTAATGATATATCTGCCTGATATCATGTTGATTGTGTATAGTTGGCCATTTGTTGAAGTATAAAATGTTGAACACGTATAGTTGGCCATGTGTTGAAGTATAAAATGTTGAATACGTATAGTTGGCCATGTGTTGAAGTACACTTCTTTGTTTCAGTGATGCGCTGTCATCATGTAGAGGTGACTGGTTCAAATCCTGCTGTGTATGTGTGAAACTGTGAGATATTACGTGTGTAAATACTGTAATGTATTGTATAGTGTGATAAATTGCATATATGTGATGTACTATGTAGACATTATGTCTTGAAGGTGTCTTTACAATGATGTACTATAATGTACTGTATACTGTGATAGATGACACATATGTTTTGTCTGTCACTGTGACGTACTATGTAGACATTGTGTCTTTACAACATTATGATGTTATATATTATCAGGATATCTATGCAAACATTTGCATGGTATTATGATGTTTTCTGTGCAATTGTAATATATTATGTGCAAACATAAGTCATACTGTAACATATTAGATAATGTATGTGTCAAAATAAAGCAACATAATAACGCTTGAATTAGGATTTCAGTGTGGTTCGGAGACATAGATAGATGACACAAAACTGAGATGGTCAGAACCAGTGTTTAACTGGAACAATCAGCATCTTCACCGTATAACATTTTCTGAGAGAGACAGGGCATCTAAGTGTTTGCCTGTAACACAGTGATATTCCTAAAGCCAAGTAATGATTGTGTGAAATTGTGATGTGGTTTTCATTTTTATTCTGTCTTCTAGAAACTCAATGGAAACTGCCTAATACTCAACATGTAAAACATACTGATTCAGTGAGAACAAGCACACCAGCGTCAAACATCACCCACAGATTCTATCAAACACTGCATACTGAAACAAAACATCACGCACAGATACAATCTGTACAGAATCAAACAACATTCACAATCTGTGCACAAACAATCAAACATCACGCACAGATATAATCTGTACAAATTCAAACATTGTGCACAAACAATCAAATATCGCTCATACATATAATCAAATGATCTGTACAGAATCAAACAACATATTCCATGAAGAAACACACAGCACATCCAGATACAATCAAACAATCTGCACACAAGCAGTCTGTGCAGACACAACCAAACATCACGTACAGAAACAATCGCACATCCAGTACAGGCACATCACACAGAGAAACAACTATCAGCTAGTGATTTATATCACGTCAGTAAGGAATTTGCCGCCATAATCAACATCTTCACGGACTTTGCCTTGCTAGCATCTAGACCGTGAGTGTCGGCCAGCCGTAACTTGTGGATAAGGCCCCCGAGAACAGTGGGAATGTGGTCAGCCGTCATCGTCTGGGAGGGGTCCAGATTCATTACGGCCTCCTCCAAGTACCTTAGAATAGACGCAATAAGAAAGTGCGGTTTAAACTATATATATATATATATATATATATATATATATATATATATATATATATATATATATATATATATATATATATATATATAAAAAAGGATGTGTGTGTGTGTATGTCCTTTATGCGTTCGCGAACGGTCCATCCGATTGAGATGAAATTTTCTACACGTCTTCCTCTCATTCCCACGCTGCCAACTGATATTTTTATAGTGTGAAATCGGCTGCTTACTTAATATTGTTTAATTTTTCATTGTAATTTCTATATAGCAAGGGGACTTAACTCTGTAAAAGTTATTTCAAGGGGCATAACTTTTAATAACTTTTCTGTATACCTTATAGTCATATTGTTGCATGGTTTTCAAAGATTTATAAACTCTTTGTCTATAGTTATTTACCGGCATATGAGTTATAATAAATCATGATACAATCTTTAAGACATTTTCAAAGTTTTCATAAAAATAATGCATAACATTGTAACTCATCTTTTTATGCTTAAGAAGTTATCTACAGTCATGTCGGTGATTACCAACATAATAAATAAATAAATAATAGTTACCTTATCTCTATCAAGTTTGAAGATTTTATATTTCTTTACACCATCGCCAACTCTAAGAAGACATGGAACAACTTCAGCCATTATTAAATCTACAGGCATATGGGTTATAATCCTCCTCCTCCTTTCAAAGTTTTCATAAAAATAATGCATAACATTGTAACTCATCTTTTTATGCTTAAGAAGTTATCTACAGTCATGTCGGTGATTACCAACATAATAAATAAATAAATAATAGTTACCTTATCTCTATCAAGTTTGAAGATTTTATATTTCTTTACACCATCGCCAACTCTAAGAAGACATGGAACAACTTCAGCCATTATTAAATCTACAGGCATATGGGTTATAATCCTCCTCCTCCTCTCTTCCCCTCCCCCTCCTCCCTCCTCATAATCCCTCCTCCCTCCCTTTTCCCTTTTCCTCCCTCCTCCTCCTTATCCCTCTTCCTCCCTCCACCTCTTTCCCCCCTCCTCCTCCCTCCTCACCCTCGTCCCAATCACTCCTCCTCCCTCTCTCTCCTCCTCCCTCTCACTCCTCCTTCTCTCTGCTTCTCCCCCTCCTCCTGCGTTCTCCTCCTCCCTCCTACTACTCCCTCCTCCTCCCTCCTATTCCTCCCTACTCCTCCTCTTCCCTCCTCCATTTACCCAAGACAGACAGACAGTCAGTCGGGAACGGGAGCTTATATGACTACTTATATGATTTAAATTAGATGCTCTACACCATGGGCTGGGCCGGGTCAGACAAACAGACAGACAGACAGATAGATAGATAGACAGACTGTCAAAGAGCTGCAAGTGACCTAACAGAGAAGATAGAAGTAGAACTATGGAAATAGACCTAGACAGGATCAGGAGAACATAGCTATTTAGGAAATATGAACAGAAGGGACCGAAGCACGAGTGAGAACTATAAATAGTTCTCCGACTGGACACACTCGTGTCCTAACAGGGGACACTGTACCACGTGAGCTGGAGTTGGCCACAATAGAGTGGGGAAACCCACATCACGAGAAGTGTCAACGAAACACCAGTAACTTTAAACAGTTGACCAGTTACTAACAGCGTGCTGGAACTCCGAGCACGCAAACTAGCTGATGCACGAAGAGTCAACTGCTCGTGGCTGGACATGCCACGAAGATCGTCAGACCGGGACTCGACAGCGTAGAAGACAGACGGAAGTATTCGCTGTGAATACTTTGTTGCTTACAAAGGACAATAGCAATAGTTGTGACTTAGACTTAGCTTCGATAGATATTACCATCGATATCATCTTTCACATAACATCATCACGATATACCATGATGTGTATTACCTACGTGGTTATCCGCTCGCAGTGCTACTGTACAACTAGCTAATAAACTTGTATTATAAATGTACACTTTTGTACATTCTCATTTCGTGTGGTACAAAAGAGGAACCCTTGTATGCCTGTCAAAGTTAAGTTGTTGACACAGACAGACAGACAGACAGAAGCCACACAGACAGTCGGGAACGGGAACTTATATGACTACTTATATAAATTAAATGAGATGCTCCCCACCAGGGGCTGGGCGAAGCCAGGCCGGGCCAGACAGACAGATAGATAGTCGGGAACAGGAACTTATATGACTACTTATATGAATTAAATGAGATGCTCCCCATCAGAGGCTGGGCGAAGCCGGGCCGGGTCAGACATACAGACATACAGACAGATAGATAGTCGGGAACGGGTGCTTATATGACTACTTATATGAATTAAATGAGATGCTCCCCACCAGGGACTGGGCGAAGCCGGGTCAGACAGACAGACAGCCAAGCTGGCAAAGACCTAGGCCATAGCGGGGAGAAATTAGAAAAATGGGCAGAACAGAAATACAAAGAGGAAACAGAAAGAAGAGCTGCAATAGAGAGAGATGAACGAGCACTTGAAAGACAGCATCAGAAAGAGATGAGAGAGTTAGAGGAAACAAGCAAGCAAAAACAAATAGAGTTAGATAATGCCACAAAGCAAAAGCAAATAGAGGTAGACTCACAAACAAAGTTAAAGATGAAAGAAATGGAAATTGACTCAAACACTCAAATAGCTACCACTAAACAGATGAGTCAGGAAGAGCAAAACAAATTTTCTAAATATAAAGGGATTATCAAGCCCTATAGTCAAGGAGATTCAATTTCAGCCTGGACCGAAAATATCGAGTTTCAGCTCAGATTTCAGAAAGTACCGTTAGAAGATTGGGCCATGATTTATATGAGAAATCTCTCTGGGGAGCCCTTAAAAGTTATTGAGTCTATACCAACAGAATTAAGAAACAACTACCAATATATTCATGACAGAATCATGCAGCATTTTCTACTCGATGCTCCTGGATATCAGATCCAGTACTCACAAATTAGACCAAAACCGAACGAGACGTTCCTAGATTATGTATCTAACGTTCAAAGTATATTCAGGCAGCGAAAGTAGAAAAGAGTTTTGACAAGTTACAAGACTTAATGGTTATGGATAAAGTGATATCCACAGTGCCAACTCCTTTCGCTAAGTTCCTTCAACAAGCAGACATTGAATCTCTAGAACAGTTGGAGAAACGTGGTTCGGCGTATTTCTCTTCCAACTGAGATTCTGAAATTACAGCGTTTGCTAAAAACCAACCTGTCAAAGACTCGACTGCATCCCCTTCGCCAGGAAGAGCAGTCAATCATGAAGAGACCAGGAGGGGATACGTGCCCGAGGGAAGGGCATGGGACACGCGTCATGAGACACGCAGGCGGTGTTCAGAGAGTTAGCACTTTAATCACGATAACATCACGCCTCGTGGTAGCCACAGAGAAGTTGAGTATACACTCAACTTGCCACGTCTGCCATCAGCGTGCCATGTGAGGCAACACGCACCAAGGTGAAGGTGAATCCGCGTGGTGTGTGACCACGGGAGGAGAGATTGGCAGACGGCCGGACGGGACTTGTAGTATACACCTCGTTAGAGTAGCGACAGGGGTATTTGTGTTTATTTGTGTAGAAAGCTAGCATAGGGGTAGCAGCTCGTGATAGATAATACTGTGGCTGTATGTTGTGTGTTTCAATAGCGACTGTTCACTGCTTGTAGCGAGCCAACGGCAATAAATGTACCATTTAATTTCCTCGCACACGACTTGCAAGTTTTCTTGTATGGTGTGCCAGAAGTACCCGATGATGCCTGTCAGTTGAGTTGTTGACAGGCAAGGGTAATTGTGGTTGTCAGAAGTGAAGCTTGAACGTAAGTTCAAGCTAATCCACTCATCCACGGGCTCTGGACTAGGGTTTAATTTTTGTAGTGACGGTAATTTGTGCAAACGAGTGCAATTTGCGGGCTAGAAATATGCCTATCGTGACGAAATATAGTGTTTAATTGTGTTTATTTAGTGAAATCATGTATTCTGCAAAGCTGTAAGTATTAACATTCTTGTTTTCTTATATTTATTTATGTATTTACCAATTTATTCTTGAATAAGCACCAAACATGATTCAGGGCGGAGCGATACACCGCCAGCCGACAATATCGATTTTTGGAAACTAAAAATAACGCTGTGCTGTGACGTGGAGTGATTGACAAACAGTTGGCCTGCGTCATTAGCATAAAGCCATCGAGTGTTAACAAGATCGCTTAGCGGCTGCCCGCCTGAATCTGTGCTTTATATCGTTTATTATTTATTTATTTCAATTACTAAATGAATATATTTATTTATTTAAACATTATTATGTTATTTTTATTCATTTAAAAGCAGTTATTCATATTTTTGGTTCTACTTTCTCTTTGTTTATCGTCACGAAGGAACTATTTTTTGCCAAGCAGATGACTTGGCTGCACAACACTTACAGAAATTAACTAGATTAGTAACGAAAGGCAATTACTGTTAGAACAAAGACAGGACATTGACATTAAATTTAATTAATACATATTCTAGTTGTTCGTGAGTCTGTCATTGTCTAAGTCATTGTCCTTAGTTGTCGAGTAAATCATATCGTGCAGTAGACGTGTTTACTACTGCCCTGCATATCAGAGGGCGAGAAACAGCTGAGTACTTACGCCGATGTGCCAAATATAGTGTCCTACTTATAAAACGTGTCTCCTCCCGAAGGTACCAAACAAGGTGACCGGTGTCAATGGAGCTTACGTTCCCTGATTCTCGGGAACATTAAGTTGAGTATACCTATATTTTTGGCATGCATTGTGATTAATAGTGCATCTCTTTTTCAGCTTGTGATACAGTATCATATTTTTTGTGCTCTGATATTCCAACATAGAATTTTGTGCAACACATAAACTGGAAATAAAATTAATATTCCTTAACGAGGAACAAATAGATAACATTGTAGATAAATAGGTAAATAAACAAAGCAGGGTAAGTCAACACTAGCTAATTACTTAACAGCATGGCGACCTTATCTGACTTTATAAAAGCAGGTAAAGATTTACAATATACAGGAAAGGACTTAGAGGAATATGCTGATAGGAAATTTAAGGAAGCAAAGGATGCAGAGAGGGACGAACGCGCACGAGAAAGAGAACAAGAAAGACAGCATCAAAAAGAGATTGCTCAACTAGCTGAGATAACAAAACAGAAACAGCTAGAAGATGACAAACAGATTAAGCAAAAAGAATTAGAGATTAAACAACAACAGTTAGAACATGATAAGACAGTTAAACAACAACAGTTAGAACATGATAAGACAGTTAAACAACAACAGTTAGAACATGATAAGGAGATTAAGCTAAAGCAATTAGATCAGGAGAAAGAATTGAAACAAAAGGAATTAGATCTAAAGCAAAAGCAAATAGATCAAGAGAGAGAACTAAAGCAAAAAGAGATAGATGTTAGGGAAAAGCAAATACAAGTTGAATCAGAGACACAGTTAAAGATGAAGGGTATGGATGTAGACTCACACGCAGAGATCTCTGCCACTAAATTAAGAAGTCAACAAGAAGAAAATAAGTTCAACAAATACAAAAATATTATCAAACCATACTGTAAAGATGATTCCATATCAGCCTGGACAGAGAATGTAGAGTATCAATTTAAATATCACCAAGTTCCTTTAGATATGTGGGCTCCGATTTACATGAAGAATCTAAGTGGTGAGCCCCTTAAAGTAATAGAGTCTATTCCTATTGAACTTAGATCTAGCTATCAATACATCCATGATAGGATTATGCAGCACTTTTTACTTGATGCCCCTGGGTATCAGGTTCAGTTCTCAAATTTAAGACCTAAGCCTAGTGAAACTTTTATAGATTATTTTTCAAATGTGCAGAGTGTACTAAACAGGTGGCTTAAAGCAGCTAACATAGGTAAAGACTTTGATAGATTAAAAAACCTAATAGCTATGGACAAGGTTATATCTACTATACCTTCTCCTTTTGCTAAGTTTTTGCAGCAATCAGACATTGAGAACATCGAGCAGTTCGAAAAAAAAGGCTCAGCATATTTTTCTTCTAACAGAGAGATTTTTAAGACCTCAAGTGACTCTGAAATAGTTTCCTTTGTGAAAGACCAACCCAAAAACCATCAGAGCAACAGAAAACCTTTTCAGAAATATGACAAGAAAGACAGAAAAGTGGCAAAATGTATTTATTGTCAACAGATGCATGACACTTATTCTATGTGCGACAAATCGCCGAACTATCCGGCGCATCTTGAAAATGTTATCAAGAAGCAGCAAAATAAAAGATCGGCATACAGGCGGGCAATCAAATGTTTTTTTTGTTCCTGTTATGGCCATTATTCTAATAAGTGCCTTGGCCGCCAACGTATGAAAGCTAACAATGCTATTTTGATTGACACCTCTTCAGATAGTGGTAGTGAGTATGAGTGTGAGGGTGAAAATGAAACTGAAGTTGACTTGCCTTTCAAACAAGCTGAGGACTGTGTGTGGTGCAAACGATATGTTAAGCTTTGACAGCTGTGAACGATGTCACCAGTTCCATGCAGACGGAAAACTAGAATGTGGACATACAGTACCGTTCTCATCTGAGAATGTAAACTGCAGCACTAGCCTCCAGAGGCAATTTGGTGTTCCACAATGCAATGGTCAATAATGTACCATGCCAATGTTTGCTGGATAGTGGCAGCACCCTTATTGGTCTTCGAAAAGAACTAGTGAGTCCGGGTGATTACACAGGTGACACTGTGAAATGCCGAACCTTTTCGGGTAACGTTGAGATCTACCCTTTGGCAAAAGCCCACATTAATACTCCTTTTCTTTCGGGTACCTTTACTTGTGCAATACTTGACAACCCTTGTACTGATTTAATTTTGGGGTGCTTACCCCAACTGAAACAATGTACTAGTGATGAAATAGTTGCATGGGAGAAATTGAATGCAGCTAATGCAACAACCAGAGTTGACACTTCAAAACATCATGACCCATTACAAGATGAGACACTACTGATGCTTTTTCCAACCAGCACAGATGACACAAACACACAGAAATTTATACACCAGCAGAAATCTGATCTTAATGTGTCTCCATATTTAAACTTAATGAAACAAAGAGCCAAAATCACCAAACATACATCAGTGTTCTCTAGATTGAAGAATGGCATTTCAACTAGATGTCATACTACAGGTAACCATGAACAGGTGTTACCTGAACAACACCGTTTAACTGTGCTAAAGAATGCACATAAAACACCGTGTGCTGGTCATCTGGCATACAACAATAACAGGCCAGGTTTTTTTCAATAATATAAAATTATTTTGTCATAATGTATTTGCTTGTAATGTCTGTCAACAATTAGTACGAAAGTTTAAGGGTGGACATCCTACAGCTGAAGTACAACCCTCTACACTGGTACCCAAGCCATTTGATAGAGGAAGGGTCAGTTCTACCACAAGCACACAAACAAAGGTGCGAAAACAAGTGATCTTGAACTTGATCAAGACAGATTTAGGCTACTTCCATACAAACTAAATGGCAAGGACCATTCAAGGTGGTACATAACCATGGTACATGTTGACGATGGAATGTCGATAAACAGACACTTAGAGATATTCCATGTCAACATGCGAAAACCTCACTTTTCAAGACAAGAGACAGAAGTAGTGACAGACGAACAGAGTGCACCAACACCTAGTGATCAGACGACAGACATACAGAGCGCAACTACACTAGTTAGCGAGACTGGCAAATCCGAAGAGGGGCATACATTTAGTGAACTGACAGAATACACATGAATATATCAGAATACTGATGACTGGACAATACACTTACTGAAACTGAGACATGCCTTTGACAGAGTGCGACTCTTCGGTCTCGCTGTCAAACCAAGCACAGTGGAAATAGGCCTCAAAGAAATTTAATTTTTTCGATCATGTCATCTTACATCTCTTGGTGTCATCTGACAAGGCCATGTCAAGTTAAAACTGACAATCATTACAAAAAAAATTATGAATCTGACCATGCCTACCACATAGAAGCAGGTCAGAAGCCTTTTGGGATTAGTAAATTACTCAGAAATTATAATTCTATATTCCAATCTTTTAAAAGCATTTGTAAAATGAAATGTGAAAGATGCATTATTAATTTCTGCATTGTCAAAAATGAAAATTTTTTTTTGTAATATTCCAATCCTCCGCTTGCCTAATCCTAGGCTCGTTTATTATTCTAGGACAGATACCAGCAGTACTAGGCCAATTTTTTTAGGGCATCTTCCACCCGAGTTGCTACGTGAGCCGTAAGATCACACCTGCTGAGTCCAGAGATTCCATATCACAGTTGCAACCCTAAGCGTCATCTATGCGGTGAGAAAGCTCCATCGAGTTCTGACGGATGTTCACTGCATTGTCCAGACCGACAACTCCCCGATCACGGTCATAGAAAGTGGTGTGCATCAAAATGACCGGCTATACAGGTGGTCACTAATTTTACCATCTGGGGTAGAAATACCTGAAATCCCACATATAAATGTAGAGTGATAGTTAGTACATGAATATATTATATTATTCTATGTAAAATAGGGTACATATACATCGACAGTATATGCTTAATCATGTACCAAGAACAGTGAACTATCAGGTGTCCGTAGACATTAAGGCAAGAACTGTGCTGCAGAACGTAAATATCACCGTGTGAACAAGGACAGATCGTTTCCAACTAAGCTCCATTCCGGTGTATCATTGGTGTGAAACGCAGAAAACAGTGTCAGAACAGTGCTTAATTACAGACACGAAAAGGCTGAGCTACGACACCAGCGAACTCTACACGTGCACTACCGATAGAACATTATGATGACTGTGCAAAGTATTTCAGATACCCAGGCAAAGTGTGTAGATATATTATGCCTATACAAGCAATGTACAAACATGAAGGCAACTACTAAACCTGTGGAAACTGAATAACATGTATATAAACTTAATGTGATATGTAATATAATATTTTAAGATAATGACAAAATAGAGGTAGGTTAGGGGAATATAATAGTTCTCATTTATTTTAATAGAATAGTTATTACAGTAGTTGTAACTTAAAATATTAGTTTAGATATGACAATAGTTAATTACTAGCTAAAATAAAATTATGATAAGAATAGTACCATTTAGATTATTACATTTCATTTACCTTCAGTTTAGTTTAGTTTATTCCATCTTAATGAAACCATACCATCTATTAAACATTACCATTTATTAGTATCATCATTTTACATCACAATAGGTTAAAAAGAGTAGATAAGTGAACATACATCATTTACACCATTTAGATTAAGAACATCACTCATATAATGCCATTGTACATGTAAAAACATTATTTAGCATAGTATTTAGAAAATTACATAATTTGTGTTCACATCATCCATGTAATTAAGGTACATAACTCACATCACATCCATTACATTTAAATAGTTAAATTACTTCCCTTAGATTAGATAAACATAACGATTAACATAAACATATCATATAATTAACATGACAAAAATTTAGTTAACACATTATATATTTATTTATAGAAGTAGTATTAGTATGTTAGAATGTAAAGTTCTATGTTAGTGTAATATAGTGGATGATGAGACCAAGGGGACAAATCATCAACCCTTTCTCATCCATGTAAATATATTGTAAATACATGACTCGTGCAACAACTTTCGCACCGTCATGAGGCTCAACCATCTCAAACTGAGCCAAACCTGTACAGTGTCACTCCAAGGTTTTTAAATAATCAGAAGAATTAGTGTGGAAGGATAATAGATGTGTGACAGAATTAAGGGTGAAAGCAGTGTGACAGAAGTGTGAAAGTGAGAGCGAAGGGAAAATAGACGGAAGAGAGTGAGATTGGTCAGCGAATTCTTCTGCCGCCTGGTTCGAATTTTAATATTTGTCTGTGTTAGTGTTGGTTTTCGTTAGTGAAAATGTGCTAGTATAAATGTGTGTCTGCAATATAGTTTAGAACTTACATTACAGTATTTTGAGTTTCATAACAAGGGAATGTAGTCACGAATTAGTGTTATGCACCTGTTTGTGGCCGCATTTAACCAAATTATGACACTTAAAAAACTAACATACATACACAGAGGACTTAGAATCATAGTTTAGAAGTTAGATTAGTAAAGTAATTACATCCAAACACGCAAACAACCAGAAAAACAAACATATAAATTACATACACTTTTTGTAGATCAAAGGGATATAACTTCGGATCAGGGGACATAATAGACAACGAAGAACTATCTTAACAGTGTAATAGAACTTTACACGCGGAAGCGATGTAGGTAAAGCCTGTCGCACACACTCTTGTATAAAGGTTGTTAAATATTATATGGGGGACATGAAGCAATTCATGTGTTGACCCTAAGAAAGTCAACTTTGTATGGGTAGTAAGTTAATTTACTATGTGAGGGCAGGTCTTATAAGACAACGGTCCGGTTCAGACATACCTCTAATAAATATAATATAGCATGTGAGAAGAAGGCTCACGCCAACCAGACAAGTTTGTGGCGATTGCCAGTAGCCACGTAAAGTTTTGCTACATTGTGACAATAGTCAGTAGAAGTCTATTACATTACCCAAAACCAGGTTACCTAGAGTCTTTGACAAAAATTAGAGACACTAATTTTTTATAACCTCTTGCGTCACAACCAATGAGTGAAAGTTGATGACGCAACACAGGAGGGGTGGGTGTGTGTCAAAGACTCGACCGCATCCCCTTCGCCAGGAAGAGCAGTCAATCATGAAGAGACCAGGAGGGGATACGTGCCCGAGGGAAGGGCATGGGACACGCGTCATGAGACACGCAGGCGGTGTTCAGAGAGTTAGCACTTTAATCACGATAACATCACGCCTCGTGGTAGCCACAGAGAAGTTGAGTATACACTCAACTTGCCACGTCTGCCATCAGCGTGCCATGTGAGGCAACACGCACCAAGGTGAAGGTGAATCCGCGTGGTGTGTGACCACGGGAGGAGAGATTGGCAGACGGCCGGACGGGACTTGTAGTATACACCTCGTTAGAGTAGCGACAGGGGTATTTGTGTTTGTGTAGAAAGCTAGCATAGGGGTAGCAGCTCGTGATAGATAATACTGTGGCTGTATGTTGTGTGTTTCAATAGCGACTGTTCACTGCTTGTAGTGAGCCAACGGCAATAAATGTACCATTTAATTTCCTCGCACACGACTTGCAAGTTTTCTTGTATGGTGTGCCAGAAGTACCCGATGATGCCTGTCAGTTGAGTTGTTGACACAACCAAACAGATCTTTCAACCAGAAATCTTATCAGAAGAAAGATAAACCATACCAAAAGCCACCCCAGTGTGGATACTGCAATTTATATCACCAACAGTTCTCAATGTGTGATAAAAATCCTTCATACCCTGCACATCTTGAAATGATGATCAAAAAGCAGGAAAACAAAAAGGAATTCATATAAACGTGCAGTTAAATGTTTTTTTTTGGTTCGTCTTATGGACATTATTCTTCTAAATGTTTGGGCAGGCAGAGAATGAAGGCCAGCAACGCTGTGCTGATTGATACATCTTCTGATAATGACAGTGAAGTTGAGTGCGAGAACGAAAATGTATTACCATTCAATGAGTGTGAAAGTGTAGCTGTTGTTACTGATATTTTAGACTTCGATAAATGTGATACTTGTCACCAGTTCCAAACGGACGGTAAACTCAAATGTGGTCACATTGTACCATTTTCTAATGAAGATGCAAATTCAGCTTTAGCCTCCAGAGGCAATTTAAAGTTCCACGATGCACTGGTCAATGAATATCCATGCCAATGTTTACTTGATAGTGGAAGTACTTTAATCGGGGTAAGAAAAGAACTAATTAACCCAGAGGATTATACGGGCGATTTTGTTAAATGCCGCACTTTTTCTGGCAATATTGAGAAATACCTGCTAGCAAAAGTCCGTATAAACACCCCGTTCCTTTCCGGCACATTTACGTGCGCTATTTTACAGAACCCCTGTGCTGACCTCATTTTAGGGTGCCTACCTGGGTTAAGACACTGCACTGATGGCGAAATACTAGCCTGGAAACAATCTAACACAGCTAATGCAGTAACTAGGTCAGAGACCCAAACACATCAGAATGACCTACAAGATGAAATGTTACAATTATTAACACCTAGCGGTACTATTGACAAGACCACTTGACAAGAGTTTATCGAGGCACAACGCGCCGATCCAACCATTGCACCTTATTTTAAATTATTAGGTGAAAAGGCCAAATTAACCAAAAATGCCTCCTGGTATTTTAAACTCCACAATGGAATTCTCATGCGATATTACACCACCAATAACCATGAAATTCAGCAGACGGTGTTACCTTTGAAAATCGACAAAGCGTGTTAAACATTGCACACGATTCACCGTTTGCTGGACATTTGGCTTATGACAAAACTAGAGCCAGAATTTTAGCACATTTCTATTGGCCTAAGTTTTGTAACGATATAAAATCATTTTGTGGGTCATGTACCATTTGCCAACATTTAGTGAGAAAGGGAAAGCATGTAACAGCTGAGGTCCAACCGTCAACATTGGCCTCTAGACCGTTTGAAAGTGTAGTGGTGGATATTGTTGGACCCCTGAATCAGGTGTCGAACAAAGGAAACCGGTTCATACTAACCCTCGTGGATCTCTGTACGAGGTGGGTCGAGGCGGTGGCCCTAAAATATATTACCTCCAAAGATGTAGCTAATGTATTTTTACATCTATTTTCTCGATTCGGATTCCCTCGAACCATTTTATCAGATCGGGGAACCCAGTTTATATCGGCTGCTACGCAAGCCCTTACAAAATTACTAGTAATCAAACAACATTTCACTACTGCCTACCACCCTGCCAGCAATGGAATCATAGAGAAGATTAACGGGGACCTAAAACACATGCTGGCAAAGGTAACAGCAGAGAACCCAGCTGATTGGGATACTCTATTACCAACGGTGCTGTTTGCCTATCGAGAAATTCCGCACTCAAGTACGGGTTTCTCGCCATTTGAGTTAGTGTATGGGGCGAACCCTCGTGGACCCCTAACGATTTACCATCAGTTAATCACTAGTACACTAGATAGTCCAACCCCAGTAACACCGTACGAGATGGTAACAGAAACACGCGATAAAATTATGAAGGCGTGTGTAATAGCCAAATCATCTTAGGAGAGAAAAGGCCAGATCTACCGTCATTATGCCAATAAGGGTGCCAAAACCCCACACCTTGAACCCAATCAAGAGGTGCTACTTTTACTACCAGATAAACGTAATCTATTATTAACTTCATGGCAAGGGCCATTCAAAGTGGTACGAAAAATATCAGATGTCGATTATGAAATACTGATAAACCAAAAATTAAAGATATTTCATATCAACATGCTGAAGCCTTACTGCTCACGACAAGAACCGATGACAGACGAACAGAATGCACCCACACCAAGCAACCTGACGACAGACGTACATAGCGCACCTACACTAGCTAGAGCGACAAAAGACGACGACAGCGCATATACACCTAGTCAGGAAACAGAACACACAGGTAGTACAACAACAGCACTCAATCAGATAGACGACGATGACATAGAACTACCAGTCCCAACAGTAGACATGACTGGGACAATTGATAGTATATGAATAGAACCGAGACTTACAGACGAGCAAAGACAACAGACAATAGAGCTAGTAACAGAATACAGGGACATTTTTTCCGACATTCCAGGTAGAACTGACAGAATCGAACACTCCATTATTCTGACTGATAACACCCCTATCAAATGCCGACCTTATTTCATCCCATTAAGTTATAGGGAAAATCTCGACAAGGAACTTCTAAATCTTGAGTCGAGTGGAATAATCCAAAAGTCGCAGTCAGAATATTCTTTTCCTATCGTCCTTGTGAAGAAAAAGGACGCTACGATCCGCCTCTGTGTTGATTTTCGCCGGTTAAATAATGTCACCAAGGTCGATGCAGAGCCAATCCCATCATGTGAGGATCTGATTCTTGATATGTCCACCCCTCGAATTTTTTCTAAACTTGACCTAACTAAGGGATACTGGCAAGTCCCGATGCATCCACTTTCTATCCATCTAACAGCATTCTCAACACCTCTAGGTCTGTATAAGTGGCGATTCCTTCCTTTTGGCCTTCGTAATGCTCCAGCCACTTTTGTCCGACTCACCAGGGACCTTCTTCATGGAGTTACAAATACGGCGACGTACATTGATGACATTTGTGTCCATACTGCAGACTGGACATCACACTTACAGAAACTGCGACATGTCTTCGATAGATTGAGATTATTCGGCCTTACTGTAAAGCCAACCAAAGTTGAGTTGGGGATGGAAGAAATTGATTTCCTAGGCCATACGATCACCAGAGGCCAACTTAAGACAGATGAGAAAATTGTCACTAAAATTTTGAACTTAACCATGCCAACGACCAAGAAGCAGGTCAGAAGCTTGCTTGGTCTAGTGAATTACTACAATAAGTTCATACCCAATTTTGCTGAAATCACCAGCGTTTTTTCTAATGTTTTGAAAGTATGTGAAATTAAATGTACAAGATGCAGAGTTAATTTATGCATTATCAAAATTAAAACATATGTTCAGCGTTGTACCTATCTTGTGCTTGCCTAACCCCAATCTTACGTATTTTCTTCGTACAGACGCAAGTGCTATTTCCATCACTGGCATTTTGGGACAGTTCTATGAGGGAATCTTTCACCAAATCATATATGTAAGCCGCAAGATTACCCCTGCTGAATCGAGGTACTCAGTCTCTGAGTTAGAGGCTTTAAGCGTCATCTATTGTGTCTGGAAGCTTCATAGATTCTTAGCGGGTACCGAGTTTGTCATTGAAACTGACAATTCACCACTGACAGTGATGCAGTCGGGAGTCCATCGTAATAACAGGATTTACAGATGGTCTTTGATCCTGCAAAATTATTCGTTCACGATAAAGCATATCAAGGGGAACATGAACGTTCTGGCAGACACACTTAGCCGACCTTCTCAGATCGATATACCAGAGGTACGAGAGGGAGCGATCCGACATCACCAAAGTCAGTGACACTGTAATTAACTAGTGCCTTATGTGGTGAATACAGACACTGTAGTGAGCGTACCATCGTGAATCGCCCGAACTTGCGTACTATTAACTGTGTCAGTGCTAGTGAAAATGAACAGACACATTATGAGATGTCTACGCCACCACCATATATGCAACCCATGAGTAGAACGATATTTCAACGTTACCCAGGATGAGAGCGTATATTTCAGACTTTGTCGAAATGAACTCTAATTTTCAACGAGATTCAATAGAGGATGCTACTCCGACAACACACCTGGATGTAATTAGGTAATTTAGATATATATAAATTGTATGTGATATGTATAATATTATGTTTTTATAACAGTTGCATGTAACATATTTTCGTAGTTACAATAGAGTGTAGAACCATATAACTTTATCTATGTCTTTTAATAGTTAAATGTCATTTACATGTAGTTAGATTTGAACCTACACAAATGTCAAAATCGGTAGGATTTTGATTTGGATTTAGTTAAAAACTCATTTAGGTTAACCTTTACATCATACTTTTCAACGTAGGAAACATTACTTTAGTTATCATCATTTAAACACATTTTTCTTAGACAGTTAGCTAATTAGAACATTACTTAGAAATTAATCCCATCATTTAGAAATTTATACCATTCTAGTTACTAACACACAATAAGGTAACTAACACACTTTTCCCCATTTTCATCATTTAGTTAGATTAGTTCCTTTAGTTAACGTAGCTCAGTACACCAACGTAGAATAGTTTAGCTAGATTAATCAGTACCCACAGGATTGGTAGTTGTTAAGTGTAGCTCTTCGGGAAGTAACAGTTCCCCTTCAGGACTGAACTCTGGAGGCAAACGTGTCAAGTCTGCAGCTTCAGATCCTGCTTGTCATGTAGTTATAGAGAATGCTAAGGCAGCAGTTGGTGGAGGCAAAAAGACAAAACCAAATGAACCACGGCCAATACAGAAATCACAGCTGCAGAAGGCATTAGCTCCTGTAGATAGTTCCCAGAAGACACTAGCTCCTGTAGATAGTTCCCAGAAGGCACTAGTTCGTGTAGATAGTTCCCAGAAGAGTAATGTCTGCCAGTATTCTGTAGAAGAAACATGTGGGGGGGGGGGGGGGGGGGGGGGGGAGAGTCATTCTCCAACACTTCAAGCCAATGTGCTGTTGTAAGTCCAGTCCCTCAGCCGAGAATCGTGTTGATTGATGCTGTGAAGAGCAACAAGATTGTACCTGATAATAAGAAAGATTATGAGCAAGGAAATAAGGAAGATTATGAACAAGGAAATAAGAGAGATTATGAGCGAGGAAAAGTAAAGTATGGGAGTAGGTCTAATAAACGGCAGAAATGTGATAACCAGTCACGGAGCAACTTCCGGAGGAAGCAGTTCACTATCAGTGTGGCGAAACGCCAGTGGCCCATGTCCTCATGCCTTCTTTGATTTTGGGTAAACAGTGGGAAACAGCTTTCGGGAACCATCAGTTCTCTTATTCACTCAATCCCCATGGAAGATAGTTCTCTTGGTTACTTTTACAACCCGTTATTCTTAAGAGAACTATTAGAAGTCTGCCTTTTCTTCGGGGAAACCCCGATAGGGCGCCTTACACCAAATACGCACCAGTGCAACTTCTGGTGCAATTCATGTCCGTTCCAACACCTACCGTTTGGTATTTGCATCATGTCAAGTTACCAATTTAAAGATTGGGACAGAAGTGCAGCCTTCTACTGCGGAATGGAAAGGTAATAATTTGGTTTTAATTAGTCATGCCAGACCTTGGCTTGTGAATCTCTGTTGTCTCGACTGGTGAGACGAATTGGCGAAAAGCCGGTCATGCCCTATTGTGAGTGGGTTGTCAGTTGACCAATCTAGCTAAGAGTCGTGTTCTTGGCATGGCATGGGAACGAATCGGAGGAATATATTTCCCCAAATGATGTTGCTTGTTCTTGGCAGCAGATGGACGGGTGCTATCTTTCTTCTTATGGCCGGAACTCGGCATAGTATTGTCTGTAATTTTATATTATAAACACGACATATATACGGTATGCCGGGGGGAGGGGAGGGCTCTGGGTGGACGCGCCCCCCCCCATCTATCTTCTTGAGCCGGAAGAGGGTATCCACTGGGCGGCTATCTCTTTCATCTTTTAGCGGATAGGGTGGCCAGGTGGACTGAATAGTTACTGGTCGATAAGATCATCTAGTTCTACGTGTAATGTGAGGCACTGCCGGTACATTGCGGCGACAGCTCAGACGAGAGCAGCGGCCGGAAGGGGTGGTTTCTTCTTTCCTATTCTTGCTAGGGAATAGGGAACTACACTTCTGTCCATACAGACCCACTACTATAATATTAGTTAAGGGGGGAAACACACATAATTACGCACACAACACCACAAATGCTGTGTCGTGAGAAAGAGAGGGTTTGCAAGTGAGAGGGAAGCCGGGAAACGAATGTGCCCAATAATAATAAAGGCAGTGGTATGAGTGTGGAGAGTGAGTGTCTTGCTATGCAAAAAGTTCATAGGGTAGACAACGGGACGTCTACAAGCTGGAGGTCTACTCAAGCCAGGACGTAGCCAATCCAGGGGCTACCTGACATGTCAGGCCCATTCACTCGGGCCATCTTATCTAATTGATTAGGTAAGCCAAAATCCATGACAAATTTATTAACTGAGGCCCAATTGGACCTCAGGATTGTGGTGCATGAGTCAGCCTAGTCGCTCACTAATCTCTGTCATCTCCAGGGTCCTCCTTGAAGTGAAAGGAGCATAAGGGATCTGCAGGGCCACGCTAGAATCACCTTAAGACATTCTCAGGTGAACCATGGACTTTCAGAACGGCCACAGGCTAATGAATCCAAGCAAGGAATCAATGTCCGATTAGTCCTGATCTAGTGGCATCCTTCAGTACCCGCTCAATACAAATCCCACATCAACTAAGAAGTGGTTGACCCTATGTTCCTGACTGGACCTACACCTCATTCTCGGTCCTACCCATCCGTGTCAGTGACATTGAAAGACCCATATCCATTCCACATTCATGAACTATTCCCATTATTTGAAAGCATTCCCAACCTTGTGCCAAATGAACTGTGAATTGACTATGTAGAGAAGTCCTCGCAAACCAGTGGCTTTGGTTCTACAGCAGCCTGTTGTTTGTACAACCGATCGGGAAGGAGGAAACTAACGAAGAACAGAATTGGTGAGGCAGATGTCGACTGACGGGACTTTGTAGTACTCTTCGGTCTAGGATGGAAAGCCATGAGGCTCTGTGTCAGAACTGAACTCTGTGTCCCTGTTTTGTCTGTAGTGAACTATCTGTTTTAACTGCCTTGATGTTATCCTGTGCTGTCCTTTATTAAGTCATTAAAATTCCTTTATAGTTTACTCTGACCATCGCCATGTTATCTATGGGTCAGCCAGAAATACACCGCAGGGAATAGGCCCCGAGGTCGAAAGAGAGAGTGACAGTGAGTCCAGGGAACGGAGGAGGGTTGGCAAGCAAAGAACTATCCCAGCCAGAGCTATATAATAGTATTGAAGAATTGTGACAGAGTTATTTGGGTCCCTCCACGTAGCTTGTTACAATCAGTATAACTGAAGTTGGAAGATATGATATGACCGTTCAGCAGATAAAACCGCTAAGACAATCCACTGACAGGACACGCAGACGGTCTGCATCCAGAAAAACAGGTCCTAGTGAGGATGTTGGTTCAACAACATGCTTCACGAAAATCAGAACTCATGAGGCTGAACCATTCAGCGGGATGGGAGGTCAGGGGAAGCCTGCTCACTCTATGAGTTCTGTCAAAGGGGATTCAGGAGATACCTCAGATAATCTAAAAGTAGAAGGAACAAACACAAAGAAAGCTGTGGCCAAGAGAGATAGTCAGCCGTTGAGAGCATCAGAGGATAAAGAAACTGAGTCTTCTAGAGCTCTACAAGCTTCATCTCTTTTCAAGTCTGGTGCTTCAGACTGGAGGAACATTGGACCACAGCAGCGGGCAGGGTAGTGGCGAGAGCAACAACATTTGGTCAGTGCAGTGTCCAGCAACTTTAGCTCCAGTGGCTGCACTGGGCAGCAGTTGTGAGCTTGAGAATACCAGCAAGTTCCCAGCAGCCACACCTGAAAGCCAAGGGTTTGTCTTTTGTTTACAAGATGAGAGCAGCAGTGGTCCAGTAGGGTTATCTACCGCGTGGACAGAATCTATCGAATCCTCTTGTATACACGAAGATGATGCAATAGGGTCATCTGGTGGATCCTTGGAATGCTAGGTTTGACCAGAGTGTACCTTCTGTCATACATTATGTCTGCCATGGGAAGCTCTTGTAGCTGACAGATTTATCATGAAGAATTTAAAAGGGTGTGCCTGCTTGCCCCTGCAGCCATCCTGGCAATATCCTGGTGTTTCTGTGCTAGATCAATTGCTCTAGCAAGCTGCAGCCATCCAGACAACGCACATAGAACATGTATTTATGTTCTAGATCAACTGCTCTAGCAAGCTGCAGCCATCCAGACAACACACATAGAACATGTATTTATGTTCTAGATCAGCTGCTGTAAAACCTGTTTTCTCTTGACTTTGGCTTGCTCTAGTCCAACATTTGTAGGTGGAAAAGTCCTACGTTAAATTCCAGTGAAAGACATGTTTTTCCAGGATCAAATATAGTTTTGTCTCCCCTGAACTGTAGGTAGTGAATCGGGTGCTTAGCCTTCTTGGACAAGAGCATGTCATTCTTGACCCAGCATTACCTCCAGCCGAATGCTGTGTAGTGATACATACATGTGTTCATCAGCTTTTGTGTTGTATTCCTTATCAATCATGTGCCATGCCGGTAAGTGTGGGAGGTCATAATTCGCCATTTCACTCAATCACCAGAGTTCCTGTCTCGACCATGCCATGTGGCCAAGCCATTCAAGTATTTACTTATTGGTCTTCCCCTTGATCTTGCCAGTTGTCACCAAGTTCTCTAATTTATTTCTTCTCCTAACATGTTTAAAAAATCTTGGCTGTCTACGTCCAATTTCTCTAATCAGTTTACGGTTTTCATTTGTTTCTTGAAGGACTTGTTCATTGGTTTTTCTGTCTGTCCATGGTATTCTTTGCATTCTCCTCAGAAACCACATTTCCACAGCCATCAGCTGTTTTTCAGCTTGACTACTCATTGTCCACGCTTCACATCCATACAAAAGTACAGGTTTTATGTAGCACCTCAACATTCTTTTTCTCATTTCAATTGACATCTTTTTATTAGTCAGTATGTTTTTCATCTTGCTAAAGGCTATTTTCGCCACGGCGATTCTTGTTCCAATCTCTTCAAGGTATATCCCATCAGATGTTATGACTGTTCCAAGATCCATCCATCCATCATGTGCCATGCCGATAAGCGTGAGCGGTCATGTTTTGCCATCTCACTCGATCACCAGAGTCGTGGATCAGCTCCGTGCTCCTGTCTCAACCATGCCACGTGGCCAAGCCATCCAGGTATTTACTTCTTGGTCTTCCCCTTGATCTCTTCCCTTCGATCTTGCCAGTTGTCACCAAGTTCTCCAAGTCATTTCTTCTCATAACATGCCCAAAAAATTTTGACTATTTACATCTGTCTTTAATCAGTTTACGATCTTCATTTGTTTCTTGAAGGAGTTGGTTTTTCTGTCTGTCCATGGTATTTGCATTTTCCTCAGAAACCACATTTCCACAGCCATCAGATGTTTTTCAGCTTGACTGCTCATTGTTCCGAGATAACTGTACTGATTCACTTGTTTAAGAATATTCCCCTTAACCTGTATATCACATTGTGGTATTTCGTTCTTCCTAGTGACGACCATAATCTGTGTCTTTTTATAATTTAATTCTAACCGTAGTTGTTCACTGTGTGCAACAACCGCATCTACTAAATGTTGCAGATCCTGCTCATTGTCTGCAATCAATACTGTGTCATCTGCATATCTAATGTTATTGATATTCCATACATGTATACATGCAAGAGCTCATCTGTTATTTCATGCAGTGATATATACAAGTGTTCATCGGCTGTTGTGTTGTTCCATATAGTGATACAAGCATGTGTTCATCAGCTGTTGTATTGTTCCATGAAGTGATATATACAAGTGTTCATCAGCTGTTGTGTTATTCCATGAAGTGATATATACAAGTGTTCATCAGCTGTTGTGTTGTTCCATGAAGTGATATATACAAGTGTTCATCAGCTGTTGTGTTGTTCCATGTAGTGATACATGCAAGTATTCATCAGCTGTTGTGTTGTTCCATGTAGTGATATATACAAGTGTTCATCAGCTGTTGTGTTGTTCCATGTAATGATATATACAAGTGTTCACACCCTACATTTATCTTCACAAAGTCAGACTAAACCCTTCATGTGTCTTCACAAAGTCGGACTAGAGTCAAGCTCAACAGGGTCTTCATTCCCCTCTGATTCTATCAAGTCCATTCCCTAGGCTGTGGTTTTGATAGATAGTAGATAGGGACAGTGGAAATCTCCACAGACTTTAATTGAGACCATATGATTGTATATTTATTGATGTATAAATACATTTACAGTTAGAAAAACAGACTTGAATCGAAACTGGATGATTAGATATTCCTTGATGTATAAATTCCTGTATAGTTAAAGAACGATAGAGCTTGACGAACGGATGTGACAGGCGTGTGTGACTGTATTCGAGCTGTTGGCTATTTGTGTTATGATTTGAGACGGGAGATTGCAAGGACTGTTTGAGAGACGAACGATTCTGTGTAAATATATCAACAAAGGCGGACCCAGTGTGTGGCGGTCTGTGAGAATCGTCGCCCAACTGGAACCATGTGTAGTATTAGTGTAGATTGTGTAGTGAGCAAAAGTGTGGTGAGATGGCTCTTTAACCACGTTGTAAATAATAAATAATGTACAGGAAGCATTTCCTGCTAGTCTCCGAGTGGAGTTATTCATAACATTATTATTTATCTGTCTGAGACGAGTGTGTGAGGGCTGCAAGATAGCCAGATCTTTGACAGGAACCCTATCACACATTCAGCACATCAATTTATTTAACTCCGAGACGAGATTGGTGTGTACATTTGAAGCTGTACCATGGAAGCTGGAATGAAAATTCTGATCAAGGATGAAATTGTACACATAGTGAACAAGAATGAATGGTGTCGGCTGTTTGACTTTAAGACATCCACCTGGGGTGACATGAAGAGGCATCAGACTTTGGCTACATCAACCACGTGGAAACATGTTAGCGAACCAACATACCCTGCACTGACACATGTATCATGCCAAGATGGCGACTCATGATGGGAGGTGTTGTCTGACCCCGATAAAATCCATTCAAGGATGCTGAAGATGATGGTAACAGATGACGAGAACATTGAACTTGAACCTTATACCTCACCGTCGTTTCAGTTTTTGACTGCGGTGTGCCCAAGCACAATGTTAAGGACACAGCTGGACGCAATGGAGCAGCCACATTTTGAACAGATTGACAATCTGATGCTGGATTTTACTTTTTTTTTTATCACATATAAGCATAAATTAGCCACCATGTCCTTCAATTCAGTTAAAGGTGTGTTGTGTGCAAGCATGGTTGTCTTAGCAAACACAAAACTGGGAGAAAAGGAGTATCGTTATTAGACAGGTTGACAACTAAACACTGGATTACTCGTTTGTGTTGACATGACAATATAAATGTAGCCGCCCACGAAAGCAAAGAACAGAATACAGATGTATATGGCAAGAGCAGATATGTTGTGAGTGTGAATATCAATATTTCATTCATTTGGACTGCAATTTTTCTTTCATGCAAGGCTTGATGCCTTTAATGTTTCTTTATGTATAAATTCATGTATTGTTAAAAGCACAGATTTGAATCAAAACTGGATGATTGGATATTTCTTTATGTATAAATTTGAGTGGCACCTTGCTGTCTTTATAGACAAAAGTATGTGGATTGGAATTAGGCCAGAATTCCATCACACAATGCCTTCAGAGGCCATGTGTTGCACATGCAGCATGATCCCTCTCTCGGCCTTGCCTTGTTAACTCCAGAGGAAAGGATAACCAGTACGTCTGGAACAAGGTAGGCTGCAGATGCTGGCGGCTCAGCATCAAGCCTCCAAGAGCAGGAGGTGGGAGACGGCCAGGCCCTCACATCCGGGGGACCTGACTTAGAGATGTTCAGCCATAACTCTTAGCTGAGTGCTGCATACCAAGTGTCTGGACCTTTATTAGCGTGTACATCTGTCATCATAAGTGCCTGGACCTATAAAAGCGTGTACTACCATCAGACTCCCTGCCTGACAGTGTCTACAGTGTGGCTCTCGCGATCAGCGAAAATTGGCCCACCGGAGATATTGCTCATCTGAATAAGTAAAGAAACGATAACAGTAGTGGTATTTCAATTGCACTTGTGCTCCCACCTATGCTACACCCTACATTTATCTTCACAAAGTCAGACTAAACCCTTCATGTGTCTTCACAAAGTCGGACTAGAGTCAAGCTCAACAGGGTCTTCATTCCCCTCTGATTCTATCAAGTCCATTCCCTAGGCTGTGGTTTTGATAGATAGTAGATAGGGACAGTGGAAATCTCCACAGACTTTAATTGAGACCATATGATTGTATATTTATTGATGTATAAATACATTTACAGTTAGAAAAACAGACTTGAATCGAAACTGGATGATTAGATATTTCTTTATGTATAAATTCATGTATAGTTAAAGAACGATAGAGCTTGACGAACGGATGTGACAGGCGTGTGTGACTGTATTCGAGCTGTTGGCTATTTGTGTTATGATTTGAGACGGGAGATTGCAAGGACTGTTTGAGAGACGAACGATTCTGTGTAAATATATCAACAAAGGCGGACAAAGTGTGTGGCGGCTGTGAGAATCGTTGCCCAACTGGAACCATGTGTAGTATTAGTGTAGATTGTGTAGTGAGCAAAAGTGTGGTGAGATGGCTCTTTAACCACGTTGTAAATAATAAATATTGTGCAGGAAGCATTTCCTGCTAGTCTCCGAGTGGAGTTATTCATAGCATTATTATTTATCTGTCTGAGACGAGTGTGTGAGGGCTGCAAGATAGCCAGATCTTTGACAGGAACCCTATCGCACATTCAGCACATTATTTTGTATAACTCCAAGACGAGATTGGTGCATACATTCAAAGCTGTACCATGGAAGCTGGAATGAAAATTCTGATCAAGGATTAAATTGTACACATAGAGAACAAGAATGAATGGTGTCGGCTGTTTGACTTTAAGACATCCACCTGGGGTGACATAAAGAGGCATCAGACTTTGGCTACATCAACCACGTGGAAACATGTTAGCGAACCAACATACCCTGCACTGACACATGTATCATGCCAAGATGGTGACTCATGATGGGAGGTGTTGTCTGACCCAGATAAAATCCATTCAAGGATGCTGAAGATGATGGTAACAGATGACGAGAACATTGAACTTGAACCTTATACCTCATCGTCGTTTCAGTTTTTGACTGCGGTGTGCCCAAGCACAATGTTAAGGACACAGCTGGACGCAATGGAGCAGCCACATTTTGCACAGGTTGACAATCTGATGCTGGATTTTACTTTTTTTGGATCAAATATAAGCATAAATTAGTCACCATGTCCTTCAATTCAGTTAAAGGTGTGTTATGTGCAAGCATGGTTGTCTTAGCAAACACAAAACTGGGAGAAAATGAGCATCGTTATTAGACAGGTTGACAACTAAACACTGGATTACTCGTTCGTGTTGACATGACAATATAAATGTAGCCGCCCACGAAAGCAAAGAACAGAATGCAGATGTATATGGCAAGAGCAGATATGTTGTGAGTGTGAATATCAATATTTCATTCATTTGGACTGCAATTTTTCTTTCATGCAAGGCTTGATGCCTTTAATGTTTCTTTATGTATAAATTCATGTATTGTTAAAAGCACAGATTTGAATCAAAACTGGATGATTGGATATTTCTTTATGTATAAATTTGAGTGGCACCTTGCTGTCTTTATAGACAAAAGTATGTGGATTGGAATTAGGCCAGAATTCCATCACACAATGCCTTCAGAGGCCATGTGTTGCACATGCAGCATGATCCCTCTCTCGGCCTTGCCTTGTTAACTCCAGAGGGAAGGATAACCAGTACGTCTGGAACAAGGTAGGCAGCAGATGCTGGTGGCTCAGCATCAAGCCTCCAAGAGCAGGAGGTGGGAGACGCCAGGCCCTCACATCCGGGGGACCTGACTTAGAGACGTTCAGCCATATCTCTTAACTGAGGCCGCATACCAAGTGTCTGGACCTATAAAAGTGTGTACTACTATCAGACTCCCCGCCTGACAGTGTCTACAGTGTGGCTCTCGCGACCAGCGAAAATTGGCCCACCGGAGATATTGCTCATCTGAATAAGTAAAGAAACGATAACAGTAGTGGTATTTCAATTGCACTTGTGCTCCCACCTATGCTACACCCTACATTTATCTTCACAAAGTCAGATTAAACCCTTCATGTGTCTTCACAAAGTCGGACTAGAGTCAAGCTCAACAGGGTCTTCATTCCCCTCTGATTCTATCAAGTCCATTCCCTAGGCTGTGGTTTTGATAGTAGATAGGGACAGTGGAAATCTCCACAGACTTTAATTGAGACCATATGATTGTTTATTTATTGATGTATAAATACATTTACAGTTAGAAAAACAGACTTGAATCGAAACTGGATGATTAGATATTTCTTTATGTATAAATTCATGTATAGTTAAAGAACGATAGAGCTTGACGAACGGATGTGACAGGCGTGTGTGACTGTATTCGAGCTGTTGGCTATTTGTGTTATGATTTGAGACGGGAGATTGCAAGGACTGTTTGAGAGACGAACGATTCTGTGTAAATATATCAACAAAAGCAGACCCAGTGTGTGGCGGTCTATGAGAATCGTTGCCCAACTGGAACCATGTGTAGTATTAGTGTAGATTGTGTAGTGAGCAAAAGTGTGGTGAGATGGCTCTTTAACCACGTTGTAAATAATAAATATTGTGCAGGAAGCATTTCCTGCTAGTCTCCGAGTGGAGTTATTCATAGCATTATTATTTATCTGTCTGAGACGAGTGTGTGAGGGCTGCAAGATAGCCAGATCTTTGACAGGAACCCTATCGCACATTCAGCACATTATTTTGTATAACTCCAAGACGAGATTGGTGCATACATTTAAAGCTGTACCATGGAAGCTGGAATGAAAATTCTGATCAAGGACGAGGTTGTACACATAGAGAACAAGAATGAATGGTGTCGGCTGTATGACTTTAAGACATCCACCTGGGGTGACATGAAGAGGCATCAGACTTTGGCTACATCAACCACGTGGAAACATGTTAGCGAACCAACATACCCTGCACTGACACATGTATCATGCCAAGATGGTGACTCATGATGGGAGGTGTTGTCTGACCCAGATAAAATCCATTCAAGGATGCTGAAGATGATGGTAACAGATGATGAGAACATTGAACTTGAACCGTATACCTCACCCTCGTTTCAGTTTTTGACTGCGGTGTGCCCAAGCACAATGTTAAGGACACAGCTGGACGCAATGGAGCAGCCACATTTTGCACAGGTTGACAATCTGATGCTGGATTTTACTTTTTTTTGATCAAATATAAGCATAAATTAATCACCATGTCCTTCAATTCAGTTAAAGGTGTGTTGTGTGCAAGCATGGTTGTCTTAGCAAACACAAAACTGGGAGAAAATGAGCATCGTTATTAGACAGGTTGACAACTAAACACTGGATTACTCGTTCGTGTTGACATGACAATATAAATGTAGCCGCCCACGAAAGCAAAGAACAGAATGCAGATGTATATGGCAAGAGCAGATATGTTGTGAGTGTGAATATCAATATTTCATTCATTTGGACTGCAATTTTTCTTTCATGCAAGGCTTGATGCCTTTAATGTTTCTTTATGTATAAATTCATGTATTGTTAAAAGCACAGATTTGAATCAAAACTGGATGATTGGATATTTCTTTACGTATAAATTTGAGTGGCACCTTGCTGTCTTTATAGACAAAAGTATGTGGATTGGAATTAGGCCAGAATTCCATCACACAATGCCTTCAGAGGCCATGTGTTGCACATGCAGCATGATCCCTCTCTCGGCCTTGCCTTGTTAACTCCAGAGGAAAGGATAACCAGTACGTCTGGAACAAGGTAGGCTGCAGATGCGGGCGGCTCAGCATCAAGCCTCCAAGAGCAGGAGGTGGGAGACGGCCAGGCCCTCACATCCGGGGGACCTGACTTAGAGATGTTCAGCCATATCTCTTAGCTGAGTGCCGCATACCAAGTGTCTGGACCTTTATTAGCATGTACATCTGTCATCGTGAGCGTCCGGACCTATAAAAGCGTGTACTACCATCAGACTCCCTGCCTGACAGTGTCTACAGTATGGCTCTCGCGATCAGCGAAAATTGGCCCACCGGAGATATTGCTCATCTGAATAAGTAAAGAAACGATAACAGTAGTGGTATTTCAATTGCACTTGTGCTCCCACCTATGCTACACCCTACATTTATCTTCACAAAGTCAGACTAAACCCTTCATGTGTCTTCACAAAGTCGGACTAGAGTCAAGCTCAACAGGGTCTTCTTTCCCCGCTGATTCTATCAAGCCCATTCCCTAGGCTGTGGTTTCGCTAGATAGCAGGTAGGGACAGTGGGAATCTCGTAGTTCTATACTATATTCCCCATTACAACAGTTCTATACTATATTCCCCATTACAACAGTTCTATACTATATCCCCCATCACAACAGTTCTATACTATATCCCCCATTACAACAGTTCTATACTATATTCCCCATTACAACAGTTCTATACTATATCCCCCACTACAACAGTTCTATACTATATTCCCCACTACAACAGTTCTATACTATATTCCCCACTACAACAGTTCTATACTATATCCCCCATCACAACAGTTCTATACTATATTCCCCACTACAACAGTTCTATACTATATTCCCCATTACAACAGTGCTATGCTATATTCCCCACTACAACAGTTCTATACTATATTCCCCATTACAACAGTTCTATACTATATTCCCCATTACAACAGTTCTATACTATATTCCCCATTACAACAGTTCTATACTATATCCCCCATCACAACAGTTCTATACTATATCCCCCATTACAACAGTTCTATACTATATTCCCCATTACAACAGTTCTATACTATATCCCCCACTACAACAGTTCTATACTATATTCCCCACTACAACAGTTCTATACTATATTCCCCACTACAACAGTTCTATACTATATCCCCCATCACAACAGTTCTATACTATATTCCCCACTACAACAGTTCTATACTATATTCCCCATTACAACAGTGCTATGCTATATTCCCCACTACAACAGTTCTATACTATATTCCCCATTACAACAGTTCTATACTATATTCCCCATTACAACAGTTCTATACTATATCCCCCATCACAACAGTTCTATACTATATTCCCCACTACAACAGTTCTATACTATATTCCCCATTACAACAGTTCTATACTATATTCCCCATTACAACAGTTCTATACTATATTCCCCATTATAACAGTTCTATAATATATTCCCCACTACAACAGTTCTATACTATATTCCCCACTACAACAGTTCTATACTATGTTAGTTATCAGTTATCAGTTGGGGTATCTTCGTTGCACTCCGGACATGTCCATAGGTGCTCAGATCCTCCCCCCAGCATATGCATCAGCGTCCGGTGGCTAATAGTGCCAGTTCTGTGTTGGTTGACGAGGCGCTTTGTTTTCCCGATGTACTTCTCGCGTCTGGCTGTGCCGATTCTTACTCCCAGGTCTTTCATCCTGGAAAGCGATGTGGAATCACTGGCGTCAAAATCCTCTGTTCTCGCCATATCTTTAAGGGCGTTAATGACATCGGCACGATCCATGGGCTGGCCATCTACAGGGGGTGCAGAGCCAGCCAATTTATCAGCTCGTTCATTTCCCTCGACTCCCGCATGTCCCGGGACGAAGATGAAGGTGACTTTGCGGACAACAGACTTCCGCAGCGACTCAGTCCACTGTCTACGTACAGATCCAGCTTCGACCTTCTGAATCATGCTCATTGAATCACTTAGTACACACACGTTGGTATAATGCTGTGATTCCAGCCATATGAAAGCCTGTGTAACTGCCATCACCTCCATCGTCATGCTGCTCGTGGTCATAGAGTGGGCACCACTGGATTCTTGAACGGTTCGGCCCGCTGAACGGGCTGTAAAAGCCCACGCACTTCTCTGCTGCTTTACAACAGATCCATCTGTATAGATGAGCACTTCGGGGCTATCTGAGTGATCATAGATGAGCGCGTTAACCTCTGATGTTCTATACTATATTCCCCATTACAACAGTTCCATACTAGATCCCCCACTACAACAGTTCCATACTAAATCCCCCACTACAACAGTTCCATACTAAATCCCCCACTACAACATTTCCATACTAAATCCCCCACTACAACAGTTCCACACTAGATCCCCCACTACAACAGTTCCATACTAAATCCCCCACTACAACAGTTCCATACTAGATTCCCCATTTCAACAGCTCTATACTAGATCCTACACTTCAACAGTTCCACACTAGATCCCCCACTACAACAGTTCTATACTATATTCCCCATTCCAACAGTTCTATACTAGATTCCCCACTCCAACAGTTCTATACTATATTCCTCACTCCAACAGTTCCATACTAAATTCCCCACCACAACAGTTCTATGCTATATTACCCACTCCAACAGTTCCATACTCAGTTCCCCACTACAACAGTTCTATACTATATTCCCCACTCCAACACTTCCATACTCAGTTCCCCACAACAACAATTCTATACTATATTGCCCACTCCAACAGTTCTGTACTATATTCCCCACTCCAACAGTTCCATACTCAGTTCCCCACTACAACAGTTCTATGCTATATTACCCACTTCAACAGTTCCACACTATATTACCCACTGACTGGCACCTTGCCGTCTTGACAGACGATAGTTTGATAGTTTGTAAAATGGATTTATACCTCTCCATACCACAAAGCCTGGTCTGAGTTTAGAGACCATGTGTTGCCCATGTAGCATGATCCCTCTCTCAACCTGCCTAGTTTACTCCAGAGGAAAGGAAGCATCAATACATCTGGAACAAGACATGCTGCAGAAGCTGCCGGATCAGCACAGCAATGCTTTAACTGTCCGCTTATCAGAGCTACCATCCTAGATTAGTTGCCGACCAAGGCTTAGGGCCTGGTCTGGTGCATGACTTTTAGTCTTTAGGTTGCATTTCCTTGCACTAGGCTAAGACTTGTACCCTCCCAATTGTACTCCTCTGACCGAAGTCGTTGGCACAATGTGTTGTGTCGGTGCCCAACATTCAACGCTAACAGAAATCAGGTAGTACCATCTACTGTCCTACAATAGCTCAGTCATATCTGACTAAGACCTGATACCCATAAGACTATGTCACTGTTATTTTTATTAATGCTACTTCTGGGTGAACTCAACGATGGCAACTACAATTTGACAAGTAAAGATGGTTGTGGAAGAAAGATGATACAACAAGTAAATAAACTGAGAGAGAGGGTGAGAATGAGGAGGTGAGGGAGGGAGGGAGGGAGGGAGGGAGAGACAGACAGACAGACAGACACAGAGAGAGAGAGAGGAAGAGGGAAGAGGCATTGGAAATAATATAAGAAAGGACGAGAATAGATGACAACGAAAGAACATATAGAGTGGAAGAAACATCAATAATCTGAATAAATGAAAAGAAGATAACGGAAAGGAAATAACTTGAAAATCAAACTGAAAACTCAATGTTCCGACATTTCTATAGACATCACTCCGTTTGATCAAATAAAGCCAGACGGGGAATGAACATAGACCATAGCAATGCAGACGTTAGACAATATCAAGAGCCGAGGGCACCACGCTAGCAAACAAGCTAAGTACAAACCATACAACTTCAAGCTCGGCAATCTCTTAACGTCTGTAAATTGCCACTATAAAGTTAACAAATAAAAGGTGTTTTGTATATTGCATTCGACAAAGAATAAATGATTGCTCAAATTTACAAAGGCGTTAACAATCAGATGGTTCCAATCAATTCTGTGTAGACTAATTGACTTTGCTTTAAATTTGCGATTACCGAGGGCACAACAAATGCTCCACATTCGAGAAATATCAATTACTGTGTGTTTTAAGTATTTCAGCTAACGTACAATTAATGTATTCACTTCACATGATATATAATATAGCTCTGCAGTATGCACAAGACGAGATGCAGTGAAATATGCCAGGCAATACATTGTGCAATCTATTATTTGTGGCTTCTGTGTTTAAATGTAAGAGGTCTATTGTACGTGGAGTCACCTTCACCTTCCTTACAGGGCATAAGGAGTTGAGGGAAATGAAAGAGCTGATACACTTGCTGGCTCTGCATCACCTGCAGATGGCCAGCCCATGGATCGGGCCGATGTTATTAATGACTTTTGAGAGATATCAAGATCGGAGGACTTTGACGCCAGTTAATCAACTTTGCTGTCCAAAAAGACTTGGAAGTTAGAAATGACACGACCAGAAACAAGAAGCACATCGGGAGAATGAGGGCCCTCGTCAACCAACACAGAACTGGCACTATTAGCCACTGGACGCTGATGCATATATGAGGTAGGGGTATCTGAGTACCTATGGATATGGTGTTTGATATTGTATCGATGTACAACTACATGAAAGACACCACACCCATAGGTATTTCAGAGATCACAGATTGTGGGAATTGTATGGATTTTTTGCCCTGGCCATGCGGGAGTGAGGGGGAATGAACAGGCTGATAGGCTGGCAGGGGATGCATCTCTTGGTGGTAGATTGCCCATCGACAAGGGAGAGGTGGTCATGTGCCCGTGGGACCAGGTGGAGAAGGTGGGAGAACAGACTAAGAACCCGTATTTGGAAAGGATGAGATTGCAGGGGATTGGCAGGGGTTTTGGTAGAATCTCAAAACTGAGAGGGAAGATCAGGAGAACTTTCAATCAGATAGTGGTGGGAACAATTAACAGTGTGACTCTTCACTGGCTGTTGAATGAGGGGAAGGAGCATGCATGGGAATGTCCTGAGTGCATTGACGTCAGTTCTTATCTCTAAAAGTCGCTTAAAAGTCGACAGGGTCGAATTCATTGCACCGGGTTTTATCCCATATGGCTCGGCCTCTTTCCGCAGCACGGAAAGCATCGCACAAAGCACGAACTCCGTAGCTTTTAGCGACGACCCATAGGAGTCTCCGAAACATTTAACTCGTAAACCGAAGGACGCGGCCCGGAATCGAACCCACGACCTTCGGAGCACAAGATAAACGGCTTGACCACTTCGCCACAGAGACTCCCCTTATCTTAGTTGTTATCTCAATTTAACTCAACTCATGTAGTTGTTTCGATGTATGTTTGCTGTTTGTGTGCTAGCGAAAACTTTGCAATCGTGTTCTAGTCTTTTATTTTGGTGTTTGTTCTATTGTAGAGCAAGAGGGTGTTGGTGTGTTAGGTGGTAACATAGGGTTTTTCTAGCACCCAGGGTTCAGGATCATTTTCTTATATACAAGCCTAAGACACCTTTCAGGACGTTAACGATTGGTCCTAATATCATTTCTGAATTGTTTTAGCTGGAAGTCTGGTGCTGAACTGTAAGGCGGTGGCCCCACTATAGGCCACCGGTTGCTGGGGATCGTAGCAATACTTTCTTATTTGAGAGGCCATTTTTCCCATCCCAAATCGGTTGCAGCTGCGTTTCGAACACCTGGTAAGCAGCTCATGAATCGCATTCATAAGTCTTTGGCCACAGAGATCGGCATTATCATACACCAAAAAAACAAACATGTTTGCATATCCTTTACAGGACATCGCTGTCAACATCCGCATCTTTCAGCTGATTGTTGATTTCTTTGGCAAGATTATGCTCATAGTTTGCTACTGCTTTCTGAGCGACCGGCTCCATACTCATAAGTCACTGGCGCGACTCGAACCGCTTCCAATTCTCGTGTGCTTACATCAACCACGAGAGTATTTGGGGTTACAGAGAAAGCTGCTAACCCCTCGACCAGGGAGACCGGCTATCATACACTAGCTACCCAAAATTTAACCAGAGATAAAATCTACCAGTGTTCTTATTACACACTGGCTACCCAACAATTAACCAGAGATAAAATCTACTAATGTTCTTATTACACACTGGCTACCCAACAATTAACCAGATATAAAATCTACCAATTTCTTATCATACACTGGCTACCCAATATTTAACCAGAGATAAAATCTACTAATGTTCTTATTACACACTGGCTACCCAACAATTAACCAGAGATAAAATCTACCAATGTTCTTATCATACACTAGCTACCCAAAATTTAACCAGAGATAAAATCTACCAGTGTTCTTATTACACACTGGCTACCCAACAATTAACCAGAGATAAAATCTACTAATGTTCTTATTACACACTGGCTACCCAACAATTAACCAGATATAAAATCTACCAATTTCTTATCATACACTGGCTACCCAATATTTAACCAGAGATAAAATCTACTAATGTTCTTATTACACACTGGCTACCCAACAATTAACCAGAGATAAAATCTACCAATGTTCTTATCATACACTAGCTACCCAAAATTTAACCAGAGATAAAATCTACCAGTGTTCTTATTACACACTGGCTACCCAACAATTAACCAGAGATAAAATCTACTAATGTTCTTATTACACACTGGCTACCCAACAATTAACCAGATATAAAATCTACCAATTTCTTATCATACACTGGCTACCCAATATTTAACCAGAGATAACATCTACTAATGTTCTTATTACACACTGGCTACCCAACAATTAACCAGAGATAAAATCTACCAATGTTCTTATCATACACTAGCTACCCAAAATTTAACCAGAGATAAAATCTACCAGTGTTCTTATTACACACTGGCTACCCAACAATTAACCAGAGATAAAATCTACTAATGTTCTTATTACACACTGGCTACCCAACAATTAACCAGAGATAAAATCTACCAATGTTCTTATTACACACTGGCTACCCAATATTTAACCAGAGATAAAATCTACCAATGTTCTTATTACATACTGGCTACCCAACAATTAACCAGAGATAAAATCTACCAATTTCTTATCATACACTGGCTACCCAATATTTAACCAGAGATAAAATCTACCAATGTTCTTATTACACACTGGCTACCCAACAATTAACCAGATATAAAATCTACCAATTTCTTATCATACACTGGCTACCCAATATTTAACCAGAGATAAAATCTACTAATGTTCTTATTACACACTGGCTACCCAACAATTAACCAGAGATAAAATCTACTAATGTTCTTATTACACACTGGCTACCCAACAATTAACCAAAGATAAAATCTACCAATGTTCTTATCATACACTGGCTACCCAATATTTAACCAGAGATAAAATCTACTAATGTTCTTATCATACACTGGCTACCCAATATTTAACCAGAGATAAAATCTACTAATGTTCTTATTACACACTGGCTACCCAACAATTAACCAGATATAAAATCTACCAATTTCTTATCATACACTGGCTACCCAATATTTAACCAGAGATAAAACCTACTAATGTTCTTATTACACACTGGCTACCCAACAATTAACCAGAGATAAAATCTACTAATGTTCTTATTACACACTGGCTACCAAACAATTAACCAGAGATAAAATCTACCAATGTTCTTATCATACACTGGCTACCCAATATTTAACCAGAGATAAAATCTACTAATGTTCTTATTACACACTGGCTACCCAACAATTAACCAGATATAAAATCTACTAATGTTCTTATTACACACTGGCTACCCAACAATTAACCAGAGATAAAATCTACCAATGTTCTTATCATACACTGGCTACCTAATATTTAACCAGAGATAAAATCTACTAGTGTTCTTATTACACACTGGCTACCCAACAATTAACCAGAGATAAAATCTACTAGTGTTCTTAACACACACTAGCTACCCAATATTAATCAGAGATAAAAATCTACCAAAAGATATTTTGATGAACCCAGTCAGAGCCGTGACAGCAAATAGTGGCATATACATGCCAATCGACTCCGTAACAATTAGTTGCCTGGCAGCAGGTAGAAGAAAAACGTCTGATGAAATCTCTCGAGAAGGTTGTTATGGCTTCTCAAAACACCTTCCATGATTCTGGAATATTATAAATTAAAATACAGTGTTGAATATTATAAAACAATATACAGTGTTGAATATTAGAAAACAACATACAGTGTGGAATATTATAAAACAATATACAGTGTGGAATATTATAAAACAATATACAGTGTGGAATATTATAAAACAATATACATCATCATCATCATCATCATCATCATCAAGTGCCGTGCCGGCTGGCGTAGGCGTTCATGGCTCTCCATAGATCTCGGTCTTTGGTTTTCTGGATCAACTCTGCTGCTGATATTCCTCCATGCCACCGTCTCAATCCATCCAGCATCACTTCTCTTGGTCTACCTCTGCCTCTCTTCCCCTCGATCTTTCCAGTTGTTACGATGTTCTCCAAAGCCTCTCTTCTCATCACATGACCGAGGAAAGCTGTTTGTCTCTGTCTTATTGTTGTATATAATGTTCTAGTTTCATTAGCCTGTTTCAGGCAGTCTTCGTTAGTTACTCTGGCAGTCCAAGGAATTCGCAACATTCGTCTCAGGAACCACATCTCTGTTGCTTCTAATTTCTTCTTAATTTGTTCATTTACATTCCAAGATTCACTGCCATACAGCAAAACTGGTTCTACATAGCATTTCAGCACTCTCTTTCTTACATTCAGTGATAGTGACTTATTGCATAAGATACTCTTCATTTTCTGAAATGCGGCTTTTGCCTGCCCTATTCTGCTCCTAATCTCTGTTGTACATCTTCCATCTGATGTTATAAATGCCCCTAGGTATCTAAAATTATCAACTTGGTTAAGGATTTTCCCTTCTATTTCAATGTCACATTTTGGTGTCACCATTTTCTTTGATATTACCATTGTTACTGTTTTCTTGATATTCAAGGAGAGTCCTTTCCTTGCACTCTCTGTTACTACAACGTCTAATAATTGTTGTAGGTCTGTTGAATTATCCGCCACCAATACTGTGTCATCTGCATAGCGTATATTATTTATATTATAACCTCCAACTAGTATTCCTGGCATCTCTTTGATCTCTCTCATTATTACTTCGCTATACAGGGAGAAAAGATCTGGTGACAAGACACACCCTTGTCGTACTCCTAGCTTTATCTGTTCGTAACTACCCTCTTTATTTTAAAACAATATACAGTGTGGAATATTATAAAACAATATACAGTGTGGAATAGTATAAAACAATATACAGTGTGGAATATTATAAAACAATATACAGTGTGGAATATTATAAAACAATATACAGTGTGGAATATTATAAAACAATATACAGTGTGGAATATTATAAAACAATATACAGTGTACAATATTATAAAACAATACACAGTGTGGAATATTATAAAACAATATACAGTGTGGAATATTATAAAACAATATACAGTGTGGAATATTAGAAAACAATATACAGTGTGGAATATTAGAAAACAATATACAGTGTGGAATATTATAAAACAATATACAGTGTGGAATATTATAAAACAATATACAGTGTGGAATATTATAAAACAATATACAGTGTGGAATATTATAAAACAATATACAGTGTGGAATATTATAAAACAATATACAGTGTGGAATATTATAAAACAATACACAGTGTGGAATATTATAAAACAATATACAGTGTGGAATATTATAAAACAATATACAGTGTGGAATATTATAAAACAATATACAGTGTGGAATATTATAAAACAATATACAGTGTGGAATATTATAAAACAATATACAGTGTACAATATTATAAAACAATACACAGTGTGGAATATTATAAAACAATATACAGTGTGGAATATTATAAAACAATATACAGTGTGGAATATTATAAAACAACACACAGTGTGGAATATTATAAAACAATATACAGTGTGGAATATTAGAAAACAACACACAGTGTGGAATATTATAAAACAATATACAGTGTGGAATATTAGAAAACAACACACAGTGTGGAATATTATAAAACAATATACAGTGTGGAATATTATAAAACAACACACAGTGTGGAATATTATAAAACAATATACAGTGTGGAATATTAGAAAACAACACACAGTGTGGAATATTATAAAACAATATACAGTGTGGAATATTATAAAACAACACACAGTGTGGAATATTAGAAAACAATATACAGTGTGGAATATTAGAAAACAACACACAGTGTGGAATATTATAAAACAATATACAGTGTGGAATATTAGAAAACAATATACAGTGTGGAATATTAGAAAACAACACACAGTGTGGAATATTATAAAACAATATACAATGTATACAATCAAAAGACTGAGAGCCAGATATGGCCCAAAGAAAGCTATGTCCAGAAAGGCACAACAATGAAATACCTCAGGTTCGTCTGATGGCGAGGGACACCGGTAATAGGGATAGCTAACCTACATGCACAAATCAGTCCAGTGCACTCACTAGTCGTGGCAGCTACTGGGAGTAATAGCATGCGTGCTAACTATGCTTGCATTCAAAGAGAGTGATAAGAAAAAAGCAAAACAAAGACCGAGGAAAGAACTGGAAGAATGACCTAAAGATTGAAGAAAAGTAGACAAACAGCGAGTGGAATTACCTGGCTGTGGATGTAATGTCATGACTGCCTTTCTTCTTGACCACACCTTGGAGGGTTACGGATTCGATGTGGAATTTCTGGAATAAACCATGGTTGCCAGATGGGGCACCATTTGCCTGGTACCACAGCATTTTCAGCAGTCTTCAGTGATGCTTTATAGTCTTCAAATGACTCACCGCCATAAGCTAATCGTTTGTCCTGAAGTTTTATTGATAACAAGTAATATTATTCTGTTTTAAAGATTTATTATAATTGTTTTTATACATGCAGATGTACTGAACCTATATTTAACATTTCCTGCTGAGAAATTTTTTACACATATAATGAATTAAACTGACTGACAAACAAAATATAAGAGCTTACAATGAAATAATCCTTGAACTCTTTCTATTCTAGGTAATTGTTATGTTAATTACTTCTGTCTGAAGAGTATTAAAGTGATGCAACAAAAGGTGAGAAGCAGTCAAAATAAACATTGGCAACAAGTTATTGTGTTTGATTATGAATGCTGCAGAGTTGTCCATCTAACAGGATACAGTATATATATATATATATATATATATATATATATATATATATATATATATATATATATATATATATATATATATATATATATGTGTGTGTGTGTGTTACAACTGGATGTGACAGACAGTTGTTGAGTTGAGTAGAGTCGAGTTGAGTTAAGAGGAGACAACAACGTACAGGTATTATCATATCTTGCCAATAAGAATGGGGTGGGGTGGGGGGAGGTGTGTATGTGGTGGGGGGAGGTGTGTGTGTGTGTGTGTGTGTGCATGTGATGTGTGTGTGTGTGGTGGGGATGTGTGTGTGTGGTGGGATGTGTGTGTGTGGTGGGATGTGTGTGTGTGGTGGGGGGAGGTGTGTGTGTGTGGTGGGGGGAGGTGTGTGTGTGCATGTGATGTGTGTGTGTGTGTGTGTGTGTGTGTGTGGTGGGATGTGTGTGTGTGGTGGGATGTGTGTGTGTGGTGGGGGGAGGTGTGTGTGTGTGGTGGGGGGAGGTGTGTGTGTGTGGTGGGGGGAGGTGTGTGTGTGTGTGGTGGGGGGAGGTGTGTGTGTGTGTGCATGTGATGTGTGTGTGTGTGTGGTGGGGATGTGTGTGTGTGTGGTGGGATGTGTGTGTGTGTGTGGTGGGGGGAAATGTGTGTGTGCGCGTGTGATTGTGTGTGTGTGTGGGGGGGGGGGGGGTTGGTATGGTTCACCATGTGACACAATCACCAGTCAGGTGATCGTGTCTGTGCTCTTGTCCCGATGATGCCCTGCGGTCAAGCCAACCAGATATTTATCTCTTTGCCATCTCCTGGCTGTTTCCATCAAATTTGTAGAACAAGACAGCTAGTATATTCTGGCCATGTTATGAGAAGAGAGGTTACTGAAGAATACTGGAAGAGAGTAGACATCATTATCTGTATGTGGGAAGGACAGACAGTGAGGAAAGGAACTAGACACTTCACCTCACTATATCCTGACACAGTTTATAGCTGGACCTAAAGCTTCTCTACCGCCCCCTCCTATGGCAGTGTCTACTAAGAGATTACCTTGGTGTTGTATAAGCTCACAATTGTTCCCCATCTTTGCCTACACTGTTGTATAAATATGTGCATGATTACACCTCATGAAATGACCTTTAACCTAGGAGGATCCAGTTTAAATTTTCCAAGTAATTTGCACAAATTACAAGGTTTTTTACATTTTCAAAAATTTCCCCAAGTTGTTCGCAACCTTGAAATTCTAAATTGCTGTATCCAAGTTTTCTCTAATTTCAAGGTTCACTATATAAATTACTGTTACCATAATTACCCCATTTTCAAGACCTGCAATCTAAATTGCTGTTCCTGAGTTTTCCTTATTTACTACAACCCTTGTCACACAGACCTGTGAAAATGTTAGAGTCCAGATTTATGCAGAGCTGAAGTGAAGTGCTCACAATACGGCTCAGTGTAGGTGACATGATCAGATGACTTCAACATGTAATCTCATGGTAATGATGATGATATTAGCTACTATGAGATTACATTTAGCTTGATCTAAACAATAGCATTTGATAGAAATCAATAGATTTTCAACAAAACAAATCAATAACAAAAAGACAACCCATCACAACTTACAAAGGAATGATGTATGGCAACACGAGCTCCTTCTCTCCGACACAGTCGGACTACCAGGTTGACCAGGTTTAAGTTGGGCAGCTGACCATTCAGCCCTTCAAATTTGAGGTTAAAGTAATTAATGTTATCCAATGGCAACTCCAAGTTGATAGCTGCCTGGATGAGGCCACTTCTTCCTTCCAAGCTATTGGTCAGAATGTCTGTGGACAAAAATTGGACATTACAAAATGGACACAGTTTGAATTATCTACATTTTTTCTCCCAATTCCCAGGTCAAGAACCCTGACAAAGTGTGATATGAAATATTTTTTTCTCTTCTTCATTTCTTTTCTGAGGGTAGTGCATTGCACCTAAGAGGTCAGTGAGGTTGCCTTCAGCAGCATATATTTATGTCAGGTTTACTTTCTCCAGAGCCACACTGACATAGGACTTAGTGCACGTGCCTGCTGAAATAGTGGTCTAAGTTCAATCCCCGAGCAGGGGCAGGATTATTTATTTTTTCTGACCAGCACGAGTCTGGAATTAACCCAGGCCCATAAAAATGGATACCAGACAATTTTCAGAATTAGAACTGACATATACCTCATTCCACCTCCAAGTGTTAGTTCAGGAAACAGGCTGTCACTGCAGTCATGCTCTGTAAGGAGTCATAACAGGGAGGTATGCCCTGTCCCAACAGATGATGTGTCCAGGACTGGGATCTTGGTCAAACAGTGCAAATATGACATTCTGCTGTCAGTGAACTTGACACAATGAACATCCTTGTCATGTTGAATGAACGGAAGAAGGAGGTGGAGATGGAGGAAGAAGCAGCAGCAGCAGAAGAAGAAGACAAAGTAGATGAAACAGAAGGTGACAATGAAGAAAAAGAACAACAACAACACAACAAGTGGAAGAAGAACAAGAATAGCAACTATAACAATGATACCTACATTGAGAAGTGAGTTTCATGGTACGCATCTAACCAAGCCATGGCTCCAATCTCATCAAAGTCGGACAACAGGAAGATGATGTCCTTGCTCTAGAACGGCTTTTCTGAGGTTATAACAAAACAAACGTATATTTCACATAAAACTAACCATTTATTCATCCAAATATTCATTACAACAATGTTAATGATGTTGTGTTATGGACCTAGGGGAATTGTGTTGCACAGTTCTCTTTCCCCACTCCAAGCTCAGAAATCAGTTGGGTGTGAGCAATCAGTACTGGAACTCATCTGTAATGCCGAGTCAGCATCTCTTGAAAGAAATTATGCAAACAACTATATACGTAGAACTGAGTCTGCAGTTTTAAAAAATACATTATGTACACAATTGTTCACATGTACACGCATAATGAAAGAAATTATGCAAACAACTATATACGTAGAACTGAGTCTGCAGTTTTAAAAAAGACATTATGTACACAATTGTGCACATGCATACGACTGATTCAGCACCTTTTGAAAGCCATGTACATAACTGTGTACATAGAAGGCAGAGCCAGCACCATTTGAAATTGTACACATTGGACCGATTTGGCATTTTTGGAATGATATTATGTAAATGACTATGTGCACAGTGCTGAAAAATATGTACACAATTGTACACATTGGGCCACGTCAGCATCTTTGGAATGATATAGTTTAGTTTAGTTTACTCGTTGGATCAACATCACGGCACACGGTTTAACCCATAAGTGCTCCGTTTTCCTCCTAACTCAAACCTGAGTCTGGAGAAACTCAGCTCAATGCACGAACTCTGTTGCATCGGCGAGGATCCTGAAATACTTTGGGTAGATTTTTAACTCAAAATTTTGCCCGGGCAGCGCCATTAGGCTATTCTTTTTCGATTTCCAACTGCCAAGGGATTTTTTACGTGCCCAACAATACACACAGGCGTCCGATCTCACTACCAATAGACCAGGGGACATTTTATTACTGGAAGTCCAGGTGGATTTTTTAAATAAATCCCAGTCCTCACCTGGGCCTGAACCCGGGACCTCCAGCACTCAAGGCGGACACCATACCTCGAGACCACTCAGCACAGAGAGGATGAGAGCTTTGGTGCTTGCAGTCCTACGTGCTCGGACAATGGCATACACATTCAAGCCAGATACCACCTGGGTATATAAAAAAAAAAACATTAAACTTGAATCAATGAACCGATCAACAAAAGTAATCATTCAATGTGTAGCATACACAAAATATACAATTAACACAGGAAACAGAAATCACTGATCCAATCAACAAAAATGATTACTCAATGTGTTGTGACACACTGAAATAAACACGTAAACAGTAATGTATATCAAGGACTCTTTTTTTACACCTTGAGACATTTTGGTATCATCATCATCATCAAGTGCCATGCCGGCTGGGGTAGGCATTCATGTCTCTCCACATATTTCGATCTTTGATGTTCTGGATCAACTCTGCTGATGATATTCCTCCATGCCACCGTCTCAACCCATCCAGCATAACTTCTCTTGGTCTGCCTCTCTTCCCCTAGGCCTGAACCCGGGGTTCAATGTGCGTGGAATGTGTGGGATGTTTGTGGGTGGCGAGTGTGTTTTGGTTGGGGGAACAGGTGAGGGCAGTACGGGAGGGGGATGGGTCAGTTGGTGGGGTATGTATGTGTCCCTGGGTGTGTGTGGGTAGGTGGGTGTGTGTGTGTATATGGGGTGATGTATGGGTAGGTGGGAGATGGGCCTCATAACATGGTAATTTGCCTTGTTTATGTTTACAACATTCATTTCACAATGTTTATTTTTCTTCCTATATAAATGTATAATGCTCTTGATGAACGAAAGACGAGTGATTGGAAGGGCCGAATGTAAGACGGGCCTGCGTGCCCAATTTGTGACCCTTTTAAAATAAAGTTGATTTGATTTTTCCAGCTGTCACAATGTTCTCCAATGTCTCTCTTCTCATCACATGACCAAAAAAAGCTGTTTACCTCTTTCTTATTGTTGCATATAGTGTTCTAGTTTCATCAGCCTCTTTCAGACAATCGTTGTTAGTTACTCTGGCAGTCCAAGGAATTTGTAACATTCGTCTCAAGAACCACATCTCTGTTGCTTTTAATTTCTTCTTAATTTGTTCAGTTAATTACATTCCAGGATTCACTGCCGTACAGCAAAATAGATTCTATATAGCATTTCAGCACTCTCTTTCTTACATTCAGTTATAGTGACATATTGGATAAGATACATTTCATTTCTGAGATGCAGCTTTTGCTTGCCCTATTCTGCTCTTAATCTTTGTTGTGCACCTCCCGTCTGATGGTATAAATGCCCCTAGGTATTTAAAATTATCCACTTAATTAAGAATTTCCCCTTCCATCTCCATTTCACATTTTAGTGTCACATTTTTCTTTGACATCACCATTGTTACTGTTTTTTATATTCAAGGAGAGTCCTTTCTGTGCATTCTCCATTACTACAATGTCCAACAATTGTTGCAGATCTTTTGCATTATCCGCCAACAATTGTGTGTCATATGCGCTATGACCACCACCAAGTCTGATTTTCTTTTTAATAACCAGAATCTGTTTTACAGACCCTTTAACGGTGCCATGCCCATATTTGTATAGGCTAATCGGCACTTCAGAGGTTACGTAGTCAATTCTTCTGCGTGCATCCGAAAAGTTTTTTCCGGACGTGATTGCATTGTGCTTGTTTACAGCAGAGCTGCATTCTTGTGCTGTTAGGCCGATCTGACTTCTGTGGGCATTTGTTCATCGGGTTAACCTTCCCGGATATAGTCAATTACATGACAGCTCCTTCACTACCCCAGACATTTCCTGTTATCCATATTAGGCTAGGTCGACCTGGGACCCACGTCAGTTTTTTAAAATCCACTCATTGTGGATCTGAACCCATGAGCAGCAGGTTGACAGGTTTTTCTATTATAACATATTTCTCTTATCCTAGCAACTTACAACAATGCTAAAGACTGAGAACATAGTCAAAAAGTTTTAGTTGTGGTAAGAAAGGGGAAACCTCCACATGATTCTACCCAAGTATGTAATTATCAAAGAAATGTTCCTGCTCTTGATTAGGATTTTAATGGGGTTATGAACATAGTCTTGCCTAGTAAGAAGTATAATAAGCTACCAGCAATACAAGATTAGGATGTTAATGGAAGTACGAAAGTAAAGACTTGTCTAGTAAGGACTATAATAAGCTACGGCAATACTAGACCATCCTCTGCACTGCCTGACATCACATATGATGATGTAGTTTTATAAGGCTTATTACTAGAATGAGGTCAAGGCTAACACTGTAGACTGAATATAAGGATCCCCGGGAAGGTTAACCTGGTCAACAAATGCCCGCATAGTGAAATTAGGAAGGTGAAGGGCAGCAGGTTAAAAAGAGGACGGTCGTGGATGGGTCAAGCCGAAGACATTCTTCAACAGGTGTGTTCACTTGAGGACTTAGAACCTGGCGAGGAGTGGATGCAAGTGCCAACAGATTTCTGCACATCCTTTTCAGTTTGCATCCAACTAGATAGAAAATGCAGACAAGAAAATCTGGCTGCTGTTGAGGCTGAAGTACAAGCGTTGATTTTCGAGAATTCGCTAGACGGTGACGCGGTCATCTACACAGATGGGTCGGTCGTCCGACATGTGAGAAGCTCATGGGCCTTTACAGCTCGGGCCGGAGGGAGAATTGTGAAGGAGGACTCTGGTGCTTTCACTGAAACCACAAGTAGCCTGACCATGGAAGTCATGGCAGTAAGTAAAGCAATAACATGGCTCGAGACACAGACATTCACTAGGGCTTGTTTCCTTAGCGACTCAATGAACATGATCAAGAGGATAGAGGAGGGCTCGATCCGAAGAGAATGGTTGCTGCCTCTGAAGCGGTCTCGGCTGGCAAAGATTAGTTTCATCTTCGTGCCAGGTCATGCGGGAGTACAAGGAAATGAGCGGGCTGACAAGCTCGCAGGTGAGGCTACTGTGGAGGGCGGACGCGCCATGGACCAGGCTGACATTCTGAATGCTCTATGAGAAGTGAGACTTTTGCGAGAACCAAGTGATGACTGTGAATCTACAACAATGGCCAGACTGTGGGAGCAGCAAATTAAAAGAGGGGTGGCCAAACAAGAACATACACAGGAAGCCAAAGAAGATTGATAAACCAATACAGAACTGGCGTCGTTAGCCGCTACACGCTGCGGGATTTGCTGAGGAGGGGATCCGAGCACTTATGGACAGAATGTTTCGATGTGCAACGAGGATGATCTGTCGACTAACTAACTAACTAACTAACTAACAAATGCCCGCAGAAGTCAGATGTGTAGGCCTAATGACGCAAGAATGCAGCTCTGCTGTAAACAGGCACAACGCAATCTCGTCTGAAAAAACTCTGGATGAACACAGAAGAAGAATATAAGGATCACTTGTGCTCTCTTACATGTGTATCACAAGATTTCCAATGTACTTGCATGCTTGTGTGATGTATTATTTTTTTTAATGTCTTATGTTTCCCCTTTGGATTTTGCACTACATTAGGATGAGTAGTAGATCTCCATGTTTCACATTGTCCAGTAGTAGATCTCAATATTTCACATTGTCCAATAGTAGATCTCCATATTTCACATTGTCCAGAATGTCCAGTAGTAGATCTCCATATTTCAGAGTGTCCAGAAGTAGATCTCCATGTTTCACATTGTCCAGTAGTAGATCTCCATATTTCACATTGTCCAGTAGTAGATCTCCATATTGCACATTGTCCAGTAGTAGATCTCCATATTTCACATTGTCCAGTAGTAGATCTCAATATTTCACATTGTCCAGTAGTAGATCTCCATATTTCACATTGTCCAGAATGTCCAGAAGTAGATCTCCATGCTTCACATTGTCCAGTAGTAGATCTCCATGTTTCACATTGTCCAGTAGTAGATCTCCATGCTTCACATTGTCCAGTAGTAGATCTCCATATTTCACATTGTCCAGTAGTAGATCTCCATATTTCACATTGTCCAGTAGTAGATCTCCATATTTCACATTGTCCAGAATGTCCAGAAGTAGATCTCCATGCTTCACATTGTCCAGTAGTAGATCTCCATGTTTCACATTGTCCAGTAGTAGATCTCCATGCTTCACATTGTCCAGTAGTAGATCTCCATATTTCACATTGTCCAGTAGTCGATCTCCATATTTCACATTGTCCAGTAGTAGATCTCAATATTTCAAATTGTCCAGAATGTCCAGTAGTAGATCTCCATGCTTCACATTGTCCAGTAGTAGATCTCCATATTTCACATTGTCCAGTAGTAGATCTCCATATTTCACATTGTCCAGAATGTCCAGAAGTAGATCTCCATGCTTCACATTGTCCAGTAGTAGATCTCCATATTTCACATTGTCCAGTAGTAGATCTCCATGCTTCACATTGTCCAGTAGTAGATCTCCATATTTCACATTGTCCAGTAGTAGATCTCCATGCTTCACATTGTCCAGTAGTAGATCTCCATATTTCACATTGTCCAGTAGTAGATCTCCATATTTCACATTGTCCAGTAGTAGATCTCAATATTTCACATTGTCCAACAGTAGATCTCCATATTTCACATTGTCCAGAATGTCCAGTAGTAGATCTCCATATTTCACATTGTCCAGTAGTAGATCTCCATATTTCACATTGTCCAGTAGTAGATCTCCATATTTCACATTGTCCAATAGTAGATCTCCATATTTCACATTGTCCAGTAGTAGATCTCCATATTTCACATTGTCCAGAATGTCCAGTAGTAGATCTCCATGTGTCACATTGTCCAGCAGTAGATCTCCATATTTCACATTGTCCAGTAGTAGATCTCAATATTTCACATTGTCCAGTAGTAGATCTCAATATTTCACATTGTCCAGTAGTCGATCTCCATATTTCACATTGTCCAGTAGTCGATCTCCATATTTCACATTGTCCAGTAGTAGATCTCAATATTTCAAATTGTCCAGAATGTCCAGTAGTAGATCTCCATGCTTCACATTGTCCAGTAGTAGATCTCCATATTTCACATTGTCCAGTAGTAGATCTCCATATTTCACATTGTCCAGAATGTCCAGAAGTAGATCTCCATGCTTCACATTGTCCAGTAGTAGATCTCCATATTTCACATTGTCCAGTAGTAGATCTCCATGCTTCACATTGTCCAGTAGTAGATCTCCATATTTCACATTGTCCAGAATGTAAAGTAGTAGATCTCCATGCTTCACATTGTCCAGTAGTAGATCTCCATATTTCACATTGTCCAGTAGTAGATCTCCATGCTTCACATTGTCCAGTAGTAGATCTCCATATTTCACATTGTCCAGAATGTCCAGTAGTAGATCTCCATGCTTCACATTGTCCAGTAGTAGATCTCCATATTTCACATTATCCAGTAGTAGATCTCCATATTTCACATTGTCCAGTAGTAGATCTCAATATTTCACATTGTCCAGTAGTAGATCTCCATATTTCACATTGTCCAGAATGTCCAGTAGTAGATCTCCATATTTCACATTGTCCAGTAGTAGATCTCCATATTTCACATTGTCCAGTAGTAGATCTCCATATTTCACATTGTCCAATAGTAGATCTCCATATTTCACATTGTCCAGTAGTAGATCTCCATATTTCACATTGTCCAGAATGTCCAGTAGTAGATCTCCATGCTTCACATTGTCCAGTAGTAGATCTCCATATTTCAGAAATTCATTTAAGAGACAACATTGCAGTTATAGACATATTTCAAGTGAACAAAAGAAGAAGAAGAAGAAGAAGAAGAAGAAGAAGAAGAAGAAGAAGAAGAAGAAGAAGAAGAAGAAGAAGAAGAAGAAGAAGAAGAAGAAGAAGAAGAAGAAGAAGAAGAAGAAGAAGAAGAAGAAGAAGAAGAAGAAGAAGAAGAAGAAGAAGAAGAAGACTGTCCAGAATGTCTAGTAGTAGAGTTCCATGTTTCACACTGTCCAGTAGATCTCTATGTTTCAAATTGTCCAGCAGAAGATCTCCTGTTTCACATTGTCCAGTAGAAATCTCCATGTTTCACAATGTCCAGTGAAGCTCAAATTATACATTGCGGCAAGCCAAGACAGCTTACTTTAAAAAGAAAATAGTATTGAAAATGCTGCCACGCTGATACTGTTTTATGTATTCTGAAAATGTTGTTGACAAATAAAGACTATGTCAAAATATTTGCTTGTATTTGAGCGTGCCTTTCCTTTAGATCAGTTTCTTAGTTATAATTATTGTTTGGGGGTGTTCGCTCACTGTGAATTCAAGTATAGTCCACACATACACTGCTACTTCCAGAACACTGGACTGATTTTTGCATGTGGATTAGCCTTCTCTGTTACCAGTGTCCCTCGCCATCAGGCGAACCTACTCGGACTTCAGCAATACATGTAATTTACATTCTTAAGTCAAGGACAAGAAGTCAATATTTTAGTCCAACTGACCAGCGTAAGGATTGAACCCAAAACCCTGGCATCAGCACTCTGATTGTTTAAGAATGAGCGCTCTTATCCACATGGCAATGCAGATCTCCAGTTATATTTTGTGTTCATTTGTTTTACTTCTTCATGATATCCTCATAATATTGCCAATATATGTATATAACAGTTTTACTTTATCATAATATTGCCAATAAATGTATATACAAGTTTTACTTTATCATATCCTCATAATATTGCCAATAAATGTATATACAAGTTTTACTTTATCATATCCTCATAATATTGCCAATATATGTATATACAAGTTTTACTTGTCCATAATATCCTCATAATATTGCCAATATATGTATACAACAGATGTACTTTCTCATAATATTGCCAATATATGTATATACAAGTTTTACTTTATATCCTCATAATATTGCCAATATATGTATATACAAGTTTTACTTTTTCATAATATCCTCATAATATTGCCAACAAATGTATATACTTCTTCCTCTTCTTCTGCGTTCATCCGGAGTTTTTTCGGATGTGATTGTGTTGTGCCTGTTTACAGCAGAGCTGTGTTCTTGCGCCGTTAGGCCGACACATTCGACTCCTGTGGGCGTGGCCATAATATCCTCATAATATTGCCAATAAATGCATATACAAGTTTTACTTTTTCATAATATCCTCATAATATTGCCAATAACTGTATATACAAGTTTTACTTGTCCATAATATCCTCATAATATTGCCACTAAATGCATATACAAGTTTTACTTTTCCATAATATCCTCATAATATTGCCACTAAATGTATATACAAGTTTTATTTTTTCATGATATCCTCATAATATTGCCAATAAATGTACACACAAGTTTTACTTTGTCATAATAGTCTCAAACTACTGAATGTAAAAACTTGCCTAGTATATCAACAGCAGCTAAAAAATGCTGGTGTTGACTGCAACGTCCTGCAAGGGATATGCAACATTTTTTTTTAAAAATAGCCTCATAATATTGCATGTGAACATAACTGTATCAAATCTTACCTGGCAAAAGTGCATTTTCAGAAAAATAAGTTTTCGGCATTCAGAGGTGATAAGCCAGGGCAAAGAACCAGGCAATTCCTGCAACATAAACTAGGACTGACAGCTTCTGGTTGCCCTTCACCAAAAGGGAAACAACACGGTTACGTGACTGTTCATTGGTCAGCAGTCTCATTCTTGTTTAAGCAATGTCGGTTACTTAAATCTTATGTTTTTTAAATTGTGACCTGTATTGGGGAAAAAATACACCAAATTATACAAGAAAAAAACCAACAAATAATTAGCTAAGTAAGTAAAAGACCATTTCTCTGATCATGAGGTGTACTGGGTAAATGATTCTAGTCCATATCTGAGATGAGATCAGCACTCTACAGGTGGCAAGGTTAATATCACTCCAGGTGTACTGGGTAAATGATTCTAGTCCATATCTGAGATGAGATCAGCACTCTACAGGTGGCAAGGTTAATATCACTCCAGGTGTACTGGGTAAATGATTCTAGTCCATATCTGAGATGAGATCAGCACTCTACAGGTGGCATGGTTAATATTACTCCAGGTGTACTGGGTAAATGATTCTAGTCCATATCTGAGATGAGATCAGCACTCTACAGGTGGCATGGTTAATATCACTCCAGGTACCTTTACTTCCCAGACAATTTCCTGATACCCATTGTAGCCTGGGTCAGTCTGGGAGAGTGCTAACCACTATGCCACCAAAGCTCCCAAATTAGTTAAGTACCCCATCAATAATTGCCTCAAACACGGCAGTTTACTCAGAATTTCAGCAATCTATAAATAGCCTTTGGCACAATGGAAAACATTTGTTCTTAATCATGATTAGTAGGATAATTGGAAACCTGGAAATAAACACTAGCCTGTTTGTTTACATTCACCGACTGAACATAAATAATTTCATTCATTCATTCAGTAGCATGTCCTTTGCAGAACCTCGCTCCCATAACAACCTTCTGGAAAACCGCTCGATCATAAGCAAGATGTCCCGTGTCTGATACACCCATCTGGAGATCATCCGCCACATCCTGCACCCATCTTCTCTTTGGCCTTCCTCTTCCCCTCTTCCCAGGTATATACCCCTCCATTATTGTTCCCTCCAAACTTTCGTGATGTTTCAAGTGACCAAAATATTTCAATTTTCTTTATCATCTTTAATAACCAATCTTCTTCTTAAATATTCAGCTCTTGAATTATGGATGCAATTGTTCTTTTTTATCCAAGACATTCTTAGAACTCGTCTATAACATTTATATTCAAAGGCATGTATGCGCTGTTCAGCTTGTTTAGTAAGTGTCCAGTCTCACAGGCGTATGTTGCAATGGGAAACATGCATGCTCTTAGAAATCAAATTTTTGTAGTTCTGTCTGTCCCACTCCACAATTTATTCAGTTGTTTTAGTCTTTGAAGAGCAGTAGATATTGGTCTTTTAATTTCTTTCATTGTGTCACCGTTGTTGGTAATCAATGACCCAAGATATTCATAATTTTCCACCACCTCCAATTTTTCCATATTACCATATATTTCTTTCTCCATAGTAGTTTTAACTGTATGCATTATTATTGTTTTTGCTATGTTAAGATATAAGTTGTGATTTTCACTATTCACCTGTGTTGAGGTTATTCAGTTTTCTATAACAGTCTGCATTGTGGATAGCAATACTGTATGATCAGCATATCGAATCTCCGGTATGTCATGACCACCGATATTTAAGGCATCATACAGCTCCCTGTTTATATCATCTCTTACATTTCTCATTATATTTTCGGCGTACAGGTTAAACAAATAGGGGGACAGCACACTGTCCTGATGGACTCCTTGCTTGATGTCAAACCAATCTGATGTCTCGCCATCTATTCTAACTGCTGCTTGTTGGTCTAGATAGAGAATTTTTATGATTTGTATTACATGTGATGGAAAGCCCATATTCCAGATGATTTCCCAAAGTTTCTGATGTTTTACACAGTCAAATGCCTTTGAATAATCCACAAAATACGAGAATAGGTTTACATTAAATTCTCTGCATTTCTCTATTATTAAACGCATGTTGAATATGTGACCTCTTGTTCCTCTTCCTTGTCCAAATCCAGCTTGAACCACGTTAATTTCTTCCTCCATTTTCTTAAAAAGTCTTCCCACTATGATATTTAGTAGAATGTTACTAGTATGACTGATCAGGGCAACAGTTCTATAGTTGATGCATAATTTCAGGTTACCCTTTTTTGGTATAGGAATGAAGATAGTTCTCTTCCAATCTTTTGGCCATATACCATATTTCCATATCTTTTTACATAATGCATAATAGATTTGTATGCTTTCATCTCCTCCCGCTTTAATTAGTTCAGCTGGTATCTCATCACATCCAGGTGATTTACCATTCTTCAGGTTCTTTATTGCCCATGCAATTTCACCTAATGAGGGTTCAGGTTCTTTCTCTATTATCATTGGTTCATGTATCTCATTCATATCCTCACTGTCATTCATATAATACATTTCACTGTAGTATTCCTTCCATCCTTCTATGAATTAGATTCTGTTAAGGAATTTCCCAACTTGTCAAAGATAACATTTAATTGAGGTTGAACATTTCTTGTCAATAACTTCATTTCTTTGAACATTTTGTAATCTCTTCCAGTCTTATGATATTGCTCTATTCTGTTACAGCAATTTTTTATATATTGTTTTTTGTCCTTTATTGTGTTCTTTCTTATTTCTCGAGTTAAAGATGTATACTTCATCCTGCTGTTAGCGGATTCACATCCTTTCTGTTTCAGTTCCCTTCATTGTTTTATTAATTCTAATGTGTCTGGCTTGTGTTGCCTTTTCTTGGTCGGAATTAAATCTTTGGCTGCTGTTATCAAGATATTTCTAGCTTGTGCTGCCAATTCATCAGGTGTCAATTCCTCCTGCATAGACATCAAGACCCCAAAACGATTCCTCACTTCTATGTTGCTTTCCCTAATAACAGTGTCCCTCGCCAACAGGCGAACTCATTCTGACATCAGAGGTACTTGTAATTTACACCCCCAAGTCAAGGACAACAGGTCAACATTTCTGTCCAGCTGTCCAGCATAGGGGTTGAACCCCTAACCTTGGCATCAGCACAATGGATGTTTAAGAACACACATTCTTACCCATTCTACCATGCTGACCTGCAGACCGCATTTCATATACTGTATTCGATGAACAATAATTGATTGCTTGAATGTATGAAAGCATTATCTATTAGTCGATTCCAGTCGTTGCTATGTAAACAGAAGGACTTCCTGTTAAGTGTTAGACTTCCAAGGGAATAACGTTCTACATAACTGAACAATATCAGCGACGATGTACATCATATTTCAGCCACTGATATGTAAACAGAAGGGCATCCTGTTAAGTGTCAGACTTCCAAGGGGATACATTGGCACCTTTCCGTCTTGACAGACGATAGTTTGGTACATTGTGCTTCAAAAAGGCTTAATAACTGTCATATGGCAATAACTACGATCCATGGCGGTGGCGAGTGTGGCTGGTAAGGCCAATTCTTGCTGCAAATGTTTGCCCACAGTAGGTGCATGTGAAAACATGGTCATTTCCACCATTTTGCACCATCTTACGTCTCTCACGCTCTGTGTGTGCTTTATCTGCAATCATTTTCTCCTTTGTCTTTATTCCATTTCTGATAGTTGCCCTCCATGCAACACGTTCAGCGGCGACGTGCTCCCATTGTGCATTATCAATGCCTGTATCAATCATGTCCCGCTTACACACATCTTTGTATCATAGTAGAGGCCGACCCTGAGATCTCCTACCCGTCTGTAATTCACCAAAAAAGATGTCCTTTGGTATTCTACCATCATCCATCCTCCTAACGTGTCCTATCCATCTAAGTCTACGAAGACTGAGCATGGAATACACCGTCACACAACCTGATCTTTCCAATACTTCAGTATTTGTGATTTTGTCTTGCCACTTAATACCAAGTATTCTTCGCAGACACCGCATATAAAAGCTGTTTAAACGTTTCTCTTGGCGTGAATAAGTTGTCCAGGTTTCACTGCCATAAAGAAGAGTACTAAGCACACAGGCTTGGTAGACAAGGACTTTTGTTTTGGCAGTAAGCTTCCTGTTCTCCCAGACTCTTTTTGCTAACATGTTCATTGTTGTTGCTGCCTTGCCAATCCTGATGTTGATTTCCTGATCGAGGGATAATTTGCTATTTACCTCTGATCCAAGATATGTAAAATGGTCTACTATCTCCAGTTCGGCGTCGTCAATAAAGATTGATGGTACACCATGTGCACCTTGTGACATAATCTGTGTCTTCTTTTTGTTAATTGTTAAACCAAATTCAGAACAAGCATTGGAGAATGCAGATAGTAGATGTTGTAATTCTTCCTCAGAGTGGGTCGTAATCGCAGCATCATCCGCAAAAAGCAACTCTCTGATTAGTACCCTGCTAATTTTGGTCTTGGCCTTCAATCTCTGAGCATTATAGAGGCCACCATCTGAGCGTGAGTGAATGTATATACCGTCATCCTGATCACGAAAGGCATATTTCAGTAGAAGTGAAAAGTATATCCCAAAGAGGGTGGGGGCTAGTACACAACCTTGCTTAACTCCACTCTTGATTTCAAACTCTTCTGAAGTTGAGCCATCAAACTTGATTATACCCTTCATGCCTGTGTGGAACGATTCCACAATGGACAGAAGAGTTGGTGGACAGCCAATCTTCTTTAGTGCTTTGAACAGACCCTCATGACTGACCAAATCGAATGCCTTTGTGAGGTCGATGAAGGCAATAAACAGTGGCTGATTTTGTTCCCGGGATTTTTCTTGCATCTGTCGCAATGAGAATATCATATCAATGGTAGACCGGTTCTGACGGAAGCCGCACTTTGATTCGGGGTTTTGATTCCGAGACCGGTTAAGACCAGGGATGGAGTTATTGCCTCCATATATCCAAGGGGCTAACTTTCTACATAATTGAACAATATCAGCGACGATGTACATCATATTTCAGCCAAGGGATCATTTACTATTTCACTTCACATGATAGACAACTCTGCAGTATGCACCTATCATGATGCAGTCAAATATGCCAGGCAAGAAATCGTGCAATATTTTGTTTATGGTGTCTGTGTTTAAATTCTAGTCACAGTCTAAAGATAGGTTCTACAGCAATGTGTACATGCCGGCAAGTCTCAAACTGCAGAACAAATATTACAACACTGTACCAAATATAGCTCAAACAGAGCTATTTATTCCTGGATGACTAAGTACAGCTCAGTAAAGGCTATTCATGGATGAATGAAACAATCCTTCATAAAAACTCTGAAAAAGCCTGCAGGAATAGCAGGAGAGAGTGCAGTTCATACTGGAAACAAATTTGCAAGTTTATGCTAATTCCAAGTAAATGAAAAAAATAATAAGAAAAACCCTTCATTGGTAGATATTAGTCACATATCACTGGGAAGGATAGTAGGCAAACATGGAGAATAATCTCTGGAAACTGCATTAGCACAAACATCACTGGGAAGGATAGTAGGCAAACATGGAGAATAATCTATGGAAACTGCATTAGCACAAACATCACTGGGAAGGATAGTAGGCAAACATGGAGAATAATCTCTGGAAACTGCATTAGCACAAACATCACTGGGAAGGATAGTAGGCAAACATGGAGAATAATCTCTGGAAACTGCATTAGCACAAACACACTCATTTGCCTTCACTAAAATGTTGACCTGAAAGTTGTAAATATCTTGAACTGACAGAGTGACTAACAATAAATTGCCTGGAAGTTGTTAATAAAAGTGGAAAATTCTATTCAACTATTTAACAAAAAAAGAGAGAGACAGTGTTCGTTGGTCATGTAATGAGAAGACAGGCACTGGAGAATATCGTGGCGACTGGCAAGATCAGTGGGAGAAGAGGCAGACCAAGAGAAAAGTTGCTAGAACATCTGAGACTGAGATGGAGGAATATTATCAGCATTCAGAACCCCAAAGACTGAGATTTGTGGAGAGACATGGAAGCCTATGCCAGCTGGCAGGGCACATGATGATGATGAAAAATGCACCTACTAACTTGTGGATTAGTGGTTAGCAAAATACAATTTCAGTCGTGGGTGATTTGCAAGCATATCGCTTTGCATTGATTTCAATAGTATGAGGTGTCGGCTATTCAGAAAGCAATGGCAAACTCAATCAATCAATCATGTGCCATGCCGGAAAGCGTGGGCGGTCATGACTCGCCATTTCACTCGATCACCAGTGTTGTGGATCAGCTCAGTGTTCCTGTCTCATCCATGCAAACTACTGAACGTAAAATACTAAATAGCCTAATAAATCACGAACAGCCAATAATAGCATTTTCATTTAGTCTGATTATACGACACAAAACCGGAAACTGGAACCTGCGCCTGCACAGAAGGATCATTTGTGTCTCCAAAAATGGCAGTGAAACGACCCTGCATGCTTCCAACATCATTCATTCATTCAAATATCACATGACATTAATAAATGTCATCATATGGGTAGCGTTGTGATGTTCTGTTGTGATCATTTGGTGTGTCCAGTGTGTGCTGCGTGGTTACACACCCGCTTCACACGCGTGATCCGGGACTGTTTCCGGATCCGGTCAGGGATATGCACTACTGACGAGCTCAAATGAGGGCGAAACTCGAGTATAGTGCTTCCATATTGACGTGGATAGGCCTTAGGTTCATACCAGAATGCGATCGGCGTTGCCAGTAGTGGGTTGTGCTCAATATTTAAATTTCAAATCCCGAAACAACCACATAATCAATTGATTATTGCTCACTGGATTTAGGAGGCCTGGTGTTCCTTGCCAGTGAGAAGTCCTGATCGTTCGGGTCCCATCGATTGACGGACGTCGGTCGCGGCGATTGGGCAATCTTGAGCATAGCCTACGATGGGTAGCGTTGTGATGTTCTGTTGTGATCATTTGGTGTGTCCAGTGTGTGCTGCGTGGTTACACACCCGCTTCACACGCGTGATCCGGGACTGTTTCCGGATCCGGTCAGGGATATGCACTACTGACGAGCTCAAATGAGGGCGAAACTCGAGTATAGTGCTTCCATATTGACGTGGATAGGCCTTAGGTTCATACCAGAATGCGATCGGCGTTGCCAGTAGTGGGTTGTGCTCAATATTTAAATTTCAAATCCCGAAACAACCACATAATCAATGTCATCATAGTTTCTGCAGAATAGGTCCATCTAATATTCTGTGCATAGAGATTGGTTGAAATTATTGTGACTTTGACATAAATTTAATTATTTGACACACAGTATATAATTCTATTTTATAGAGCCATATTTGTAAATCTTTGAACATTTTGAGATGAATTTTCAAATTCTGCATAAATTTTTACATATATTTGGAGAGTTTCATCACCAATCATCTTCAATTAGTGGTATACAAAAATATTTCTGTGGACATGGTGTTTCAATGTTGTGAATGGAACCCTAAGATGGCAGCTCCGTGAAAATTATATACTTTTTATGCTCAAAATGTGCAATTTGAACAACTAAAGTTAAAGAGAATACAAGTATAAAGATTTTCAATAATTTATTTGTATACTTTTACTATTTTTTAATCATTTAACATGATGGAACATATATTTGAAGTCAAGTTTTCATATCCGTCTATGACCCGTTTGAGACAATCTCGTATGGATACATCATGCCTGATCATTTTTGAAGACTAACATTTTAAATGTTACTGTTGCGTTACATTGATCATGTTTTTAAAATTGGGTATTTACTCATGAGTAACGCCACAGCTATATAGGCCTTGAAAAACCAAATCCAGCGGTACCTTAATGAAGCCTGTATGTCAATTTTAAGCAGAAGCGGAGATGTCAGGACACAATCGAGAGTTGCGCTGTTGTGAGATCTTGAAAGATTGTTTGGTTCAAGATCCCGACACTCAAATGTGAATATATCTGCTTAGAACTGACATACAGGCATCATTGAGATGCCATTATATTTGGGTTTTCAAGGCCTATCTATCTTATTAGCAATTTCAGAGTTACTGAACTTTGCCCTTTGGGGGGAGGGCTGGTGAATTTTGATTTCCCATGCTATTTTTAGCGGCCGACGACTCACTTCCAGTTGTTACTATGTCTCATTAGATTTGATTTATTCGAAACCAGCATGGTACGACATCAGGGGAAACTACTCTGATATTTGTAGTAGAGGTCCTGCTAAACTCCAAGAGTTTGTGGCCGAGAAACTGTTTTCTCTTGAATTTCTGGAAGCTTATTTATGAATAGTAAGCTAATTTGTCTTATGATTCCCGAAGTATAAAAAAACCTTAACTTTTTGTTGCATTGTTTAATCCCCCATTAAATTTTACATTAATGTGAAGAGTTTCAACAATGCTGGTGTTTGCTGGAGTTCAGGAAAAAATATTTAGCACAGGAAAATGAGATATGGCAGGGGTGGGCAAACTTTTCGTGCGGAGGGCTGCATTGACAAATGTAAAGCTATTGGCGGCCCGCATATATATATATATATATATATATCCATTTTGTTTACAGCAACCTATCACAATAAGTAATTATTAATTATTTATAGGTTATTAAGCAGTATAAATAACTAATTATTGCAATTTTATTTTACTTATACACTTATACATTATATTTAACAATATGGACACAAACTTTTACTAATTTGTTAACACGATTTTACAACTTGTTATTATAACAAATATTCTTTATTATCTATCAATGGCTTTAATTTAGACACACGGCGACTACATTGTCACTACAATTGTTGATTTCTAATGAGATTTATGTAACTGCTTGCAATGTTTGACAATATTCTTGAAATCTGGAGCAAGTTTACTTGTTGAAATTCGAATGACAGCATGCAAGTTGCAGTCCGACAATAAAGACCTATTCTTAGATATGTTGATCTTCAAGCAAGAGAATGCTTGTTCGCAAATGTATGTTGATCCAAATAATGATAAAAGTTTAGCTGCAAAGGTTTTCAAATTGGAAAATGATTCTTGTGATAAAGATCCATAGAAATCCAGCATACCATCTGTCTTGAATTTCTCTTTCAGGTCATGATCTGCTTGTAAGTCAAGCAGCTCCAACTGTATGTCCTCTGTGGCTGTATCAGCTTCTGCACTAAAAGGTGAACTGAGAATATTGAACTATGGCTCTAATTTCTTGAAATCTTGGAATCTCCATCCAAATTCTTCAATCAATGCATCTAATTGGGCTTTGTATTTTTCAGTCATTTCACCAGAAATGGTTTCTTGTTTCAGCAAAGGGAAGTGACAAAATCTTTTTTTCACTTGCTTGTCTGGAGAACAGTGAGAGTTTTGCCTGAAATGATTTTACATATACATACAATTCATGTGCAAACACACCATTGCCCTGAAGTTTGACATTCAGTTCATTTAACTTTTCCATAATTTCAATGGCAAACATAAAGTCTAACTGCCACTCTTTATTGACAATGTTAGTATTAAAGTCACATGCAATGCCCTTCATCTCTAGGAACATCACTATTTCTTCTCTGAGTTCCCACACTCGCCTCAACACCTTGCCGAGACTCAGCCATCGAACATTGGTGTGGTTCAGGACATCGGAATGTTCAGTTTCCAAATCGTCAAGTAATGACTTGAACTGTCTGTGATTAAGTCCTCTTGATCTGATGAGGTTGATGACGCTGACAACTGGGTCAATAACATGCTTGATATTCAAAACAGTTTTACACAGACTTTCTTCATGAATCACACAGTGAAGTGGTAATAATGTGTGGTCTGGATATTCTGCTTTAATCTTATCACTTATCAACTTTACCAGACCTATATTTTTTTCAGTCAAAGCACGAGCTCCGTCAGTTGTAACACTTGCTATCTTGTTCCAAACCAACCCAGTTCTTTCAATAGTTAGTAACAGCATTGAATATATGAGGGCCTGTGGGTGTGTCTTTGAGTGACTCAACACTCAGTAACTCTTCAGTGAGTTTGAAAGAAGTGTTTATTCCACGTATAAATATCAATAATTGGGCAGTATCATGTACATCGGTACTCTCATCCATTGCACGAGAGTACCACACAATTTGTTTACTTGCATCTTGAAGTTTATGCATCAAATTGTCATTTATCTTGTCAACACGTCTGACCACAGTTCTCCTTGATAAAGTAATGTTGTCAAATCTGTTTTTTTTGTTCTGGACACATAATGTTTGCTGCATCTAGCAAACATTCCTTGATGAACTCGCCATCAGAAAATGGCTTGTTCTGTTTTACAATTCTGTGTGACAGCACAAGACTAGCTTCAGTTGCAGCATCTTGAATTGAAGACTGTTTAGTGAAAACAGTTTGCTGTTTCTCCAAATTTAACTCAGGGCATTTCCTTTCCTTCTCTTTGGTCGTTAAATTGTATCCGAAATCAGAATGTATTGTTTGATAATGTCTTTTTAAATTGTACTCCTTGAAGACAGCCACTGACTCACGACACACCAAGCAAACTGATTTGCTACCAACGTTTATAAAACAGTTGTTTAGTTGTCCATTCATCATTAAATACACGGCATTCAACTTCAATCTTACGTTTGTTATTGACACTCATCATAATGGTACATGAAATTCTGTCAAATTCAACAAAATAACTTAAAAACGAATTTAAACATTGTATTTTCCTAAATGCTCTCGCGGGCCGCATAATATCACTTGGCGGGCCGTAGTTTGTCCACCCCTGAGATATGGCCATCATAACACAAAATTCAAGATGGCGGTGCCCATACAATACAACAGTACTAAACTATAGTGGACCTGTATTTATTTATAATTAGAACTGGTAATTTAACTACTAAAATTAAACAGAATACAAGTGTCATTTGTAGCAGTAATGTATCTGTGTACTTGTATAATATTTCAGCATTTGACATGACTAAAAATAATTTTGAAACCCAGTTTTAAGACCGTCTAAACCTGTAAGGAGTACTTTTTTCGGCACTCTTCCGATTGACGGGTCTAAATAGTTCCGCAGTGAATAAGTTAGGGTTAAGGGTTAGGGTCAGTGTTAGTTTAACACTAACCCTAACCCTTAACCCCTGACTTATTCACTGCGGAACTATTTAGACCCGTCAATCGGAAGAGTGCCCTTTTTTCTAAGCAGTGCAGCAGTACATAATTATTTAAATACAATACTGTAAAATAAGTTATGTTTTTTAAACAGTTAGTATTTAATTTATTAATTGCTCACTTTTAGATACAGAACAGTTTAGTTTAGTTTCTAAACTAACAATAGTGTATGTCAATGTGCTGTGGCTGGTTCCGACTGCGCTCATGTCATACTATTTTAGCGTAATCTCCTAACATTACACAAACATGCCTTCGAAAATATCGCGGGGCATAAACGTGAGACTTCAACATTTAGTTTAGTTAGCCTGAATTTGGTAAATGAAAAAATAAATGGCACAATTCTCTTGCCTTGCTCGATTTTTCAACCTGTTCGGTGAGTGTTCGCCACTGTTCGGTAAACAAAAATAAATTTAAAATTAAAACCATTTGAACCCACAACACAATCCATTATCTAAACCATAGACACTTAACTACTGAATTAAGAAACAAACATGGATCTGTAGATTACCATAATTGATAAACTATAAACAAAATGAATATGTTAACGGTTATTACTTCTCTTCATGAATTCTAAATCTAATTCTCTTACTCAAACTTACAGCAGTCTACTTCTCTTGCCGATGTTCAGGCAGACGATCATGAGGGGTTGTTTCCCCTGTACTACGGTGTCCAGGGAAAAATTGTACAGGTAAATTCTTATAAAATCCCCATAACTTGATAAAAGCACACACACACAAAAAAAAACACGCAGTCTATATCAACTGTCGAGGGAGCTTGAAGCCACTGAAATAGTATGATAAATAAAATCACAAGTATTGATTAACAGCCCGGGAAGGTTAACCCGGTCAACAAATGCCCGCAGAAGTCGGATGTGTCGGCCTAACGGCGCAAGAACGCAGCTCTGCTGTAAACAGGCACAATGCAATCACATCCGGAAAAAAAAAAAAAAAAAAAAAACTCCGGATGAACGAAGAAGAAGAAGATTAACAGTCAAAGAAGCAGTGTTAAGAAATTCAGATTGTGTGTGTGTGTGTGTGTGTGTGTGTGTGTGTGTGTGTGTGCGTGCGTGCGCGCGTGTTTGTGTGTGTGTGTTTTAATGCAGTCAATTGGTCATTTGTAAATTAAATAGTTGCGGTGCCCGCCGAAGGCTTAGCTTAGAAAGTTAAGTACTGAGCTCGATTTAACTAGCCATTACCCTCTTTGAACAACAATCACCTTCAAATTAAAAAAGAAGACACAGATTATGTCACAAGGTGCACATGGGTTACCATCAATCTTTAATTGACGACGCCGAACTAGAGATGGTAGACCATTTTACATATCTAGGATCAGTGGTAAATAGCAAATTATCCCTAGATCAGGAAATCAACATCCGGATTGGTAAGGCAGCAACAACAATGAACAGGTTAAGAAAAAGAGTCTGGGAGAACAAGAATCTTACTGCCATAACAAAAGTCCTTTTCTGTCAAGCCTGTGTCCTTAGTACTCTTCTTTATGGCAGTGAAGTCTGGACAACTTACTCACACCAAGAGAAACATTTAAACAGCTTTCATATGCGGTGTCTGCGAAGAATACTTGGTATTAAGTGGCAAGACAAAATCACAAATAGTACTGAAGTTGAAGTATTGGAAAGACCAGGTTGTGTGACGGTTTATTCCATTATTTTATCGGACCATCGGTTTATTTTATTAGTCTTCGTAGACTTAGATGGATAGGACATCTTAGGATGGTGGATGATGGTAGAATACCAAAGGACATCTTTGCTGGTGAATTACAGACGGGTAGGAGATCTCAGGGTCGGCCTCTACTACGATACAAAGATGTGTGTAAGCGGGACATGATTGATACAGGCATTGATAATGCACATTGGGAGCAAGTCGCCGCTGAACGTGTTGCATGGAGGGCAACTATCAGAAATGGAATAAAGACAAAGGAGAAAATTATTGTAGATAAGTCACACACCGAGCGTGTGAGACTTAAGATGGTGCATGATGGTGGCAATGACCACCTGTTCACATGCACACACTGTGGACGAACATTTACAGTGCGAATTGGCCTTATCAGTCTCACTCGCTACCTCCATGGGTAATAGTTATTATGCCTTTTGAAGTACAAACTATCGTCTGTCAAGACGTCAGGGTGCCAATGATAGTATATAATGATATCACATATCCCCTATAGTTAGTTAGTCGCGGTTCCAACTCCACGGCAACAGGTCGACCCCATTATGCTCCGTTCCTGTGCCAGTGAATATCACAGAAAATTCTCCTCACTGCCCAATGTGAACAATGGTATAGACAGGAGTCTCGGCAAGCCCTTGCCGTCGTCAGAATGATAATACAAAAGTCCTCCACGAAAAATACAGTTCATCGTCAATTGAATCGGCTGTCACCAGAAAGACTTCATTGACCCGGGTTTTTTCCAATATGGCTTGGTCTCTTTCCGCAGGGTGACCGGCCGAAAACGCCGCACAAAGCACGAACTCCGTAGCTCTAGCGACGACTCCAAGAGACTCCTGAAAATGCAGTCGTGAACGAAAAGGCAAACCAGTAAATTCAACAACAGCCGGTCGCCATCGTTCCGAACACGCAGTTCACACTACAAATAACCGTGGACAGATGTAAAAGCGTTCCACAGCGAAATTCACAGCTCACAATGTCACACCACGCACTCACATATTAGCAGGGCGAAGGAACCATGCACTACCTGTCCAACATGAGGAAAATGCGAATGCAAACCGTAGCCACTAAGCGTAAACACTTTAGAGGCCTTAACGGTTCAAATGCCTATCCGCCATGTTGGGGACCGGAAGTTCCAATAGACTGTAGACCAAGTCTCAGTCCAAACCTCCTTAGTCGCCACTTACGCCATGCATGTTTTCAAGATGTGCACTTTAAAACTCCCAGGGCAGCTGGAAATCGCAAAGTGTAGGCAGTAAGTTCAATGGCCTGCAAACATTGTTAGGAAAAGTTGTGTGTGTGTGTGTGTGTGCGCGCGTGCGTGCGTGCGGCGTGCGTGCGTGCGTGCGTGCGTGCGTGCAGTTTCTGTGTGTGTGATATTCAAATATCAACTTGATTGCGATTCCTTCTAAATGGCAAATCGGTTCACATTCCTATCGAACGAGAATCCCGTTGAATGACATTTCTCTCCCTCTCTCTCTCTCTCTCTCTCTCTCTCTCTCTCTCTCTCTCTCTCTCTCTCTCTCTCTCTCTCTCTCTCTCTCTCTCTCTCTCTCTCTCTCTCTCTCTTCCCCCCCCTCCCCCCACCCAACGTGTCTCCTACTAAATCGGTTCTTCGAGAGAGAATCTTGATTCAGATGCATGTTTCACAAAATTTGAGGAGGGATCTTGACTGCTTCAAACCCGATAGAGAGCTCACGACAACTCGCTTCCAAGTGATGTAATCATCTGCATAGATGGCTCTGTTTAAAAAAGTTAGTTGCATATTTTTTACATGACGTTGCAGTCAACACCAGCAATTTTTGCTGTTGTGATCTCTTGGCAAGTTTACGTTCAGTAGTTTGCCATTGATTTATGAACGACCGGCACCCTTACCACTTCGTTTAAAAAAAAAAACCCAACGCAACGTGGTCTACTGCCAAATCACGTGCAGCTGTGTTTCGTACGCGGGAATGGGGATCACGAACTGCGTTCGTAACGCCTTCGCCACGGAGATGGCGATGGCTTTGTGCTAAGAGGCAGAAGTAGCTGAAGGTCATATGATACCACGACATGGAGTCTAAGAACGGCGGAGGTGGAGGTGGACACAGTGGCGTTCCTTTGACACGAGGACAAACAGCACACACATGTCGTGATTGTAATAGATTCAGGAAGCATGCTGGTCAGGAGAAGACATGCATGCTTCGTGCAGAGTGGCATGCGTCATATAAAAAAAAAAATTGTAAATCCATGATAGGGACCAAGAAAAGGCATTCGATAGAGTAGATAGAAATAAGCTGTGAGAAATCCTTAAACAATATGGAGTGAGTACACATCTAACAAACCTATGTAGAAGTTTATACAACAACAGTGAATGCATAGTGAGAGCAACTGGAGGACACTCGGAACCCTTCACCATATGATCTGGAGTACGACAAGGTTGTGTCCTGTCCCCTCTCTTGTTCATAACATATTATATAGACAACATATGTAAAGAAACCAGCCAAACAGAGACAGCAAGAATACCGCATGACGAGAACACAGAAGAAGAAGAAGCATCTGCAAATCTAACCATTAGAGAACTCCTGTTTGCAGACGACCAAACACTAATAGTAAAATCAGAAGCTGAATTACAAGAGCACATGAATAGTCCAAACGAAATGTGTAGGGAATATAACATGAAAATTAGCACACGCAAAACAGAGGTAATGACTATAACTAAAGAACAGACAACAACAATTCACCTAAACGAACATCCCTTGAAACAAGTAAAGAGTTTCAAGTACATAGGAAGTATAATATCATCAAATGGCAGATAAGAAGACGAGATCGAAAATAGGTGCAATAAGGCAAACCAACTCATTGAATAAATGGCACCAATACTAAAGAACAAACATGTATCAATAACTACTAAGAAAGCACTTTACAACACAATCTTCCTCCAAACTCTATGCTACCAATGCCAAACCTGGACAATGACAGAAAAAAATGAAAAAAAATCACAACAACAAAAATGAGATTCCTGAGAAGAATACTCAACGTATCAAGAAGAGATAAGATCAGAAACGAAGAAATCAGGACTAAAGTGGGGGTTAAAGCAGTACTAAGTTTTATTAGAAAGCAGCAAGTCAAATGGTTTGGCCTTGCAAGTAGGTTACCAGTCAACAGCATACCACAACAAGCAATGATGTACAGACCAGATGGAAACAGAGGAAGAGGCCGACCACGTAAACGTTGGACGGAGGGAATAGCAGAGTCCATGGGAATATCGATATATGAAGCCCATAATCGGGCACTCTCACGATGTTTATACTTCACCTCGACACCGCAAGGTACAAAAGGAACATGATGAGATGAGATGAGATGAGATGAGATGAGATGAGATGAGATGAGATGAGATGAGGGAGCATCTGTTGTGAGCTCAACAATTCTCAAAATCTTCTGCTAAGGATGTTTCCTCAGGACATGCTGGTGTATTGTGAAACGATCAGGCGGACAGATTGGCTGGGCTTGCACGGGTGGGTGGAGTATTGGCGTATGATAAGGTTGGTGTGGTCAGAGCCCTGTATATCATGTCACAGAGTGGATGAACAGATATATCATCATTGTCTGGAGAGAATGGAACAACAGGCAGTGGCCAGAGGATCTGGCCGACATTCAGTACTCCGAGGAAAAAGCAAACGGACACATTCATTCATTCATTCATTCATTCATTCATTCATTCATTCATTCATTCATTCATTCATTCATTCATTCAGTAGCATGTCCTTTGCAGAACCTCGCTCCCAAAACAACCTTCCAGAAAACCACTCGATCATAAACAAGATGTACCGTGTCTGATACACCCATCTGGAGATCATCTGCCACATCCTACACCCATCTTCTCTTTGGCCTTCCTCTTCCTCTCTTCCCAGGCATATACCCTCCATTATTGTTCTTTCCAAACTTTCGTGGCGTTTCAAGTGACAAGAATAATTCAATTGTCTTTATTTTATCGTCTTTAATAGCCAACCTTCTTCAATATTCAGATCTTGAAGTATGGATGCATTTGTTCTTTTCTTTACCCAAGATATTCTTAGAACTCGTCTATATCATTTATATTCAAAGGCATTTATGCGCTGTTCAGCTTGTTTAGTAAGTGTCCATGTCTCACAGGCGTATGTTGCAATGGGAAAGATGCATGCTCTTAACAATCTAATTTTTGTAGTTCTATCTGTCCCACTCCATGAATTTATTCAGTTGTTTTAGTCTTTCAAGAGCAAATGATAGTCGTCGTTTAATTTCTTTCATTGTGTCAGATTAAAACTGGTATCATTAGTATTTGGGATTTTTCACTGGCTGTTGAAGATATGGATGAAGCACATATGGTAATGTCTCGAGTGCTGTGATATCGGTTCTTGACTCAACTCAATTCAACTGTCACATTTCTGATTAATGACAATCGTCATCATCGCACCCCAGACAAATTCATAGGTGCTCCAATCTCCTTTTTAACATATCCGTCAGCGTTTATCGACCTATCACACTAATTCTGTTTTAATTATTAATCACAAGTCTTGTGCGCTTGACAAAACTTTCATGATTGGCGGTTCACTGTCTCACCCCCATCCCCTTCACTCTGGACAGGGAAGCAGATTTCTATGCGTTCTCAAAGTCATCAGTTCGTCCCGCATCTATTATAACATAGATGATGTCTGGTCCACCAAGTGCTCTTCCCTCCTTGATCACAGCCATGTCCGCCAAATGATGGGCTCCTAGCTGCCTTTCACGCCAGATTGTTCTGGTTCATAGACGCAAATTAGCTAGACTAATTATAATGTACTCAGTGTATCGAGACCAGTCTGAACCGTCTTGAGCATGTTCATTGAATCTCTTACAATAAACGTTAAAAGGCAGTTATGTTGACTAAAACTGCTTGCTGGTCATAAAGTGGAATTTTACCGGGCTTGAAAATCCAAGAGGCGAAGTCTGACTCGACCACATCGCACTGGTTCCACGGATGCATGTGCAAGCTGACCCATCTTCTAGGAAGAAAGGAAACTCACTGCTCTGTATATCTTTCCAGTTGGTGCGCTATTTAGAACACTGCTTGTCGCGAAAACCAATGCTGAAGTGAAATGGTACTTTAGTTTTGGTACCATGTCATTAGAAAAGTCTATATCTACCTCACCCCGGTAGATGCACGCCTTTTTCAGGACTCAGTCGAAGAGGACCAGCCTGCATACCTGGACACGAAGAGGTCTACCGATTCACGAAGGAAGTGAAAAACTACCTCAGCCTGATATACACAACCTATAACAAGGCAAAGAAAACTATAGGAAGCAATTACAGAACCAAGTAAGAACTGAAGCATATATACATATTACATGTCCCCAGAAAGATAATTTAGATTACCAGCTTCAGTGAAGATCTGATACGAGAGCAAAGGGTCCCCGAGAAGAAAATGAATTGAAAACATCAAAGACATTGTACTGTCACAACGAATGACAGACAGTATCCAATGTCACCCATCGTGCACTGCAATGTCAACTATACATCCCCCACGGCGCTTGACGGCAAACGTGGAAGATTTTGGACGTTGGACGGAGGGAAGTGCTCAGACCCTCCCTAAAGCATATGATGCCATATGCATCAGCGTCCGGTGGCTAATAATGCCAATCCTGTGTTGGTTGACGAGGCACCTCGTTTTCTCGTGTCTGGCCGTGCCAAGTCTTTCATCCTGGACAGCGATGTGGATTCACTGACGTCAAAGTCCTCTGTTCTCGACATGTCTTTAAGGGTGTTAATAAAATCGGCACGAACCATGGGCTGGCCATCTACAGGGGGTGCAGAGCCAGCCAGTTTATCAGCTCGTTCATTTCCCTCGACTCCCGCATGTCCCGGGAAGAAGATGAAGGTGACTTTACGGACAACAGACTTCCGCAGCGACTAAGTCCACTGTCTAGGAACAGATCCTGCTTCGACCTTCCGAATCATGCTCATTAAATCACTTAGTACACACACGTTGGTATAATGCTGTGATTCTAGCCATATGAAAGCCTGTGATACAGCCATCACTTCCATCGTCATGCTGCTCGAGGTCATAGAGTGGGCACCACTGGATTCTTGAACGGTTCGGCCCGCTGAACACGCTGTAAATGTCCATGCACTTATCTGCTGCTTATCAACAGATCCATCAGTATAGATGAGCACTTCGGGGCTATCTCAGTGTTCATAGATGAGCGCGTTGACTTCTGCATTGATAGCGGCAGGGCTCTGCTCTCTGCACAGCCTGTCGAGTGTGATAATGCAGGAGAAAGTGCATTTAAAAACTGGAGGCACCGGCACTCATTCCTTGCCGGGGTTGATACTGGTAAGACTGCAGACCTGTCTGATGACATTTTCCTCCCGACCCACCCATGATTTGCCCCTCTTTAGCCTGTCACCATTTTCTCTGAATATAACTTCATGCAGAGGCTCATCTGCACTTATTTGTAAGTATGCACGAGCTCTCCAGATCTGTCCTGTGGTTCATTGTCGGGAAAGGACGCAGAGGTGTTTCCAAGGCACCAGGGCCAGGATCTATACTGACCAAGACCTGCTGACATGTCCACGCCGTGCGTCCTGGGCAACAGGTCCCTTCGGACACCTGGCTAAGAACAGTAGGATCAATGATTCCTCCGAAGCCGGAAAGTATTTGCCTGCATGACGAGGAACCACCAGTCTACACACCAATAAGCCAGACATGGGACAACGGATACTCACGCAAACCTCAGGTCCTGTATGACATCACACTGATGTTGGACAACAGGATGTATTCATCAGACATACAGGACTTCACACTGGAGTTCACAAGTCACGGAGGTATCTCATTCATAGTCATTGCTACACAGCTGGTGTCTCTCGTGCAGCTCAAAATGATGCGAATGGCTTCGTTTTGTACCTTTTCAAGTCTTCCAGTCTGTGTAGGGCTGACAGTAAGGATTGACAGGGCATACTCGATGGGTGAACGCACCAGTCCTTGAAACATAAGTATTAGCAGTCTTTGCTCGATATTGGCAGTCGCCACAACTCTCATTGCTGACACACCGTGGAAGATGATGATGGCGTGCCAACCATAATCGGTGACTATTTGTGGTAACACCGCCCGGAAACGGTAACGCGTGAGAGCGGACACCTAGTTCCGGTGTAAACATTCAAACAACGTTGGCAAGCACAACAACTTCGACAGACGATTTGAACTTCAGTTATCCCCAGGTGTACCTTGAAACTTGGCCAGTCAGGCTCTTATCTTATTGTGATATTCCAGACTTCCAGCTAACTACTTGCTTTAGTAGAACGCAAACATGAGGTAAGTTGTTGCTGATCTTGAAATATCATTTGTCATTTATTTTAAATTATGAAGACGTGATTATCATTATGTGAATTTGTGTCTGTGTGAATTAACAACATGTGTAGTATTTCAATGATTTGTGAGTAACACTGGGTAACACTAGTAACAGTACAGACAGTGATCAGTGATGATGTTGTGCAGTTTAATTTTAATGTGACAATCACACGTGTTTTCGTTACTTTCAGGACAACAAACATTTAAAATCTCAAATGAAATCACATGTTAAACACGAAGAGGACAGTAAAAAGTGTAATGTAATAAAACTAATATTAATATGATAAGAATATAACATAACTACGTGAATAATCATTGAATGATGAACTTATAATAATTTAAAATATAACATCACTTATTTATAATAGTATTACTAGATACTCCTGACACAATAAGCACATTTCACACATGTATGTAGCAGTCGTTCAGAAAGCAATGGCAAACTAAACTGCTGAACGTAACACTTGCCTAGTACATCAACAGCAGCTGAAAATGCTGGTGTTGACTGCAACGTCCCGTAAGGGATACGCAACAACAAAAAAAGCATTCTAGGAATGTGTGTGTTGTTAGGAATAGAGATGTCAAAAATGCTGTTGTTGTTTTTAAAGATAGAATGTCCACATTGCCACCCAGAAAACAACAACATAAGGAAAATCGAACATTACTAACTAGCTCACAAACTAACAATGGTGACACTCGTGGGGTTACAAAATGTGTGTATTGTGGCTGTGGTACATAATTGTGCTGAAAGTCTACGCCACATGAACTTAAACTGTGTCCAAGATTCTTCTCTTCTCCTTCCTTTTATCCCACAGTCAATGAAAATCCAAGTGGCATGGTCTAGTGGGTACAGTTTAAGACTGGTTTTAGGTACCTTTCTCCGTAGGTTCAAATCTCACTGCTCCATTTAGTTTAGGGGGTCTGTCTGGTGAAGTGGTTAAGCTGCCTGCCTGATGCTCCGAGTGTCATGGGTTCATTTCCAGACTCATTTTGTTCATAAGTGCAGTTTTCTCTAACTGGGGTCCAGGGGGTCGTTGCTCGATCTCCAAAGTTTGTGCTCGATGCAGCACTTGTATTTTTCTAAATAATTTTATATTGTCAGCAGTCTCAGGGTGATATTAATATTATGCTTTTACTTCCCAATGTGCTTTCTACTACCAGTGTTAGATTGGGTTGTCCTGACAGTTACACAAATATGCCATGATTAGAATGCAAACCCACTGGGCCAGTCATGTAGATTGGGTTGTCCTGACAGTTACACAAATATGCCAAGATTAGAATGCAAACTCACTGGGCCAGTCATGTAGATTGGGTTGTCCTGACAGTTACACAAATATGCCATGATTAGAATTCAAACCCACTGGGCCAGTCATGCACTTGTATTTCTTCCTCCATTTCTTTTGGCCAATTGATTCCTATGAAAGGGCCACTGAGTCATGAACAGACATCATTGCACTCGGGGCTTTCCCGTATGCACTCAGTTCTCATCTTCAACAGCCAGTGAAGAGTTCCAATACTAATGGTGCTCATTGCAATCTGATAATATTTCTGTCTTGCTTTACCTCCTAGTAACGACTGTCGACCATATCCTCTGACCACCCCTCGCTGCTGCATTCTATCTAGAACATGCATCTGTCATTCTGCATAAATCACATTCTCCTAGAGGGTCTTCACCAGATATGCCTTGTCATGCATCAAATCACCCCTTAATGATGTGGCACCAGCTAATCTGTCTCTAAATGATAGCATAGCCCACTTCAGCAATGATGAACAAACAGCTGTAATAACTAACCATATTAAAATAAGGGAGAAGCTATACAAAAAATTTTATGTATAGTCCGAGCCGCTACGCAAAAAAATTTGTAGCTGGTCACGTGATTATTTGGCACAAAATTTTGTGAATAGTACGAGCCGCTATTCACAAAAATTTGAAGTAGACTCTATTAATATTATTCTCTCTTCTCGTCTGTCATTTTTTTTTTTTGCGAGTTCTTTTTCTTCAAACCCCACAAAGACAATATTTGTCGACAAGGACACACTCAACATACAGTAATTTTTTATTTGGCAAATAAAATTCACGTTAAACAAAGACATCTATTGGATTCATCCGAGACTGGATCACTCCGTCATTGCCTGGGGGATGCGCCCCCCGGCAGCTACCGCAGATCCATAAAGAGAACACTTTATTCAGATGCTTGAGTTTCTCAGTTCTATATTTTAGTTCCTAAAACAAGCAACTAGAAAGTCACTTAGAAGCCTGGAGATGTGGATATACAGACGAATATGTTGTATTTCATGGAAACAAAAACAATCAAATGCAGAGGTTCTATGAAAACTGGGAATGAAGAGAGAGAGAGAGAGAGTTGACGGAAGAAATAAAGAGGAGGCAAGTGAAATATTTCGGCCATGTTATTGTTAAAAGACATGATACTCTTATAAAAACCATACTGGAAGGCAAGGTTGAGGGCAAGCAAGCAAGAGGTAGACAACGATACAAGTACGAAGATAACATCAAGAGATGGATAAACATCAGCCTGACAGAATGTACAGTCAAGGTGAGAGACAGTGTTGGAGATCCATTAAAGCCAACCTTCATTATGGAGATGGCACCCGATTGACTGATTAAAAATTTTAAAAATTAAAAAAAAATTGCTAGCAGTTAGTTGAACCCCAGTCTCCCGCGCGACAAGCTGAAATACTAACCACTGCACTACCGAGAACACAATAATAGTAGTTCCACAAACATTAATTAATTTAATGCTTCGACGATCAAAAAACAGTGCTCCAGGTCCTGATGGCATAAGATACGACGACATAAATAGGTGTACCGACAATGAGCTAGAGAAACTAGCAGACATGTACAACAACAGTATAGGGAGTGCTAGCATCAAGGAGGAATGGTTACACAGCTATCTGATTCCCTTGCCGAAGCCTGACAAAGACCACACAAAAATTCAGGGATATCGAATTATAACCATGCAGAATACAATAGGCAAGCTGCTGGAGAAGGTAATTGCCAGGAAAATATCAAGCCAGCTAGAGAGGCAAGGTGTTTTCCCACCTACCCTGGGTGGGTACCGTCCAAAAAGAGAAACCTGGACCAATGCAGCAGTCTTTGCCCATGATGTCTATGAAGGTTTCCACTCAGGCACTGAAACCGTTGCTGCAGCGATTGATCTTGAGGACGCATACAACAAAGTACCACTGGATTTTTTAATGTTTCAGCTTCTTGAACTAAACGTAAGTCCATTCCTCCTTAGTTGGATCGCTGCAGCCCTCTACCAACGGAAAGTAGTTTTTAGATGTGGCAGTTGGACTTCGGAACCAACAACAATATATCCTGGCCTACCACAGGAATCACCATTATCTCCGGTACTGTTCAACGCCTACACAGTGAGAATCACCAGTGAGCAGATCACTGGACCTGGCAGGACATTGTCGTATGCCGATGATGTTTTAGTGTATCGTCAGGGTAAGGATAGAGAGGAGGTTGCTGTGGAACTACAAACCGAACTCAATCGCATAAGTACTTGGTGTGATGAAGCTGGGGCAATGGTCAACCCAACAAAGGCAACAGTGACTTGGTTCTCGTTGAATAATCATATTGTCAACAATCCAACACCAACTGTAATGCTGTGTTCAGAGACGGTGGAAAGAACGCAGGCAATGAATTACCTGGGGATACGGTTTGATCGAAGCCTTGTTTATAATGTGCACATAGACCAGGTGATAACAAAGGCCAAGCGGGGTTTGGCAGCGATGCGGGTGATGGCGGCAGCAAACTGTGAGCAGCGCCATCTATGTCTTCTGTACGAGGGGCTGGTCATGTCTGTTTTGGAGTATGCAATGGCAATCCTGACTCTCAGCCATAAATAGATAGAAAGGATGGAAAGGATACAGAATGAAGCTATGCGCATTATTCTTGGATGTACAAGAGATACAGCATGCAGGGCGATGCGCTACCTTCTTGATTTTCCAACCATTGAAGAGAGAATACAAGTTTGCAGGGCACGCGCCTACCTCAGAATTAACGCAAACACACATCCACTGCATAGTGAAATTAGGAAGGTGAAGGGCAGCATGTTAAAAAGAGGACGGTCGTGGATGGGTCAAGCCGAAGACATTCTTCAACAGGTGTGTTCACTTGAGGACTTAGAACCTGGCGAGGAGTGGGTGCAAGTGCCAACAGACTTCTGCACATCCTTTTCAGTTTGCATCCAACTAGATAGAAAATGCAGACAAGCGTTGATTTTCGAGAATTCGCTAGACGGTGACGCGGTCATCTACACAGATGGGTCGGTCGTCTGACATGTGAGAAGCTCATGGGCCTTTACAGCTCGGGCCGGAGGGAGAATTGTGAAGGAGGACTCTGGTGCTTTCACTGAAACCACAAGTAGCCTGACCATGGAAGTCATGGCAGTAAGTAAAGCAATAACATGGCTCGAGACACAGACATTCACTAGGGCTTGTTTCCTTAGCGACTCAATGAACATGATCAAGAGGATAGAGGAGGGGTCGATCCGAAGAGAATGGTTGCTGCCTCTGAAGCGGTCTCGGCTGGCAAAGATTAGTTTCATCTTCGTGCCAGGTCATGCGGGAGTACAAGGAAATGAGCGGGCTGACAAGCTCGCAGGTAAGGCTACTGTGGAGGGCGGACGCGCCATGGACCAGGCTGACATTCTGAATGCTCTACGAGAAGTGAGACTTTTGCGAGAACCAAGTGATGACTGTGAATCTACAAAAATGGCCAGACTGCGGGAGCAGCAAATTAAAAGAGGGGTGGCCAAACAAGAACACTACGCAGGAAGCCAAAGAAGATTGATAAACCAACACAGAACTGGCGTCGTTAGCTGCTACACGCTGCGGGATTTGCTGAGGAGGGGATCCGAGCACTTATGGACTGAATGGTTCGATGTGCAACGAGGATGATCTGTCGACTAACTAACTAACTAACTTAATTAATGTAGTCAAAAGGAAATAGACATCATGTGACCAGCCGGATAATCACGCGACCAGCCACAAATTTTTATGTATAGCGGCTTGTACTACTCACAAAATGTTGTGTATAGTCTCTCCATTAAAATAATTATATACTTTTTATTGTAAAAGGGAAAGGCCCACAATATCTAAGCCAACCTGGAATATTGTGGATATCGTACTGGGGCCACATAATTTCTGGACCAAATGTCATAGAAAATGCTCTGGTACCAATTTTGTGAGGCTGAAATCCTGAGCTGCAAGGCGACAGAAATTCCCACAAGGGAGTGACTGAAGCCAAGGGTTTCAGACAGGCTGGCTAATACACTTGCTGCCGTGTTACAACTCGTGATATATATAGATAGCTCCGATGATATAAAATATTTTGATCACTTGATGAAAGTTTGGAGAGAACAGTCATGGAGGGGTATGTGCCCAGTAAGAGAGGCAGAGCAAGGCCAAAGAGAAGATTAGTGCATGATGTGCAGATGATCTCCAGGTGGGTGTATCGGACGCAGGACATCTTGCTTATGACCGAGAAATTTTCAGAAGGTTGTTATGGGACTGAAGTTCTGCAAGGACATGCTGCTGAATGAATGATGATATTGATTTATTTGGTTGTTTCAGGATTTGAGGTTGTAAAGATGAGCACAACCCACTACTGGCAATGCCGATCGTATTCCGGTATCGAACTTTTGGCCTTGTCCATGTCAGATTGGAAGCACTAGACTCGAGGTTCGCTCTTGTATGAGCTCGTCAGTAGTGCACATCTGTGATCGAACTCAGGAACACTGGCATGTGAGGAATAAATTCAAGATTGGTGAATCAGCCATGTGTATTTACATCGCAGACAGCAGAGCACATACCCCAAGACTGCCCAAATGACATGTCTAGGCAAACCTTCTGGCCTAGAGAGACGCCAGTGGAAGATAAAATCTATGGACCGCTGAGTGAACTAAAAAAGACAGTTAAATTCATACAAGAGACAGCATTGCAGTTATAGACATTTCAAGCAAATCATAGAAGAAGAACTGGCATGTGAGACGGGTCTGGAACCACTGACCATGCGACTCGCGCTAGACTCGCGTCTAGTGCTTCCAATTTGAATGATGTGATAAATTTGGTTTCACATATGATAAGCTTGGTTTAGAATTTTCGGTATTTCTATTTTTGTTTACAGGATGTCAGGTTATACAAGTATGATTGTCAAGGTGGATCCTGAGGCATCTGCCACCGATGTGGAGAATAAGCTTGCTCTCCTGCATGGGTCTAGTGAGTTGTATGACTTCAGAATTGTTGTGTCAGGGTCTGAGATCAAAGCTCACAAGTGAGTCATGTGCATGTAGTTGTGTTAGTTAGTTAGTTAGTATTTCCTCTTGAGCCTAAGGCGGCGCATAGGGCAGAAGTCATGGCTCTCCATGTCCGGCGGTTCGCTGCTACCTGTTGTAGATCCTGGATGTTCACTTGGCCATTGAATGAGCCTTCTCTGATGATGGTTCTACGCAGGGTCTCTCTTAGTCTTCCCCGTTTTCTTTTCCCTACTGGTGACCAAAAGAGGGCTTGGTTGGGGAGTCTTGTCTTGTCCATTCTGAGTACATGGCCGATGTATACTGGGACTGAACTCTGTGTTTATGTCATCAGACTGGTTATGCTTCTGCTGACTGCATCATGGTCCTGAGGCTGGAGACTTTCATGATTAGCCTGGTAACCGATTTCAATAGTGGCACAATATGCACAAGTATATTTGGAATATTATTGGAAAATATTGCCAGGTGCTACATACCTGTTGGGCATGTCAGGAAGTACACTATAATCACATGCAACATGGAGAACTCTTGTGCTCTCCGAGTACTATTGTCATTTGTCTTGTTGGACTTGCAAATTCTATTTCCAGCATATCTCATGTGTATAGCGCATGGAGATTAGCATTATAAAATCATGATCGCTGTATATTTTTTCTTCTTCTGAAAATGGGTGCAACACAGTTGTTCTTACACTGAGGGCAATAATCACACATAAGGTGTGGTTTAATACAGTATTTTTAGTTTCAGTTGATTACTTTGAGTGAATTATTTGTTTGCCTTATCTTGGGGCGTAAATTACAAGAACTTCAGAAGTCGGAGTGGGTTCATCTGATGGCAAGGGACACTGGTAATAGGAAAAGCTAATAGACAGTATGGGTACTATTGGGTGTGTTATATTGACATGAACGTTAGGCTTTGAACAGAGGAGTGCAATTGGGAGGGTAAAAGCCTTATTCTAGTGCGAGGAAATGCAACTTAAAGACTAAATGGCAGGACAGACCAGGCCCTAAGCTTTGGTTGGCAATGAAGAGTTGGCTTATATTGCGTCTCTTGACCTCACAATAGCATCGCATTGTTTAACCAGACTTCACTACCAGGTTACTCCGGATAACGCCAGAATCTGTTCCATTTAAAGCATATTTTATGTTGGATATGTTGACCTGTACTAGATATAGACATGTAGAAAATGGGGGATCCTTTCTGTGTGGATAGTGTTGACCTGTACTAGATATAGACATGTAGAATATGGTGGATAGTGTTGACCTGTACTAGATATAGACATGTAGAAGATGGTGGATAGTGTTGACCTGTACTAGATATAGACATGTAGAAGATGGTGGATAGTGTTGACCTGTACTAGATATAGACATGTAGAAGATGGTGGATAGTGTTGACCTGTACTAGATATAGACATGTAGAAGATGGTGGATAGTGTTGACCTGTACTAGATATAGACATGTAGAAAATGGGGGATCCTTTCCGTGTGGATAGTGTTGACCTGTACTAGATCATGTAGAAGACAGTGGATAGTGTTGACCTGTACTAGATATAGACATGTAGAAGATTGCGGATCCTTTCTGTGTGGATAGTGTTGACCTGTACTAGATATAGACATGTAGAAGATGGTGGATAGTGTTGACCTGTACTAGATATAGACATGTAGAAGATTGCGGATCCTTTCTGTGTGGATAGTGTTGACCTGTACTAGATATAGACATGTAGAAGATGGTGGATAGTGTTGACCTGTACTAGATATAGACATGTAGAAGATGGTGGATAGTGTTGACCTGTACTAGATATAGACATGTAGAAGATGGTGGATAGTGTTGACCTGTACTAGATATAGACATGTAGAAGATTGCGGATCCTTTCTGTGTGGATAGTGTTGACCTATACTAGATATAGACATGTAGAAGACAGTGGATAGTGTTGACCTATACTAGATATAGACATGTAGAAGACAGTGGATAGCGTTGACCTATACTAGATTTAGAGTTGTAGAAAACGGTGGACCTTTCCATGTAGATATTGTGTCTGCAGTGAACAACCGTTGATAGTGAAACTAAGCATTTGATCTTGTAGATGTCCTTGTAGAATTAGTAACATGATTTATTTTTGTAATGATGCGATAACTAGGTACAGTTACACAGCATTCTGTGTTGTTCTCTCCCTATTTGTCCATATTTTAATTTATAAAACCCACAGAAAGAATGAGACTGAGAATTGTGATTGGATAAGAATGCCTAATTTCTTTTAGCACAGCACATGTCGATGATGATGTGTCATCAAGTCTAATTATTTAATTTCTCAGGTGCATTTTGGCAGCTTCCTGTGGTTACTTCAAAGCAAGTTTCAGCTTCAGTGATCGTTCCCTGTCTATAACAGAGGCTGATTTTAGCCATATTTGCAGTGATGCCAGGGCTGTAGAGAGCATTATTCAAAGCTTTTATACAAACGAGATTGAGCTGAATCCCAGCTACCTGGAGAGTATACTATTGGTTGTTGACTACCTCATGTATGATGGGATGCGAGACTGCATTGAGAAGTACATGTGCAGTAGTTTGAGCTTCACCACTGCCGTGTTGTATTTTCGCCTTGCTTTGGAGTTCGAGTTAAACAAGGTAAGGATTCTATGTGTGCGATTTTTTTTCTTTTTTTTTTTTTTTTTTTTTTCAAAAACAAGACTATCATTGAATGTAAGAAAGACAGTGCTGAAGTTCTATATAGAGCCTGTTTTCCTGGGAAGGTAACCCGGCTAACAAATGCCTGAAGAAGTCAGATGTGTAGGCCGAAATGTTCAAATATCACAGCTCTGCTGTAAACGGGCACAATGCAATTACGTCTAAAACAACATTCCAGATGAACACATCAGAAGAAGAAGAACCTGATTTGCTATATTGCAGCTAATCTTGGATGTAAATGAACAAATTAGGAAGATCATGGAAGCAACAGAGATGTGGTTCCTAAGTTGAATGTTGGGAATTCTTTGGACTGCCAGAGTAACTAATGATGATTTCCCGAAAGAGGCTGATGAAATTAGAATTATATACAACAATAAGAAAGAGATAAATACCTTTCTTTGGGCATGTGATGAGAAGAGAGGCATTGGAGAACATCGTGACAACTGGAAAGATTGAGGGGAAGAGAGGCAGAGACCGAACAAGAGATGATGCTGGAGGAATATCGTCAGCAGAGTTGATCCAGAACACCAAAGACTGAGATATGTGGAGGGACATGAATGCCTATGCCAAGTGGCATGGCACTTGATGTTGATGATGCTTCCCCACTACCTGTTCTTCCCCAAAAATTATGAGGTAATTATGTTAATTATCCAGCACCCATAATAGGCCATTTCCCAATCACAAAAGAAGAATATTTGGACTTTTCACCTCAAATGTTACACAAAATGCTTAGACTATCATGGACAGAGAAGAAGAAAGACCTGAGCATTGTACTTCAAAGCATGACAATCACAAAAGAAGAACATTTGGACTTTTCAGCTCAAATGTTACACAAAATGCTTAGACTATCATGGACAGAGAAGAAGAAAGATCTGAGCATTGATGAAAACTGGCTCATAAACAGCATCATGACTCAGAAATTAAAACACACTGGCCATGTTGGTTGTGACAAGGGCTGGGGGAGAGCTACGATGGGAGGGGTGGTTCCTGGAGGAAGTGGCGGGGTCCACCAGCATGGAGATGGACATGTTAGTTGTGACAGGAGCTGGGGGAGAGCTGCGATGGGAGGGGTGGTTCCTGGAGGAAGTGGCGGGGTCCACCAGCATGGAGATGGACATGTTGTGACAGGGGCTGGGGGAGAGCTGTGATGGGAGGGGTGGTTCCTGGAGGAAGTGGCGGGGTCCACCAGCATGGAGATGGACATGTTGTGACAGGGGCTGGGGGAGAGCTGTGATGGGAGGGGTGGTTCCTGGAGGAAGTGGCGGGGTCCACCAGCATGGAGATGGACATGTTAGTTGTGACAGGGGCTGGGGGAGAGCAGCGATAGGAGGGGTGGTTCCTGGAGGAAGTGGCGGGGTCCACCAGCATGGAGATGGACACAGGACATTGCAGGCACCTGGGGCACTAGGCAGGGGACATAGGCATAGATAGAGAGGCTTTTCAGTGCACCTTGATGAGAGAAATATTCTGCAAAGGATTGGTTAGTTGTCAAGAGATCCTGTAGCTCATTTTATGAGGCTGGCTTAACCCCTGAGCAGTACAGATCTGAAAGCTGAATCCTGTTCTTAGCTGGGAATTAAACCTGGAGACTGCTGTATTGATGAGCAACTTCATAAGTTTGTAGCTGTAATCAGAGCGTGAGCAAGTATGCCAATGTTTTAGAATGTATACCTTGTAACTCGTTTCCTATTCTATGTCAGCATTTTACATCTTATCTTCTAGCTCATGTTTAGTATTCTCCAACAGTGGTTTAGAATGTACATATTGTAACTTGTGTTTTTGTTTTATTCTGTCCTAGTGTTAGAAATATATCTTGTAATTAATGTTTTGTATTCTGTCCCAGTGTTAGAAATATATCTTGTAATTAATGTTTTGTATTCTGTCCCAGTGTTAGAAATATATCTTGTAATTCATGTTTTGTATTCTGTCCCAGTGTTTAGACATATTTTGTAACTCATGTTTTGTATTCTGTCCCAGTGTTTAGACATATATCTTGTAACTCATGTTTTGTATTATGTCCCAGTATTTAAACATATCTTGTAACCCATGTTTTGTATTCTGTCCCAGTGTTTAGACACATAACTTATAATTCATGTTTTTAAATAATTCCAGTATTTTAGCACATATACGTCGCAACTGTTTTGCATTCTGTGGCAGTGTTTTAGCACATATATGTCACAACCCGAGATTTTGCATTATGTGCCGGTGTTTCAGCATGTGTATCTTGCAACTGATGTTTTGCATTCTTTTGTTGTACCCAGTCAGCTGTGATTAATGACACCAGATGGCTCCTGGTCTACCGCTTCCATGACTACTTTATTTACCAGCAAGAAATGCTGGAGTCCAGCCCGGACATGCTCGCTGCCTTGGTTCTATGTGACATCTTTAAATATTGCAACCCACTACAGGTGAGACTTCCATCATCATCATTACCATCATCAGATCTGCAGGTCAGCTTGGCTGAATGGATAACAGCACACATTCTTATACATCCAGTGCACTGATGCCAAGGTAGCGGGTTTAACCCCTACACCGGTCAGCTTGACTAATTTTGACTTTCGGACATAAATTACAAGTACTTTTGAAGTCAGAGTGTGTTTGCCTGGTGGGGAGGGACACTGGTAATAGAGAAAGCTAATCCACACGCAAAAATCAGTCCAGTGCACTAGTAGTAGTAGCACGTATATATGGACTACTCTTGAGTTCAAAGCAAAGACCACCAAAACAATCACCAGTACCTTGCCAAGTGACAAGGGTGATTATGTTTTCCCACATGCTAGCAACATGTATCAGTACCTTGCCAAGTGGCAAGGGTGATTATGTTTACCCACAGCTCCCACATGCCAGCAACATGTATCAGTACCTTGCCAAGTGACAAGGGTGATTATGTTTCCCCACAGCTCCCACATGCCAGCAAAATGTATCAGTTCATTTGCTGTCTTTTAACACATGATGCAATAATGTTCAGAATCTTCTGTCACTGTTGTCCTCTTCTTCTGTTAATGTGTCAAGTTACAATGTGTTTATTTTTCTTCTCATTATGTGTCCAACGTGTTCTTGATGTCTGTGTTAAATGTCTTTTTGTCTTGTCTGTGCATGGAAGTACATTCATTCATGCAGCAAGGCACATATGTCATTTCGGAGTGGCAGGTTCGAATCCTGGTATGCTAGCTATAGCTCTCTTCTGCTTCTATGAGTGACAAATAGTAACTGTTATTGTTAACATGGTTATTGTAATTTCTATCACACTTTTAAGGTTTTCATTTGAAGCCCCCTCGTAATTCAGCTAGGAATAAATTAATTTGTATAATTAGTTATGCAGTAAGCAACTGAAAAGATAAAGTGAAAAATGCCAGGCAATAAGCTGTACAAATCTTTTGTTTGTGCCTACTTTTGTTTCAATCTTCATTAGGAAAACATTGCTTTGAATTATTCTATATTACAGTATCTATTCTAAGAGTTGTCTTGCTTGTTTATTAATTATTTAGCTTGAGTTCCAATTGTATTATTGTTTTTGTATATGAAAAATAAAGTAGAGGTAATTCCATAATGTTGCCGGTGTGTTAACTGGGCATGTTAGGGAGGAAAGGAATGATAACACCATCCTGGCTACCGCATCCTGTAGACAACTTAGCTGCACTATCCAAGCAACCATGAACAAGTCTGTAAAGGAATCTGAGCAAACAAAAAATATAACCAGGCAACTCAACAAAAGGAAAACACTCACAGAAACAGGCAATTGCTGAAACAAAATTATTGATCAGTGAGAATAAGATGCTAAAATAAAAATAGCAAGTCTTAGCTAGAAAATTGAAGTGTAACTGTAGAAACACAAAAAATAGGAACTAAGTCTGAGAAAATAGAAATGTGGAACGAGGGATGGGTGTTGCAAAACTGAATAAAAAAGTAGATGAAATGAAATGAAGAATAAATACTTGTGTGTATGGATGAAAGAGTTAATATCTTTTTTCTTCTAATACACATGAACTACATTGTCAAGTGACTCCCGACAACTCTGTCAACTGATCCCCAACAACTTGTAGAGTTGTGATATGACTTGCAACTTATGGTACAGTTGTCAGAGATTGGATTTCAAGATCCCTTTCTCTCCCGGACTCAATCGAAGCAATTCGCTCAAAGCACTCCGCACTCTGCTCATAGCACTCCACACTCCTTAAAATGTGACATGCGCTAAATTTTGGCTCCTGTCAGTGATTGTTTATAGTTTTGTTTCTTCAACAATGATAGAGTTGTTTTCTTCTACAGATGGTAGAATGTATAGTTTTGTTGTTTCTTCTGTAGATGATAGAAGGTATAGTTTTTTTCTTCTATAGATGTTAGAATATAGTTTTTATTCTGCAGATGATAGCATGTATAATTTTGTCTCTTCTACAGATTGCAGAGTTTATGTTAAAGAACGTGAAAATTACTGTTGAAAAGCTTCATAGCTGTGCACTTGAAACCCACATGGATAAGAGCATAGAAATTGACGCCAGACTAGACAGCACCTTTAAAAAGCTGTCAGGTTTGTTAATAAATTTTAGACCTGAGCTTATGGAGCTGTGGAAACCTCGCCTGGTACATTTCTTCAGAACCTGGAGAATGTTGAACCTGCCTTCCGAGGGTGAAGATCTTTCAGACCTGTTTTGGTTTGTGCAGGCTTTAGAGCTTCAGCTGTCTGATGATAGTTTTGAGGTTGACTGCATTTGCATGAAGAGCGGCAAATATCACACATGCATTGAAAAGCTGATGAAATTCAACTGTCACGGTAAAACCCCGCTCCATATGCTGGATTCATTCTCTATGGTTGTCTGCGAGAATGCAAATTATGATGTTGGAAGTGAGAAATTCATTCCAGCACAGCAATCCGATGCATCTGTTTCTGAAATTGTTGAAAACTCAAAGCTCAAATTGGGACTGTGTGCATGCTGCACTCCACGAAGGCTTAAAAAATGGCTTCCTAATATGGAGCTGAATGATCCAGGAAGTAAAAGTAATCCTGTAGCGGAACCCAAGCAGATTGTTGGTAAATCATCCTGGACGAATTTATATAAACAGCTCACTATAAAAGCCGTTGGACACAGCTCTCAGACAGGTGGAGATGATGATTTGCCTGGAAGCACGGCAGCATTGTCTCAGGACGTTCCTGAGGCTTTCTTACCTTCACGTTCTGGAAGCTTCCAAGACAAGGAATCCAGGATCCTGGTGGTGTTGGCACCGACTGCAGACATGGCAACCCAGCTGCTGACAGCTGATAAAGGTACGTAGTAACCTTGTGTTGTAAATCATTAGCCTGCACTAGACGTGCCCCAGTCTCTGTTTTTGTAGTTTTGTAAAAATGAATGGATGGGTTGGGGGTGGAGTGGCAGCTGAGAAGTTACATTGTCCACCTCAAGTTCAGCATTTGCAGGGTTCAGTCCCCGTATAAGGTTGGGAAGTTTTCCACTTTTACAGAACAATTGGTTCCTAATAATATCACATGTCCCACTGATCTCTTGGGAAGTGAGATACCTAATAATATCACATGTCCCACTGATCTCTTGGGAAGTGAGATACCTAATAATATCACATGTCCCACTGATCTCTTGGAAAGTGAGATACCTAATAATATCACATGTCCCACTGATCTCTTGGGAAGTGAGATACCTAATAATATCACATGTCCCACTGATCTCTTGGAAAGTGAGATACCTAATATCACATGTCCCACTGATCTCTTGGAAAGTGAGATACCTAATATCACATGTCCCACTGATCTCTTGGGAAGTGAGATACCTAATATCACATGTGTCGCCAATCTCTTGGGAAGTGAGATACCTGATGATATCACATATCTCACCAATCTCTTGGGTAGTGAAATCAAATGCCTAGCCTCAGATAAGGGTGGAAAATAGGAGGTCTCATTGTGCACATTAAAAATACCATGGCAGGTGGGAATCACACAGAGTAGGCCATCAGACCACCAACCTGGCAAAATTGTTAGGAAGATAAACCTACCCACGGGTAGACAGAGCCCGTTACCTTGGGTGGAATCTAGCTAGAGGAAGCAAACCTTTCACAAATGCATGCTGAAGTTGGACACACTGACCTGTGAGGTGCTTAACTAGGTGTGATGCATTCACCTCGAAAGAGGGGTGAACAAAGAAAAAGAATAAACAAGCCAAAATAAATAACGATGTTAAAGGTGTCATGGGCAGCGCAATGAATATTTTCTTTGAAGAGTGGCGGAAGGCCAGTCAGTCATGCCATGAGCAGAACTAAACATGTTGCAGTAGGAAATAAAAACAGTTAGATACATGTAACTGCGAAAAAGTGAAATATACTAAACATGGACAGTGGATATACTTTACAACAAACTCCACAATGGTGAACATAAATAATAGGAGGAAAATTTTTTAAAAAGTACACTACGAAACAATGATTGATGTTTCGAATATAATAATCACCCTCAGGAAAAACACAAACGGATCTAAAGAAAAACATGAAATTAGAATACGTGATAGTATTAAAACACAAATCCTTCGTTGTTAGAGAGGTGGGATTTTCCTCTATTATTTATGTTCACCATTATGGAGTTTATTGTATGGTATGTAGACTGTTGCTGTCACCCTCTTTGTTTAACCTGAACGCTGAAAATATAATGAGAAATGTAAGAGGCGATATAAATAGGGAGCCGTATGATGCCCTAAATATCAGTGGTCTTGACATACCAGAGATTCGGTATGCTGATGATACAGTATTGCTATCCACAACACAGAATGGTATAGAAAACCTAATAGCCTCAACCCAATTGAATAGTGAAAATCACAACTTATATCTTAACATAGCAAAAACAAAGATAATGCATACAGATAAAACTACTATGGAGAAAGACATATACATTAATGGGGGAACATTAGAGGTGGTGGACAATTTTGAATATCTTGGGTCATTGATTACCGACAACGGTGACACATTGAAAGAAATTAAACGGTGACTATCCATTGCTCTTCAAAGACTAAAACAGCTGAATAAATTATGGAGTGGGACAGACAGAACTACAAAAATTAGATTTTTAAGAGCATGCATCTTTCCCATTGCAACATACGCCTGTGAGACATGGACACTCACTAAACAAGCTGAACAGCGCATAAACGCCTTTGAATGTAAATGTTATAGACGAGTTCTAAGAATATCTTGGGTAAAGAAAAGAATAAATGCATCCATACCTCAAGAGTTGAATATTGAAGAAGGTTGGCTATTAAAGACGATAAAACAAAGAAAATTGAAATATTTTGGTCACTTAAAACGTCACGAAAGTTTGGAGAGAACAATAATGGAAGGGTATATGCCTGGGAAGAGAGGAAGAGGAAGGCCAAAGAGAAGATGGGTGCAGGATGTGGTGGATGATCTCCAGATGGGTGTATCAGACGTGGGACATTTTGCTTATGATCAAGAGGTTTTCCGGAAGGTTGTTATGGGAGCGAGGTTCTGCAAAGGACATGCTACTGAATGAATGTACACTGTGTCTGTATTTAATGTATCTCATTTTTTCATAGGAGTAACATGTAACTAACTGATTTCCAATTGTTATATCCTGCTGCAGCCATTGCTTCTCAGTGATAATCTGAGTAATTTTATATCATCAGAGAGTGACAGGCAACTGGTGCAGACACCACAACTGGAGTTGGCCTACTTCGACATTGAAATGGAAACCTGGTGCCGTGGCTGCAAGCTGGATTTTCCCATCAATGGTCCAATGCTTGAAAAGCATTCATGGAGAATTGCCTTTTTCAACAGCTGCCTGTATATGTTCAGGTAAGAAGACATGCAGCTAACAGTTTAGTACCTCTGGGTTCATAGGTTATTCATTGAGTATGGTTTGGAACAAAACTACGGAATCATATAAATATTCTTCTTCTCTTCTTCTATTTACCCCAGTGAAGTGTTGATCAAGTATTTTAATGTGCTCTTTCTAATGCTCTGTGTAAGTTGGTATTAATTTCTCTAAGGTTGTTCTTGATACCATCACTCTTTCTAATGCTCTGTGTAAGTTGGTATTAATTTCTCTAAGGTTGTTCTTGATACCATCACTCTTTCTAATGCTCTTTGTAAGTTGGTATTAATTTCTCTAAGGTTGTTCTTGATACCATCACTCCGTCTTGTATGTGGTCTTCCCCTAGCTCTGTATCCATTATATTTCTGCAACGTGGATCATATGGAATAATGTGAATATTCACTGTTTGAATTCCCTCTGGACACTGAATGGTTGACCATGAAATATTTCATTCCCTCTAAACACTGGAACCTGTTGACCTTGAAATACCTCATTCCCCCTTGACACTGGAGCCTGTTGGCCATGCAATATCTTATTCCCTCTGGACACTGGAGCCTTTTGACCATGAAATACCCCAGACCTGTGGAGACTGGAGCCTTTTGACCATGAAATACCCCAGACCTGTGGAGACAATATTACCAACCTTGACCCCAGACCAGGTGTTCTGTATGTGCTGTGTGGAATCCTGACCTGGTTACATCTAATTAATTAAGTGCCATGCGATGATTAATTGTCTTAAGTGACTTCCCATATCTACCATGGATTTTATACAGTAGTTTTCTCTGTACGACCCTTTTTAATTTGATATATAATATTGTATAATATCTGCTACCATATTAGCAACTTTTAAGGGGTGGACAGCTAGTTTACAATATGGCTGCTGCTGTCCCTCTTTGTGGACAACTAGTTTACAATATGGCTGCTGTTGTTGCCCCTCTGGGTGGAGAGCTAGTTTACAATATGGCTGCTGCTGTCCCTCTGAGTGGACAGCTAATTTACAATATGGCTGCTGCTGCTGTCCCTCTGGGTGGAGCACTAGTTTACAATATGGCTGCTGTTGTCCCTCTGGGTGGAGCACTAGTTTACAATATGGCTGCTGTTGCCCCTCTGGGTGGAGCACTAGTTTACAATATGGCTGCTGCTGTCCCTCTGGGTGGAGCACTAGTTTACAGTATGGCTGCTGCTGTCCCTCTGGGTGGAGCACTAGTTTACAGTATGGCTGCTGTTGCCCCTCTGGGTGGAGCACTAGTTTACAATATGGCTGCTGCTGTCCCTCTGGGTGGAGCACTAGTTTACAATATGGCTGCTGTTGCCCCTCTGGGTGGAGCACTAGTTTACAATATGGCTGCTGCTGTCCCTCTGGGTGGAGCACTAGTTTACAATATGGCTGCTGTTGCCCCTCTGGGTGGAGCACTAGTTTACAATATGGCTGCTGCTGCCCCTCTGGGTGGAGCACTAGTTTACAATATGGCTGCTGCTGTCCCTCTGGGTGGAGCACTAGTTTACAATATGGCTGCTGCTGTCCCTCTGGGTGGAGCACTAGTTTACAATATGGCTGCTGCTGTCGTCCCTCTGGGTGGAGCACTAGTTTACAATATGCCTGCTGTTGTTGCCCCTCTGGGTGGAGCACTAGTTTACAATATGGCTGCTGCTGTCCCTCTGGGTGGAGCACTAGTTTACAATATGTCTGCTGCTGTCCCTCTGGGTGGAGCACTAGTTTACAATATGGCTGCTGCTGTCCCTCTGGGTGGAGCACTAGTTTACAATATGGCTGCTGTTGCCCCTCTGGGTGGAGCACTAGTTTACAATATGGCTGCTGCTGTCCCTCTGGGTGGAGCACTAGTTTACAATATGGCTGCTGCTGTCGTCCCTCTGGGTGGAGCACTAGTTTACAATATGGCTGCTGCTGTCCCTCTGGGTGGAGCACTAGTTTACAATATGGCTGCTGCTGTCCCTCTGGGTGGAGCACTAGTTTACAATACGGCTGCTGCTGTCCCTCTGGGTGGAGCACTAGTTTACAATACGGCTGCTGCTGTCATCTCTCTGGGTGGAGCACTAGTTTACAATATGGCTGCTGCTGTCATCTCTCTGGGTGGAGCACTAGTTTACAATATGGCTGCTGTTGTTGCCCCTCTGGGTAGAGAGCTAGGTTATAGTAAGGCTGATGTTGCCCCTCTGGGTAGAGAGCTAGTTTACAATATGGCTGCTGCTGCCCCTCTGGGTAGAGAGCTAGGTTACAGTAAGGCTGCTGCTGTCCCTCTGGGTGGAGCACTAGTTTACAATATGGCTGCTGCTGTCATCTCTCTGGGTGGAGCACTAGTTTACAATATGGCTGCTGCTACCCCTCTGGGTAGAGAGCTAGGTTACAGTATGGCTGATGTGGTGAAGGATTTCTGGGACCAGGTGGAGAGTACAACTGAACATAGTATCCATGCTTGGAGAGACAGCATCACAGGGGTATGACTATGTCTGGACAACACTCAGATCATAGGGGAAAAACCAGGCAGTCTTTTGTACTATGGCAAACCTATAGATGCCCCGTTTCCCTCTGCAAATGTGAAGCTGATTATTGCAGTCAATCATTGGCTGTGGACACCATTAACTGATTAAATGCCATGCAATGATTAATAGTCTTTAGTGACTTCCCGTATCTGCTATAAGCTTATATAAAGTAGTTTTCCTTATACAACCCCCTTTAATTTGATATATAATACAAAATGCTACCACATTAACAACTTTTAAGTCATAACTGACAGGCCCATACTTCTCATTTTCCACCATCCATTGTTTTGGCACTGAGTTAGTTGATATCTCAGTCTGAGCGGTTATTTCACTATATATTGCTAGCTTGCTTTTATTGTCTATATTGGTGTCTTCTACTAATAATATAAAGCTTAAAATATCAACCAATCAGTTTTTCATTCTCATTGAATGACGGTACAGATGAAAATGTCACCCAACGACCAGGCCAATTTAAATATCTGCCTCCCTTTGCCTTTGAACCCATGATCTTTGGGCCAACTGGCAGATGTGTTAGCCACTGCACTACCACGGATCCCTCCAGGGGAATTGATGTTATTAAATAATGTAAATTTTAAGATGTTTCCATATTATGTTATCTGATCATTATATGCTCAGTAATATATTAAGCAATATATTATATTAAGTGGAAATTAGGCAATATATTATATTAAGTGGAAATTAGGCAATATATTATATTAAGTGGAAATTAGGCAGTACATTATAATAAATATAAGTTAGGTAATGCATTATATTAAGTATACATTAGGTAATACATTAAATTAAGTGTAAGTTATATAATACATTATATTAACATGCATTTGGTATTGCATTATGTGTTAGATAATATATTAAAATATCACACCACTGCAATCCACAGCCTAAGCCTGGAAACTGGTCTGCAGTACAACACTCTAACGAACAGCTGGGAGCATCTGGAATGGGGCAACATGACGAGGTATGAAGAGGCTACATCAACCACGTGGATACATGCTAGCGAAACAACATACCCTGCGCTCACACATGTTTCTTGTCAAGATGGTGACTCACGATGGGAGGTGTTGTCTGACCCAGATAAGATCCATTCTAGGATGCTGAAGCTGATGGTTAAAGGTGACGAGATCATTGAACCTGTGTCCTATCCCTCACCACCGTTTCAGTTTTTGTCTGCAGTATGCCCAAGCACAATGTCAAGGACACAGCTGGACGCGAATGGAGCAGCCACATTTTGCAAAGATTGACAATCTGTTGCTTGATTTTACCTTTTTGAACCAAATGGAAGCATAATTAGTGTGTTGTGTGCAAGAAAATTTGGTCTCACTTGAGTAAAGCTCCATATAGTGCTCTACCCATCTATCCATCTGCTGTTTCTTATCGTGATGATTTCTCCAGTCAAGGTTTTCAGTGGTGCACTTCATTTGGTCATTGGACCACATGCTTTCTTTATCCCTTTATACATGCTTTTGATGTTTCCCTTATCACTTGCATTTTGAATGGACTTGCATAACTTGATCCAATAGTCATTTGCATACTGCCTGGCAGCCTTTTGCACATCCTTCCTAGCTTGCTTCAGCTCACTGAGAGTTTTACGCGTCTTTCTTTCCTTGTTTCTTAAGAGAGCTATTTTCTTTTTATCAATCAAGGGCTGCAGTGTCTGGCCGTTTGCTGCAAACCAGTCCTATCCTCTTATGATCCACAGTGCCGTAAACCTGTACCACTGTTTTATAAAGAGTTTCCTTAAGTTTACCCCACTTTTCACTTGCTGTACAAATTTCTGATGTATCAGTGAAAGTGTCTTCAAGTTGCTGTTGGAACTCAAAGCACTTATCAGAATCGTGGGTGTTCATAACATTAATCCTGGGGCTAGATTTGTGTTTAACTGTGTAGATTCTCTTTGGTCTCAGTCTAAACCTTGCAATAACCAAAGAATGATCCATATCACAGTCAGCAGTGTGATAACTTCGAGTTAATAATATTTGGTTCAGATGTTGTCTCCATGTGATGATAAAGTCCAGCTGATGCCAATGGCCGGATCTTGGATGTTTCCATGTGACCTTATGCAGCTATTTTGTTTTAAAGAAGGAGTTTGTAATTTCTGGTGCAATGCTTCAACAGCCTTTGCCCATTATCATTCATGTGACCGATGTTGTATTTTCCATGGCACACTGGCCATGAACTTGAATCCTTGCCCACACGGGCATTGAAATCACTGAGCATATAAATGTAGTCAGGTTTTGGAACTGCCTTGATCACACAGTCTAGTGCCTTATAGAACGAATCCTTCACATCATCAGAGGAAGCAAGTGTTGGTGCATATGCAGTGATAATGGTGGCAAAACCACAAGAGGTTGCCAAACACAGGGATAATAGTCTTTCATTACCCCCAGATGGAATTTCAATCATTCCCAGTAGTGAATTTTTCACTGCAAAGCCCACACCATGTTGCCTTTTTTCTGCCAGCCCTCTACCCTTCCAAAAAATGGTGTAATTGTTTTCCCTGGGTGACCCTTGCTTAGCGAGGTGAGTCTCCTGCAGGCCAGCAATATCAATGTTAAGACGATTGAGTTCGGCATCATTCACAACCGTTTTTCTCACATCGTCAATATTTGTCAGGTCAGTGGAAAATTCTGGACACATGGTTCTTATGTTCCTGATTGCAGGCTGTAGCTTGAGGTTTCTATGTTTATTTTTATTAGTGCTTGGTGCATTGGTTTAACAGCCTGCGATTCAGATTTTGTCCTAGCCCCAAGCACCCATTGAAGCAGGCAGGCTGTGGCAGATCAGCACCCAATTGGCCGGGGGCTGCCCAGCTTGAGGCAGGCGGTAGTTGATCAGTGACACCTGTAGGTGTCTCTCACCATCAGAGGCAAGTTGTGGCGCCTCATGTCTACTGCCAATTGACAAAGGACTTATAACCTGTAATTGCTACCTCTCGCTTTGATTCTCAGACTGGTTAAGACCAGGGATGGAGTTATACCTCTCCATAGCACAAAGCCTGGGCTAAAATATAGACCATGTGTTGCCAATGCAGCATGATCCTTTCTTGGCATGCCTAGTTCACTCCAGAGCAATGGTAGCACCAATACATCTGGAACAAGACAAGCTGCAGAAGCTGTCGGATCAGCAAAGCAATGCTCTAACTGTATGCCTGTCAGAGCTTCGATCCTAGACCAGCTGCCAACCAAGGCTTAGGGCCTGGTCTGCCTTACCATGACATTTTGTCTTTAGGTTGCATTTATGTATAAATCTTTATATGTATAAATTCATGTATAGTTAAGTTGAATGAGACCGGATGATTGGATGTTTTTGTGTGTATTTATGTATAAATTCATGTATAGTTAAGTTGAATGAGACCGGATGATTGGATGTTTTTTTGTGTGTGTATTTATGTATAAATTTCTGTACTGTCAAGAACAGACCCAATAAAGACTGAACAATTCAATGTTTCTTTATCTATAAATTCATACATAGTAAAGGACACAGATTGAGGACACACAATTGAGGCTGGATGATTAACTATTTCTTTATATATAAATCCATGTTTAGTCAATGACACAGTCATGAATCAAGACTGGTTGATTAACTATTTCTTTACATATACGAGGGTCATTCAGTCAGTTTATTCAGTTTATTCTCAGCTAATAATGAGGATAGAGGCATTACATTTTGCACACAGATGGCATATGCTGATTGTGTGCACCAAATTGCAACCCAACTGGCCAAATAATATGGCTGCCCTAAACTGTTGAAAGAGAATGTCTTAGCAACCTGCGTTATAAACAGCAAATTGTGATGGAATTTCTCGTTGCAGAGAAGGAAACTTGTGAACATGCACAAGTGTCTATATGATGTGTATGAAAGTTTTGCAGTCGACAGGAGTACAGTCAGTCACTGTGTTAAGAGAATCAAAGAATCAGGAAGTGGAGACACGAAGCTGTTTTATTGGCCGCACTGTGAACGTTCTACCATAACCACCAATGTAGAAATATTGAAATGTGCTGAAGCCATTATTCTTACTAATAAGTGAATCACTACTCAACAATTAGCGTAACAGATGTCAGCCAGCTATGGTATTGCGAATGCAGTTATTAAAACTTGATTGTCTCATTCCCCACTACAATAATTCTATACTAGATCCCCCACTACAACAATTCTATACTAGATCCCCCACTACAACAATTCTATACTAGATCCCCCACTACAACAATTCTATACTAGATCCCCCACTACAACATTTCTATACTAGATCCCCCACTACAACAATTCTATACTAGATCCCCCACTACAACATTTCTATACTAGATCCCCCACTACAACATTTCTATACTAGATCCCCCACTACAACATTTCTATACTAGATCCCCCACTACAACATTTCTATACTAGATCCCCCACTACAACATTTCTATACTAGATCCCCCACTACAACATTTCTATACTAGATCCCCCACTACAACATTTCTATACTAGATCCCCCACTACAACATTTCTATACTAGATCCCCCACTACAACATTTCTATACTAGATCCCCCACTACAACATTTCTATACTAGATCCCCCACTACAACATTTCTATACTAGATCCCCCACTACAACATTTCTATACTAGATCCCCCACTACAACATTTCTATACTAGATCCCCCACTACAACATTTCTATACTAGATCCCCCACTACAACATTTCTATACTAGATCCCCCACTACAACATTTCTATACTAGATCCCCCACTACAACATTTCTATACTAGATCCCCCACTACAACATTTCTATACTAGATCCCCCACTACAACAATTCTATACTAGATCCCCACTACAACATTTCTATACTAGATCCCCCACTACAACATTTCTATACTAGATCCCCCACTACAACAATTCTATACTAGATCCCCCACTACAACAGTTCTATACTAGATCCCCCACTACAACAATTCTATACTAGATCCCCCACTACAACAGTTCTATACTAGATCCCCCACTACAACAATTCTATACTAGATCCCCCACTACAACAGTTCTATACTAGATCCCCCACTACAACAATTCTATACTAGATCCCCCACTACAACAGTTCCATACTCCTCTTCAACAGTTCCATGCTAGATCCCCCACTCCAAAATTTCTATACTATATTCCCCACTCCAACAATTCCATACTCAGTTCCCCACTACAACAGTTCTATAGTATATTACCCACTCCAACAGTTCCCCACTACAACAGTTCTATGCTATATTACCCACTCCAACAGTTCCATTCTCAGTTCCCCACTACAACAGTTCTATACTATATTACTCACTCCAACAGTTCCATACTCAGTTCCCCACTACAACAGTTCCATACTCAGTTCCCCACTACAACAGTTCTATGCTATATTACCCACTCCAACAGTTCCGCACTATATTACCCACTGACTGACACCTTGCCGTCTTGACAGACGATAGTTTGATAGTTTGTAAAATGGAGTTATACCTCTCCATACCACAATGCCTGGGCTGAATCTAGAGACCATGTGTTGCCCATGTAGCATGATCCCTCTCTCAGCCTGCCTAGTTTACTCCAGAGGAAAGGAAGCATCAATACGTCTGGAACAAGAAAAGCTGCAGAAGCTGCCGGATCAGCACAGCAATGCTATAACTGTCCGCTTATTAGAGCTACCATCCTAGATTAGTTGCCGACCAAGGCTTAGGGCCTGGTCTGCTCTGCCATGACATTTAGTCTTTAGGTTGCATTTCCTCACACTAGGGAAAGGCTTGTACCCTTCCAATTGCGCTCCTCCGCCCGAAGCTGTTGGCACAATGTGTTGTGTCAGGTTTGGTGAGGGCTGCCCAACATTTGACGCTAACAGAAATCAGGTAGTACCGTCTACTGTCATACGATAGCTCAGTCATATCTGACTAAGACCTGATACCCACAAGACTATGTCACTGTTATTTGTATTCATGCTACTTCTGGGTAAACTCAATGATGGCAACTACAATTTGACTTGTAAAGTGACACATGGAATAATATGATTATAATTAACCCTTTGTTTCCCTGGTCGTGTCCCCACCTTACAGTGGTAGAGGGGTTTGTGTGCGCCAATAACCCAAGACTTAAGCTGACTGATGGTAGAGCAGCGACTGGTAGAGTGTCCCAAGTCAAGGGATAGGAACCAGACAAGGAAAGACACAAACCTGCTGCCTTGACCCACTACAACAGCCCTAATTGACAAGAGCTGAGTTAAGAACCGACATCAGGGCACTCAGGGAATTCCTGTGCGTGCTCCATCATCATCTTCAACAACCAGCAAAGAGTCCCAATACTAATGGTAGCAGTTGTGTGTCTATCTGGCCTTTCTGCAGAGTTTTGAGTGTCGATCAGGTAACCGTCTGGTAATTTCCTGCAGCACCATTCACTCCAGGCCGTGATGATCTGTCTGTTCTTTTGCACTATACACACGATCCCAAAGTCCCCCACCACACCTGCCTTATGCACCAAGCGGTGCTGATCCACCCAACCTGTCCGTCTCCTCGTTTCCCCACCACACCTGCCTTATGCACCAAGCGGTGCTGATCCATCCAACCTGTCTGTCTCATCGTTTCCCCACCACACCTGCCTTATGCACCAAGCGGTGCTGATCCACCCAACCTGTCCGTCTCCTCGTTTCCCCACCACACCTGCCTTATGCACCAAGCGGTGCTGATCCATCCAACTTGTCCGTCTCCTCGTTTCCCCACCACACCAGCATGTCGTGGGGGAAAAGATCCAACAGATGCTCTCTAGTTTTGTTTGTTGAATAGAAGCCTATCACTCTACCTTAAGCATGCCTGTCTCCACCTTTCTCATCATACTTTGTGAGTCCGTTACGATAACGACATGCGCATGCTTTTTGTCCTCCGAGGCAGCGGAATGCCGCTATGACTCCCTCCAATCCCATTCTCAGACTAGATGTTGTGGTATCATACGCTAGGCTCTCCTGCACCAAACACCAACCTTTACCACGAACCCACAGACTAATTGAGAAGATTCAGATGAACGATATGGGGATCACATGCAGGGAGGAGAAAGAGAGAAGCCAGGATAAGATGTCGTGGCTAGAGATGTTTGAGGGCCTATGTTTCATTGGGAGGGAGGAGAAAGAGAGAAGCCAGGATATGACGTCTTGGCTAGAGTTGATTGAGGGCCTATGTTTCATTGGGAGGGAGGAGAACGAGAGAAGCCAGGATATGACGTCTTGGCTAGAGTTGATTGAGGGCCTATGTTTCATTGGGAGGGAGGAGAAAGAGAGAAGCCAGGATATGACGTCTTGGCTAGAGTTGATTGAGGGCCTATGTTTCATTGGGAGGGAGGAGAAAGAGAGAAGCCAGGATATGACGTCTTGGCTAGAGTTGATTGAGGGCCTATGTTTCATTGGGAGGGAGGAGAAAGAGAGAAGCCAGGATAAGAGGTCGTGGCTAGAGTTGATTGAGGGCCTATGTTTCATTGGGAGGGAGGAGAAAGAGAGAAGCCAGGATAAGAGGTCGTGGCTAGAGATGATTGAGGGCCTATGTTTCATTGGGAGGGAGGAGAAAGAGAGAAGCCAGGATATGACGTCTTGGCTAGAGTTGATTGAGGGCCTATGTTTCATTGGGAGGGAGGAGAAAGAGAGAAGCCAGGATATGACGTCTTGGCTAGAGTTGATTGAGGGCCTATGTTTCATTGGGAGGGAGGAGAACGAGAGAAGCCAGGATATGACGTCTTGGCTAGAGTTGATTGAGGGCCTATGTTTCATTGGGAGGGAGGAGAAAGAGAGAAGCCAGGATAGGAGGTCGTGGCTAGAGTTGATTGAGGGCCTATGTTTCATTGGGAGGGAGGAGAAAGAGAGAAGCCAGGATAGGATGTCGTGGCTAGAGATGATTGGGGGCCTATGTTTCATTGGGAGGGAGGAGAAAGAGAGAAGCCAGGATAGGACGTCGTGGCTAGAGTTGATTGAAGGCCTATGTTTCATTGGGAGGGAGGAGAAAGAGAGAAGCCAGGATAGGAGGTCGTGGCTAGAGATGATTGAGGGCCTATGTTTCATTGGGAGGGAGGAGAAAGAGAGAAGCCAGGATAGGAGGTCGTGGCTAGAGATGATTGAGGGTCTATGTTTCATTGGGAGGGAGGAGAAAGAGAGAAGCCAGGATAAGAGGTCGTGGCTAGAGATGATTGAGGGCCCATGTTTCATTGGGAGGGAGGAGAAAGAGAGAAGCCAGGATAGGACGTCGTGGCTAGAGATGATTGAGGGCCTATGTTTCATTGGGAGGGAGGAGAAAGAGAGAAGCCAGGATAAGACGTCGTGGCTAGAGATGATTGAGGGCCTATGTTTCATTGGGAGGGAGGAGAAAGAGAGAAGCCAGGATAGGAGGTCGTGGCTAGAGTTGATTGAGGGCCTATGTTTCATTGGGAGGGAGGAGAAAGAGAGAAGCCAGGATAGGAGGTCGTGGCTAGAGTTGATTGAGGGCCTATGTTTCATTGGGAGGGAGGAGAAAGAGAGAAGCCAGGATAGGAGGTCGTGGCTAGAGATGATTGAGGGCCTATGTTTAATTGGGAGGGAGGAGAAAGAGAGAAGCCAAGATAGGAGGTCGTGGCTAGAGTTGATTGAGGGCCTATGTTTCATTGGGAGGGAGGAGAAAGAGAGAAGCCAGGATAAGACGTCGTGGCTAGAGATGTTTGAGGGCCTATGTTTCATTGGGAGGGAGGAGAAAGAGAGAAGCCAGGATAAGACGTCGTGGCTAGAGATGTTTGAGGGCCTATGTTTCATTGGGAGGGAGGAGAAAGAGAGAAGCCAGGATAGGAGGTCGTGGCTAGAGTTGATTGAGGGCCTATGTTTCATTGGGAGGGAGGAGAAAGAGAGAAGCCAGGATAGGAGGTCGTGGCTAGAGTTGATTGAGGGCCTATGTTTCATTGGGAGGGAGGAGAAAGAGAGAAGCCAGGATAAGACGTCGTGGCTAGAGATGTTTGAGGGCCTATGTTTCATTGGGAGGGAGGAGAAAGAGAGAAGCCAGGATAAGACGTCGTGGCTAGAGATGTTTGAGGGCCTATGTTTCATTGGGAGGGAGGAGAAAGAGAGAAGCCAGGATAAGACGTCGTGGCTAGAGATGTTTGAGGGCCTATGTTTCATTGGGGGTAAAAGGTAGCAGAAGAAGAAAACAAGAGCCCAACTCCAGACATGCCGACCAATACACCGAGACATAATCCTTCCCCTGATCACCTTCACTGCAAGTATTTAATGAAACAAACTAAAATGTTTAATTTATCATAAGTGCTTCTGCTTAAAATATTAGGAGGGCATCATGGTGAATGGATAAGAACACTCGTTCTTAAACTTCCGTTGTGCTGATGCCGAGGTAGCGAGTTCAGCTCCTACACCGGTCAGATGGACTAGAATGTTCGGGCGTTGACTTGGGGGTGTAAATTACAAGTACCTCTGAAGTTGGAGTGGGTTCACCTGATGGCGAGGGACACTGGTAATAGAGAAAGCTAATCCACACACAAATTTCAGTCCAGTACTAAACTGAAATAGCGTGAGTGGACTACGCTTGAGATCAAACCTAGCGAGAGCCAAAACAAAAACCAATCAGAAATTATACAAGCGTGAGAAGGCGCCGTGACTCAGAGGCAGTGAACGCGTGTCTTCATTCCTCGACATACCGAGATTTGGAAGTGAGGCAGTGAACGCGTGTCTTCATTCCTCGACATACCGAGATTTGGAAGTGAGGCAGTGAACGCGTGTCTTCATTCCTCGACATACCGAGATTTGGAAGTGAGGCAGTGAACGCGTGTCTTCATTCCTCGACATACCGAGATTTGGAAGTGAGGCAGTGAACGCGTGTCTTCATTCCTCGACATACCGAGATTTGGAAGTGAGGCAGTGAACGCGTGTCTTCATTCCTCGACATACCGAGATTTGGAAGTGAGGCAGTGAACGCGTGTCTTCATTCCTCGACATACCGAGATTTGGAAGTGAGGCAGTGAACGCGTGTCTTCATTCCTCGACATACCGAGATTTGGAAGTGAGGCAGTGAACGCGTGTCTTCATTCCTCGACATACCGAGATTTGGAAGTGAGGCAGTGAACGCGTGTCTTCATTCCTCGACATACCGAGATTTGGAAGTGAGGCAGTGAACGCGTGTCTTCATTCCTCGACATACCGAGATTTGGAAGTGAGGCAGTGAACGCGTGTCTTCATTCCTCGACATACCGAGATTTGGAAGTGAGGACAGTGAACGCGTGTCTTCATTCCTCGACATACCGAGATTTGGAAGTGAGGCAGTGAACGCGTGTCTTCATTCCTCGACATACCGAGATTTGGAAGTGAGGCAGTGAACGCGTGTCTTCATTCCTCGACATACCGAGATTTGGAAGTGAGGCAGTGAACGCGTGTCTTCATTCCTCGACATACCGAGATTTGGAAGTGAGGCAGTGAACGCGTGTCTTCATTCCTCGACATACCGAGATTTGGAAGTGAGGCAGTGAACGCGTGTCTTCATTCCTCGACATACCGAGATTTGGAAGTGAGGCAGTGAACGCGTGTCTTCATTCCTCGACATACCGAGATTTGGAAGTGAGGCAGTGAACGCGTGTCTTCATTCCTCGACATACCGAGATTTGGAAGTGAGGCAGTGAACGCGTGTCTTCATTCCTCGACATACCGAGATTTGGAAGTGAGGCAGTGAACGCGTGTCTTCATTCCTCGACATACCGAGATTTGGAAGTGAGGCAGTGAACGCGTGTCTTCATTCCTCGACATACCGAGATTTGGAAGTGAGGCAGTGAACGCGTGTCTTCATTCCTCGACATACCGAGATTTGGAAGTGAGGCAGTGAACGCGTGTCTTCATTCCTCGACATACCGAGATTTGGAAGTGAGGCAGTGAACGCGTGTCTTCATTCCTCGACATACCGAGATTTGGAAGTGAGGCAGTGAACGCGTGTCTTCATTCCTCGACATACCGAGATTTGGAAGTGAGGCAGTGAACGCGTGTCTTCATTCCTCGACATACCGAGATTTGGAAGTGAGGCAGTGAACGCGTTTCTTCATTCCTCGACATACCGAGGTTTGGAAGAAGATCGCTCGCCTGGCATTGATTTCGTCGGGCGTTCAGAAAGTAATGGCAAACTACTGAATGCAAATATTGCCTAGTGCTTGCTTGCTTGTGTTCGTTGGCTTGAGCTCCAACGCTGCATGGCGCTGGAGGGTGCACAACTTGGTAAAGCGCTGGCTGCAGTTGCCGTTTACGAAGAGCTGGGCCAGCTTTTAGAGGTCTTTTATTAAGAAGGTTTGCTTGTGCTTGCTTGTGTTTGCTGTCTGTAAACTCCATCGTGAAGTCCTGTATGTCGGATTGATTGATTGATTGATTGATTTAGGAATCGAAATCACAGCATTCGGGGCATTCCCATAAGTGCTCCGTCCCCATCCTCAGCAGCCAGCGAAGAGTTCCAACACTAATTGTACCAGTAGCAATCTGATCTGTATGTCGGATGAAGACATCAAGTTGTCCAACATCAGTGTGATGTCATACAGGACCTGAGGTTTGCGTGAGTATCCGTTGTCCCATGTCTGGCTTATTGGTGTGCAGACTGGTGGTTCCTCGCCGTACAGGCAGACACTCTCCGACTTCGGAGGAATATTGCCTTTATTTTCAAAAGGTTAAGAATTGGGCACGCAGCATGCCTAATGAATCACAACCAGCTAATAATACTGGGGTTGATTGCGACGTCCTGTAAAGGACTACGCAACTTGCTCATCTCAACATCTCATCTTGTTCTTGTATTATGCGGTGTTGAGGTACAGCATAAACAGCGGGACAGTGCCCGTTTATGGGCTTCATATATCAAGTCCCAATCTCCACCTACCCTTTCCTCAGGGAAGCAAGATAAAGTACAGATAGCTCTAGAAATATTGCAAAGTTTTCAAAGGACTTGACTTTCATCATCATCATCTCATCTTGTACCTTGCGGTTCTGAGGTGAAGCATAAACGGCGGGAGTGTCCGTTTATGGGCTTCATATATCGAGATTCACGTGGACTCTATTATTCCCTCTGTTTATCGCTTATATAGCTTCTTCTTGTGGCTTCATTTGGACTGTACATCATTGATTGTTGTGGTATACTGTTAGTTGGCACCCTAGTTATGTTGCCTGTCTCCGCGGCTAAAGTCTTACGGACGCGATTCGTAATCCCGTAACCCGGGTTCGAAACACAGATTATCTTCTGATGGGATTAAATATATATTTTGGATGTGCCAAAGCGTCTCGTCACACCAGGTCATAAACAGTCTGGTACAGAAGTCACCCCATTTTGAAACTTTCTACTCCGCACATACACTTGCTCAACTGAAAGTCATGCATCGCCATACTGGACCGTCACTCGCCGATGAATTTCTACAGGTTTCACCCTTCACTGATCAAACAACTGATAACAGAATACTGCTCCTCTTTGGTGCATGTCAAAAGTTGGGCGGTCATCTTAAACCTCTCCTTATGACATCACTGTGTTCGCCTGCACCTTGATGTTAGTGTTTAAAACTCTTGACATCCTTAACAACATCATTGACAGGTTACACGACCATATCTTGGTTATTGTAATTTCTATCACACTTTTAAGATTTTCATTTGAAGTCCCCTCGTACACGAGCACATGTCTACCAGCGAGCCAGTGAGTGCCCCGCATCCACTGCACGGTGAGGTCAAGAAGAGAAAGGGCAGCTAGGCCTAGAAAGTTACTACCATGTCGGGTTACAATCTGTGTCTCCAGTCAGGCTACTGCTTTAGTTACTACCATGTTGGGTTACAATCTGTGTCTCCAGTCAGGCTACTACTTTAGTTACTACCATGTCAGGTTACAATCTGTGTCTCCAGTCAGGCTACTGCTTTAGTTACTACCATGTTGGGTTACAATCTGTGTCTCCAGTCAGGCTACTACTTTAGTTACTACCATGTCAGGTTACAATCTGTGTCTCCAGTCAGGCTACTGCTTTAGTTACTACCATGTTGGGTTACAATCTGTGTCTCCAGTCAGGCTACTGCTTTAGTTACTGCCATGTCAGGTTACAATCTGTGTCTCCAGTCAGGCTACTGCTTTAGTTACTACCATGTTGGGTTACAATCTGTGTCTCCAGTCAGGCTACTGCTTTAGTTACTACCATGTTGGGTTACAGTCTGTGTCTCCAGTCAGGCTACTGCTTTAGTTACTACCATGTTGGGTTACAGTCTGTGTCTCCAGTCAGGCTACTACTTTAGTTACTACCATGTTGGGTTACAGTCTGTGTCTCCAGTCAGGCTACTGCTTTAGTTACTAGCCATGTCGGGTTACAATCTGTGTCTCCAGTCAGGCTACTGCTTTAGTTACTAGCCATGTTGGGTTACAATCTGTGTCTCCAGTCAGGCTACTGCTTTAGTTACTGCCATGTTGGGTTACAATCTGTGTCTCCAGTCAGGCTACTGCTTTAGTTACTACCATGTTGGGTTACAATCTGTGTCTCCAGTCAGGCTACTGCTTTAGTTACTAGCCATGTTGGGTTACAATCTGTGTCTCCAGTCAGGCTACTGCTTTAGTTACTAGCCATGTTGGGTTACAATCTGTGTCTCCAGTCAGGCTACTGCTTTAGTTACTAGCCATGTTGGGTTACAATCTGTGTCTCCAGTCAGGCTACTGCTTTAGTTACTACCATGTTGGGTTACAATCTGTGTCTCCAGTCAGGCTACTGCTTTAGTTACTACCATGTCGGGTTACAGTCTGTGTCTCCAGTCAGGCTACTGCTTTAGTTACTGCCATGTCGGGTTACAATCTGTGTCTCCAGTCAGGCTACTGCTTTAGTTACTGCCATGTCGGGTTACAATCTGTGTCTCCAGTCAGGCTACTGCTTTAGTTACTGCCATGTCGGGTTACAATCTGTGTCTCCAGTCAGGCTACTGCTTTAGTTACTGCCATGTCGGGTTACAATCTGTGTCTCCAGTCAGGCTACTGCTTTAGTTACTGCCATGTCAGGTTACAATCTGTGTCTCCAGTCAGGCTACTGCTTTAGTTACTGCCATGTCGGGTTACAATCTGTGTCTCCAGTCAGGCTACTGCTTTAGTTACTGCCATGTCGGGTTACAATCTGTGTCTCCAGTCAGGCTACTGCTTTAGTTACTGCCATGTCGGGTTACAATCTGTGTCTCCAGTCAGGCTACTGCTTTAGTTACTGCCATGTCGGGTTACAATCTGTGTCTCCAGTCAGGCTACTGCTTTAGTTACTGCCATGTCGGGTTACAATCTGTGTCTCCAGTCAGGCTACTGCTTTAGTTACTACCATGTCGGGTTACAATCTGTGTCTCCAGTCAGGCTACTGCTTTAGTTACTACCATGTCGGGTTACAATCTGTGTCTCCAGTCAGGCTACTGCTTTAGTTACTACCATGTCGGGTTACAATCTGTGTCTCCAGTCAGGCTACTGCTTTAGTTACTACCATGTCGGGTTACAATCTGTGTCTCCAGTCACTCTACTGCTTTAGTTACTACCATGTCGGGTTACAATCTGTGTCTCCAGTCAGGCTACTGCTTTAGTTACTACCATGTCGGGTTACAATCTGTGTCTCCAGTCAGGCTACTGCTTTAGTTACTACCATGTCGGGTTACAATCTGTGTCTCCAGTCAGGCTACTGCTTTAGTTACTATACTACCATGTCGGGTTACAATCTGTGTCTCCAGTCAGGCTACTGCTTTAGTTACTACCATGTTCGGGTTACAATCTGTGTCTCCAGTCAGGCTACTGCTTTAGTTACTACCATGTTGGGTTACAATCTGTGTCTCCAGTCAGGCTACTGCTTTAGTTACTAGCCATGTCTGGGTTACAATCTGTGTCTCCAGTCAGGCTACTGCTTTAGTTACTACCATGTTGGGTTACAATCTGTGTCTCCAGTCAGGCTACTGCTTTAGTTACTACCATGTTGGGTTACAATCTGTGTCTCCAGTCAGGCTACTGCTTTAGTTACTACCATGTTGGGTTACAATCTGTGTCTCCAGTCAGGCTACTGCTTTAGTTACTACCATGTCGGGTTACAATCTGTGTCTCCAGTCAGGCTACTGCTTTAGTTACTACCATGTTGGGTTACAATCTGTGTCTCCAGTCAGGCTACTGCTTTAGTTACTACCATGTTGGGTTACAATCTGTGTCTCCAGTCAGGCTACTGCTTTAGTTACTACCATGTTGGGTTACAATCTGTGTCTCCAGTCAGGCTACTGCTTTAGTCTACTACCATGTCGGGTTACAGTCTGTGTCTCCAGCACTTGCATCTATCCCTCACAAGGATCTATGTCCTCAAGTGGAAAGGCCTTTCGAAAGCTGTTCTCGGCTTGACCCTTCCAGGAGTTTCGGCTATCTAGCGTGCTGCCCTTTCTCTTCTTGACCTCACCGTGCAGTGGATGCCGTGCACTCATAGACTCGCTGTTAGACATGTGCTCATGCACTTTGCCGATAAGGGAGTGCATGCTCACCGACGCCATTTGACAAGGCACATGATGATGATAATGAATTCATATTTCAAGTTATCAAGAAAACAGTAACAATGGTGGTATCAAAGAAACAGGTGACACCCAAATGTGATATTGAGATAGAAGGGAAAATTCTTCACCAAGTGTATAATTTTAAATATCTAGGGACATTTATAACATCAGATGGAAGATGCGCAACAGAGATCAAGAGCAGAATAGGGCAAGCAAGGGCTCCTTTTCAAAAAATGAAGAATATCTTATGCAATAAGTCGCTATCATTGAATGTAAGTAAGTGAGTGCTGAGGTGCTATATAGAACCTGTTTTGCTGTATGGCTGTGAATCTTGGAATATAAATGAACAAATTAGGAAGTGATTGGAAGCAACAGAGATGTGGTTCTTTAGACGAATGTTGCGAATTCCTTGGACTGCCAAAGTAACAAACGACCAGTGCCTTAAAGAGGCTGGCGAAACTAGAGCATTATACACAACAATAAGAAAGAGACAAACAGCTTTTTTTGGTCATGTGATGAGAAGAGAGGCGCTGGAGAACATCTTGACAACTGGAAAGATCGAGGGAGAGAGAGGCAGAGGCAGATCACGAGAAATGATGCTGGGTGGATTGCGACGATGGCATGGAGGAATATCAACGGTAGAGTTGATCCAGAAAACCAAAGACCGAGATCTGTGGAGAGTCATGAACGCCTACGCTAGTCGGCACTGCACTTGATGATGATGAATTCAAATTATAAGTCTCACTGTTCGCTTATATTTTGTTGTCTATGCCTGTTTTTGAAATAATGTGCATAACGTTAAAATAAAGTTTGAAAAAACCGTACTACAGGAAATGAGACAATGAGGGGAAACAAATGTAATCTAAATGCATATTTAGGCGTCCATCACGGGAGATAACCATAACTATTTTTTAATATAACCAGTAAGTTTGTTATTTTTATTATTATTATTTTTTTTTTAAATAATATATTAAGTGCCTTTACTCATGGGATATTTCCGGAAATTAAGGAATCAAACGACCCTTTATTTTCTTTCTACTATCTTATAATAATCCATACATTACTACGTTAATTGTATAATATTGTACACGGTATTATTTTACCTATATTATGAGGCCTGCTTAATTATATGCTAAACTGCGTTTGAAACGTCTTGCACTTCCTTATTCATCATTTTTGGCAGGTACACGCGTGTGCCTTGTAATTTTAAGAAAGAAAGAAAAAAAGAAAAAGCATTCTAATTTGCAATGTATGTAATTTTAAACACGAAATTGTAAACATGTTGCGATGGCACCGACTGTGGTATAATAATAAACAATAATAGCTTATTAATAAGTATGTTTGTAAACATACACTAGGAGAGAACAGCTGACGATGGCCGTATTTACAACGACTATGAGAACGCATATATTTCTGCATCCGATGGACAGGACCCGACGACCTGCTGCTGTTAAGTGAGCTCTGTTGCCAGATAACAATAAATAATCAGATTAACTAGAAGGTTCGCTGCTGGTTGTCAGCCGTTATCGGGGATCGCTACCTCGTTGTGCATGGGTACCCCTTGCCACATTCCCGTTCCACATGGACCCCACCTTCCGGAGTTTCCTACGCGCTTGACCTCTACATAGCTAACACACTCCATGAGATCAAGCAACTTTCTTTCCCCCGCTTGAAACGCTCCAACCTATCCCCTCCCGAATGGCGTGCCCTATCCCAACTACAGCGCAGACAGGACATAGTCATCAAACCGGCAGATAAAGGGGGTGCGGTGGTTGTTTCTATATGTCGAGGAAGTCATGTCCCAACTCAATAAACCTGACAATTATTCCCCCTGCGCCGCAGACCCCACTCTCTCCTATAACCGGAAGATTCAGAACACCATCAAACAGCTCATACGTGAGGATGCCTTACCACCCAGTGCCACTTCACTTCACATCCATGACTCTGACTTGGGCAAACCCACCCTCTACATGCTGCCCAAAATACATAAACTCAAACATCCTGGACGTCCGATAGTTTCCTCCTGCTCATGCCCGACTGAACTGATCTCAGCGTTTCTTGACAGGATTTTCCAACCTCCAGTTGCGAATCTCCCGTCATACATCAAGGATACAACGCAAGCGTTTCTTGTATTCAACTCTCTCCAACTGACTCCTGGGAACACATACAGACTATTCCTAATGGATGTATGTTCCCTCTATACCTCCATTCCTCACGCTGATAGCCTCAGGGCGCTACAGTTCTTTCTGGATCAACGCACAGATCAAGCCATCCCTACACGCACACTTGTGAGACTCGTTGAATTGGTCCTCACTAATAATTCCTTTGAGTTCAATCAGCGGTGTCGCCATGGGCACTAAAATGGGACCCAGCTATGCATGTTTATATTTATGGGACATCTGGAACACCAGATTGAACTCAGCTATGAAGGTCTTCTCCCTTCTTTTTACCGACGCTACATCGATGACGGCATAGGTCTCACTGACATGTCAGAGACGGAACTGAACCGCTTCATTAATTATGTCAATAACTTCCATCCATCGATCAAATTCACCACAGAAATTTCCACCACCTCTGTCAATTTCCTTGACACCGCTATTAAATTAAATCCTACAGGCCTCACGACCTCCGTGTACTACAAACCCACTGATGCTCACGGTTTCCTTCTGTACAGCTCATCCCATCCCAAAAGCTGCAAAAGATTCCATCCCATATTCCCAGCTACTCCGCCTTCGTCGTATCTGTCAGGTCGATAATGACTTCCTCGAGAGAGCCCATGAAATGCTGGACTTTTTCCGCAGACGGTCCTACCCAGAGGACATCTTGTCCACAGCTTTCTGTCGCATAACCCAGGTCTCGCGGGAAATGTCCCTCGTCAAACATACGCGACCTCCGAACAATGAACCCAAGTTTATCCTCACCTTCCATCCACATGCCTATGCCATCAAGCACATTTTCCTGAGACACTGGTCTAAATGCAAGTGTTCATCAGCTGTTGTGTTGTTCCATGCAAGTGTTCATCAGCTGTTGTGTTGTTCCATGTAGAGATACATGCAAGTGTTCATCAGCTGTTGTGTTGTTCCATGTAGAGATACATGCAAGTGTTCATCAGCTGTTGTGTTGTTCCATGTAGAGATACATGCAAGTGTTCATCAGCTGTTGTGTTGTTCCATGCAGTGATACATGCAAGTGTTCATCAGCTGTTGTGTTGTCCCATGTAGTGATACATGCAAGTGTTCATCAGCTGTTGTGTTGTTCCATGTAGTGATACATGCAAGTTCATCAGCTGTTGTGTTGTTCCATGTAGTGATACATGCAAGTTCATCAGCTGTTGTGTTGTTCCATGTAGTGATACATGCAAGTGTTCATCAGCTGTTGTGTTGTTCCATGTAGTGATACATGCAAGTGTTCATCAGCTGCTGTGTTGTTCCATGTAGTGATACATGCAAGTGTTCATCAGCTGTTGTGCTGTTCCATGTAGTGATACATGCAAGTGTTCATCAGCTGTTTTTGAATATACCATGTAGTGATACATGTAAGTGTTCTTGCTCTGCTTGGAAGGGAGTGTGAGAAAAAGCAGTTCATGAAATTTCAAGGGGTTCTGTGTCTGGGTTTGGAACCAGCCACTCCTGGGCATGAGGTATCCTATTTACAAGTCAAGCATCTTCTTGTTGTACCATGTAGTGATACAGGCAAGTGTTCATCAGCTGTTGTGTTGTTCCATGTAGTGATACATGCAAGTGTTCATCAGCTGTTGTGTTGTTCCATGTAGTGATACATGCAAGTGTTCATCAGCTGTTGTGTTGTTCCATGTAGTGATACATGCAAGTGTTCATCAGCTGTTGTGGTGTTCCATGTAGTGATACATGCAAGTGTTCATCAGCTGTTGTGCTGTTCCATGTAGTGATACATGCAAGTGTTCATCAGCTGTTGTGCTGTTCCATGTAGTGATACATGCAAGTGTTCATCAGCTGTTGTGCTGTTCCATGTAGTGATACATGCAAGTGTTCATCAGCTGTTGTGTTGTTCCATGTAGTGATACATGCAAGTGTTCATCAACTGTTGTGTTGTTCCATGTAGTGATACATGCAAGTGTTCATCAGCTGTTGTGTTGTTCTATGTAGTGATACATGCAAGTGTTCATCAGCTGTTGTGCTGTTCCATGTAGTGATACATGCAAGTGTTCATCAGCTGTTTTTGAATATACCATGTAGTGATACATGTAAGTGTTCTTGCTCTGCTTGGAAGGGAGTGTGAGAAAAAGCAGTTCATGAAATTTCAAGGGGTTCTGTGTCTGGGTTTGGAACCAGCCACTCCTGGGCATGAGGTATCCTATTTACAAGTCAAGCATCTTCTTTCTCTTCCCCCCCCCCCCCACACACACACACAATGTAAACACTTAACAGAAGAAGACACACAGGACGAAATAAATGAACTTCTCAACAAGTAGTCTCTGATTGCTTGAGAAAGTTGTTGCAAATGTCCAAAAGATGAAAAAAAATACAAGATGTGTGGTGATGCCAATGTTTCATAATTACAGGTGATTGTGAGTCTGCAGTACCAGTACCTAATGTACTACACATTCTTCCCTCTATCTCCCTTGATACACACTAATGTACTACACATTCTTCCCTCTATCTCCCTTGATACACTCCCACCTCATCCCCTCTATCTCCCTTGATACACTCCCACCTCATCCCCTCTATCTCCCTTGATACACTCCCACCTCATCCCCTCTATCTCCCTTGATACACTCCCATCTCATCCCCTCTATCTCCCTTGATACACTCCCACCTCATCCCCTCTATCTCCCTTGATACACTCCCATCTCATCCCCTCTATCTCCCTTGATACACTCCCACCTCATACCCTCTATCTCCCTTGATACACTCCCACCTCATCCCCTCTATCTCCCTTGATACACTCCCACCTTATCCCCTCTATCTCCCTTGATACAATCCCACCTCATCCCTTCTATTTCCCTTGACACAAAACTCCCATGTATCTCCCTTGACACAATCTCACCTCTTCATCTATATCTCCCTTGACACAATCTTACATGTAGCTCTCTTGACACAATCTCACCTCTTCACCTATATCTCCCTTGACACAATTTCATCTCTTCCCTCTATCCCCCTTTACACAATCTCACCTTGTCCCCTCTAACTTCCTTGACACAATCTCACATCTTCACCTCAATCTCCCTTGACACAATCTCATCTCTTCCCCTCTCTCTCTTGACACAATCTCACCTCTACTCTTCTATCTCCCTTGACACAATCTCACCTCTTCCCCTCTCTCTCTTGACACAATCTCACCTCTACTCTTCTATCTCCCTTGACACAATCTCACCTCTTCCCCTCTCTCTCTCTTGACACAATTCTCACCTCTACTCTTCTATCTCCCTTGACACAATCTCACCTCTTCAATACCAGCCTCAAGCCCAGCATGTAGCACACAAGAGACAATCAAGCTTCAAGAGTCCAGGCTTAAAATAACTATGTACAATTGACAAAATATCACATGAACAAACAGGAGTGGATCATAATGCATTCAACATGTATCACACAAGACCTTAGCTTCATCTCATCAAAGATTAATGTGCCAACTGGCGTAGGCGCTCATGTCTCTCCACAGATTTCGGTCCTTGGTGTTCTGGATCAACTCTGCTGATGATACTCCTCCATTTCACTATCTAAGTCCAACCAATTCATTTCTCTGGGTCTGCCTCTGCCTATTTTCCTTCTAATCTTTCCAGTCGTCACAATGTTCTCCAATGCCTCTCTTCTCATCACATGACCAAAGAAAGCTGTGTGTCTCTTTCTTGTAGCTGTATGTGATGTTCTAATTTCATGAGCCTCTCCCAGGCAAGTATTGGTGGCTCTGGCAGTCCAGGACATCCTCAACACTCATCTCACGGGGTAAAAGATGACAAGAATTCTGAAGGTGTCAGGTATGGGAGCTGTGGTAGTGGGTGGCTAGCTGGAATGTCTGCTGGTCAAGTATTCGGCCCCCACAGACAGGAATTTTAAAAGAAATCAAGATCTGGGCTCCCAGGCTGACAAACCTGACACGGGCACCAGGAATTGTCTACACGCCCCCCAGGTATGTACAAGTGTTCTGTACCTTTCAATCAATACACGCCCCCCAGGTATGTACAAGTGTTCTGTACCTTTCAATCAATACACGCCCCCCAGGTATGTACAAGTGTTCTGTACCTTTCAATCAATACACGCCCCCCAGGCATGTACAAGTGTTCTGTACCTTTCAATCAATCAGGTGCTGTCTCCACAATGAAGGTTGGCTGCAACAGATCTCCAACACTGTCTGTCTCTCACCTTGATTGTACATTCTGTCAGACTGCTGTTCGTCCATCTCTTGATGTCATCTTCCCACTTGTATCATTGTCTACCTCTTGCTCGCTTGCCTTCAACCTTACCCTCCAGTATGGTTTTTATAAGAGTGTTTTGTCTTTTAACATGGTCAAAATATTTCACTTGCCTCTTTTTTATTTCTTATTAACGCTCTTTTCATTCTTAGTTTTTCTAGTGCCTCTGTATTTGATTGTTTTTGTTTCCATGAAATAGGACTTTACCATTACTTTTTGTTAAATGCTAAGGGCAGGGTAAGTGGCAACAGATGGAGTGTTCACCTGGCCATGATGAGAGACCAGCCTCGTGATGATGTTGGCCTCTACTCCCACTGTCTGGTAGAGTTCAAGCCCACCAGTTATATCTCTTATTTAAATGTTGATACCATTCTAGACCCAGGATAGCGGTCCACTGTGTTTATTAGACCTGTGCTTGATCTGAGGCCTGATGCTCTCTAAATATGTTCGGGTAGAAAGCCTGTCCAAGTTCTGTGGTTGTGGGTTCTGGTGGATGATAGCTAATGATGTCGTTATAAGGGTGTATACTTGGCTGCGCTTTGAAATACACTTGCTCCTTCAGTGAGGCACTGTCATCACATGGAGGTGACAGGTTCAAACCCTGTCCATATTTCACAGTTGTGGGTTCATGGTATATCTGCCTGATATCATGTTTAGTATGTATAGTTGGCCATGTGTTGAACACGTATAGTTGGCCATGTGTTGAAGTATAAAATGTTGAACACGTATAGTTGGCCATGTGTTGAAGTATAAAATGTTGAATACATATAGTTGGCCCTGTGTTGAAGTATAAAATGTTGAACACGTATAGTTGGCCCTGTGTTGAAGTATAAAATGTTGAATACGTATAGTTGGCCCTGTGTTGAAGTATAAAATGTTGAACACGTATAGTTGGCCATGTGTTGAAGTATAAAATGTTGAATACATATAGTTGGCCCTGTGTTGAAGTATAAAATGTTGAACACGTATAGTTGGCCATGTGTTGAAGTATAAAATGTTGAATACGTATAGTTGGCCCTGTGTTGAAGTATAAAATGTTGAACACGTATAGTTGGCCATGTGTTGAAGTATAAAATGTTGAATACATATAGTTGGCCCTGTGTTGAAGTATAAAATGTTGAACACGTATAGTTGGCCCTGTGTTGAAGTATAAAATGTTGAACACGTATAGTTGGCCATGTGTTGAAGTATAAAATGTTGAACACGTATAGTTGGCCATGTGTTGAAGTATAAAATGTTGAATACATATAGTTGGCCATGTGTTGAAGTATAAAATGTTGAATACATATAGTTGGCCATGTGTTGAAGTATAAAATGTTGAATACATATAGTTGGCCATGTGTTGAAGTATAAAATGTTGAGTACGTATAGTTGGCCATGTGTTGAAGTATAAAATGTTGAATACGTATAGTTGGCCATGTGTTGAAGTATAAAATGTTGAATACGTATAGTTGGCCATGTGTTGAAGTATAAAATGTTGAATACGTATAGTTAGCCATGCGTTGAAGTACACTTCTTTGTTTCAGTGATGCGCTGACATCATGTAGAGGTGACTGGTTCAAATCCTGCTGTGTATGTGTGAAACTGTGAGATATTACGTGTGTAAATACTGTAATGTATTGTATAGTGTGATAAATTGCATATATATGATGTACTATGTAGACATTATGTCTTGAAGGTGTCTTTACAATGATGTACTATATACTGTGATAGATGACATATATGTTTTGTCTGTCACTGTGACGTACTATGTAGACATTGTGTCTTTACAACATTATGATGTTATATATTATCAGGATATCTATGCAAACATTTGCATGGTATTATGATGTTTTCTGTGCAATTGTAATATATTATGCGCAAACATAAGTCATACTGTAACATATTAGATAATGTATGTGTCAAAATAAAGCAACATAATAACGCTTGAATTAGGATTTCAGTGTGGTTCGGAGACATAGATAGATGACACAAAACTGAGATGGTCAGAACCAGTGTTTAACTGGAACAATCAGCATCTTCACTGTATGACATTTTCCGAGAGAGACGGGGCATCTAAGTCTTTGTCTAGAACACAGTGATATTCTTAAAGCCAAGTAATGATTGTGTGAAATTGTGATGTGGTTTTCATTTTTATTCTGTCTTCTAGAAACTCAATGGAAACTGCCTAATACTCAACATGTAAAACATACTGATTCAGTGAGAACAAGCACACCAGCGTCAAACATCACCCACAGATTCTATCAAACACTGCATACTGAAACAATCAAACATCACATACAGATACAATCTGTACAGAATCAAACAACGTTCACAATCTGTGCACAAACAATCAAACATCACGCACAGATATAATCTGTACAAAATCAAACATCGTGCACAAACAATCAAATATCGTTCATACATATAATCAAATGATCTGTACAGAATCAAACATCAACACATTCCAGATACAATCAAACAATCTGCACACAAGCAGTCTGTGCAGACACAACCAAACATCACGTACAGAAACAATCGCACATCCAGCACAGGCACATCACACAGAGAAACAACTATCAGCTAGTGATTTATATCACGTCAGTAAGGAATTTGCCGCCATAATCAACATCTTCACGGACTTTGCCTTGCTAGCATCTAGACCGTGAGTGTCGGCCAGCCGTAACTTGTGGATAAGGCCCCCGAGAACAGTGGGAATGTGGTCAGCCGTCATCGTCTGGGAGGGGTCCAGATTCATCACAGCCTCCTCCAAGTACCTTAGAATAGACGCAACAAGAAGGTGCCGTTTAAACTATACATACATAACATACATACATACATATATATATTTGTTGACAAATGTTTCGACACTATCCGAAAACACTCCTCATTAGCCTCACACTGTCAGCCTCATTACACTCACACTGTGAGCCTCATTACCCTAAACCATAAGCATCATTACACTTACACTGTGAGCCTCATATCACTAAACCACAAATAAGCCTCATTACACTCGCACGCACTGTGAGCCTCATTGACTGACTGACTGACTGGCACCTTGCCGTCTTGACAGACGATAGTTTGTAAAATGGAGTTAAACCTCTCCATGACACAAAGCCTGGGTTGAAGTTAGAGACCATGTGTTGCACATGCAGCATGATCCCTCTCTCAGCCTGTCAAGTGTACTCCAGAGGAAAGGTAAACCAATACGTCTGGAACAAGACAAGCTGCAGAAGCTGCCAGATCAGCAAAGCAATGCTCTAACTGTCAGCCTGTCGGAGCTTCAATCCTAGACCAGTTGCCAACCAAAGCTTAGGGCCTGGTCTGCCCTGCCATAACATTTAGTCTTTAGGTTGCATTTCCTCGCACTAGGATAAGGCTTGTACCCTCCCAATTGCGCTCCTCTGCCAAAAGCCATTGGCACAATGTAGGGTGTCGGGTTTAGTAAGCGTCTACCAACATTCGGCGCTAACAGAAGCAGGTAGTATCGTCTACTGTCATACGGAAGCTCAGTCATATCTAACTAAGACCTGACACATGAGCCTCATTACCCTAAACCATAAGCCTCATTACACTCACCTGTGAGTCTCATTACCCTAAACAATAAGCCTCATTACACTCACACACACATGAGCCTCATTACCCTAAACCATAAGCCTCATTACACTCACACACACATGAGCCTCATTACCTTAAACCATAAGCCTCATTACACTCACACACACATGAGCCTCATTACCCTAAACCATAAGCCTCACTACACTCACACACACATGAGCCTCATTACCCTAAACCATAAGCCTCACTACACTCACACACACATGAGCCTCATTACCCTAAACCATAAGCCTCATTACACTCACACACATATGAGCCTCATTACCCTAAACCATAAGCCTCATTACACTCACACACACATGAGCCTCATTACCCTAAACCATAAGCCTCAATACACTCACACACACATGAGCCTCATTACCCTAAACCATAAGCCTCAATACACTCACACACACATGAGCCTCATTACCCTAAACCATAAGCCTCAATACACTCACACAACACATGAGCCTCATTACCCTAAACCATAAGCCTCAATACACTCACACACACATGAGCCTCATTACCCTAAACCATAAGCCTCAATACACTCACACACACATGAGCCTCATTACCCTAAACCATAAGCCTCATTACACTCACACACACATGAGCCTCATTACCCTAAACCATAGCCTCAATACACTCACACACACATGAGCCTCATTACCCTAAACCATAAGCCTCAATACACTCACACACACATGAGCCTCATTACCCTAAACCATAAGCCTCAATACACTCACACACACATGAGCCTCATTACCCTAAACCATAAGCCTCAATACACTCACACACACGAGCCTCATTACCCTAAACCATAAGCCTCAATACACTCACACACACATGAGCCTCATTACCCTAAACCATAAGCCTCAATACACTCACACACACATGAGCCTCATTATCCTAAACCATAAGCCTCAATACACTCACACACACATGAGCCTCATTACCCTAAACCATAAGCCTCAATACACTCACACACACATGAGCCTCATTACCCTAAACCATAAGCCTCAATACACTCACACACACATGAGCCTCATTACCCTAAACCATAAGCCTCAATACACTCACACACACATGAGCCTCATTACCCTAAACCATAAGCCTCAATACACTCACACACACATGAGCCTCATTAACCCTAAACCATAAGCCTCAATACACTCACACACACATGAGCCTCATTACCCTAAACCATAAGCCTCAATACACTCACACACACATGAGCCTCATTACCCTAAACCATAAGCCTCAATACACTCACACTGTGAGTTAATTCATCATCGCCATGAAGGAGGTCTCTAGCATCATCACAGCCTGCCAAACTGCCTCCCTCAATCAATGGCCATTTTCTCCCACCACCTGCCCCAGGTGTCTACAATACCTGGTGTCTCTCTCTCTGTGCTGGCTGACCCCTGCCCCAGGTGTCTACAATACCTGGTGTCCCTCTCTGTGCTGGCTGACCCCTGCCCCAGGTGTCTACAATACCTGGTGTCTCTCTCTGTGCTGGCTGACCCCTGCCCCAGGTGTCCCTCTCTGTGCTGGCTGACCCCTGCCCCAGGTGTCCCTCTCTGTGCTGGCTGACCCCTGCCCCAGGTGTCTACAATACCTGGTGTCCCTCTCTCTGCTGGCTGACCCCTGCCCCAGGTGTCTACAATACCTGGTCTCTCTCTCTGTGCTGGCTGACCCCTGCCCCAGGTGTCCCTCTCTGTGCTGATTGACCCCTGCCCCAGGTGTCCCTCTCTGTGCTGGCTGACCCCTGCCCCAGGTGTCTACAATACCTGGTGTCCCTCTCTGTGCTACAATACCTGGTGTCCCTCTCTGTGCTGGCTGACACCTGCCCCTGGTGTCTACAATACCTGGTGTCCCTCTCTGTGCTGGCTGACCCCTGCCCCAGGTGTCTACAATACCTGGTGTCCCTCTCTGTGCTGGCTGACACCTGCCCCTGGTGTCTACAATACCTGGTGTCCCTCTCTGTGCTGGCTGACCCTGCCCCAGGTGTCTACAATACCTGGTGTCCCTCTCTGTGCTGGCTGACCCCTGCCCCAGGTGTCTACAATACCTGGTGTCCCTCTCTGTGCTACAATACCTGGTGTCCCTCTCTGTGCTGGCTGACACCTGCCCCAGGTGTCTACAATACTTGGTGTCCCTCTCTGTGCTGGCTGACCCCTGCCCCAGGTGTCTACAATACCTGGTGTCCCTCTCTGTGCTGGCTGACCCCTGCCCCAGGTGTCTACAATACCTGGTGTCCCTCTCTGTGCTGGCTGACACCTGCCCCAGGTGTCTACAATACCTGGTGTCCCTCTCTGTGCTACAATACCTGGTGTCCCTCTCTGTGCTACAATACCTGGTGTCCCTCTCTGTGCTGGCTGACCCCTGCCCCAGGTGTCTACAATACCTGGTGTCCCTCTCTGTGCTGGCTGACCCCTGCCCCAGGTGTCTACAATACCTGGTGTCCCTCTCTGTGCTAGAATACCTGGTGTCCCTCTCTGTGCTAGAATACCTGGTGTCCCTCTCTGTGCTACAATACCTGGTGTCCCTCTCTGTGCTGGCTGACCCCTGCCCCTGGTGTCTACAATACCTGGTGTCCCTCTCTGTGCTGGCTGACCCCTGCCCCAGGTGTCTACAATACCTGGTGTCCCTCTCTGTGCTGGCTGACACCTGCCCCAGGTGTCTACAATACCTGGTGTCCCTCTCTGTGCTAGAATACCTGGTGTCCCTCTCTGTGCTGGCTGACCCCTGCGCCAGGTGTCTACAATACCTGGTGTCCCTCTCTGTGCTGGCTGACCCCTGCCCCAGGTGTCTACAATACCTGGTGTCCCTCTCTGTGCTAGAATACCTGGTGTCCCTCTCTGTGCTAGAATACCTGGTGTCCCTCTCTGTGCTACAATACCTGGTGTCCCTCTCTGTGCTACAATACCTGGTGTCCCTCTCTGTGCTGGCTGACCCCTGCCCCAGGTGTCTACAATACCTGGTGTCCCTCTCTGTGCTGGCTGACCCCTGCCCCAGGTGTCTACAATACCTGGTGTCCCTCTCTGTGCTGGCTGACCCCTGTCCCCGGGTGTCTACAATACCTGGTGTCCCTCTCTGTGCTGGCTGACCCCTGTCCCAGGTGTCTACAATACCTGGTGTCTCTCTCTGTGCTGGCTGACACCTGCCCCTGGTGTCTACAATACCTGGTGTCCCTCTCTGTGCTGGCTGACACCTGCCCCTGGTGTCTACAATACCTGGTGTCCCTCTCTGTGCTGGCTGACCCCTGCCCCAGGTGTCTACAATACCTGGTGTCCCTCTCTGTGCTGGCTGCCCCCTGCCCCAGGTGTCTACAATACCTGGTGTCCCTCTCTGTGCTGGCTGACCCCGCCTCATCTTCCAGTAACCACACTGGAAAATATCACTTCTATCACTGTTCTTCCCCAGCCAATGTGATATTTTCACTGTTCTTTCCCAGCCACTGTGATATTTTCACTGTTCTTTCCCAGCCACTGTGATATTTTCACTGTTCTTTCCCAGCCACTGTGATATTTTCACTGTTCTTCCCCAGCCACTGTGATATTTTCACTGTTCTTTCCCAGCCACTGTGATATTTTCACTGTTCTTTCCCAGCCACTGTGATATTTTCACTGTTCTTTCCCAGCCACTGATGTTTTCACTGTTCTTCCCCAGCCACTGTGATATTTTCACTGTTCTTCCCCAGCCACTGTGATATTTTCACTGTTCTTCCCAAGCCACTGTGATATTTTCACTGTTCTTTCCCAGCCACTGATATTTTCACTGTTCTTTCCCATCCACTGATATTTTCACTGTTTTTCCCCAGCCACTGTGATATTTTCACTGTTCTTTCCCAGCCACTGATATTTTCACTGTTCTTTCCCAGCCACTGTGATATTTTCACTGTTCTTCCCCAGCCACTGTGATATTTTCACTGTTCTTTCCCAGCCACTGTGATATTTTCACAGTTCTTTCCCAGCCACTGTGATATTTTCACTGTTCTTCCCCAGCCACTGTGATATTTTCACTGTTCTTCCCCAGCCACTGTGATATTTTCACTGTTCTTTCCCAGCCACTGTGATATTTTCACTGTTCTTTCCCAGCCACTGTGATATTTTCACTGTTCTTTCCCAGCCACTGTGATATTTTCACTGTTCTTTCCCAGCCACTGTGATATTTTCACTGTTCTTTCCCAGCCACAGTGATATTTTCACTGTTCTTTCCCAGCCACTGTGATATTTTCACTGTTCTTTCCCAGCCACTGTGATATTTTCACTGTTCTTCCCCAGCCACTGTGATATTTTCACTGTTCTTCCCCAGCCACTGTGATATTTTCACTGTTCTTCCCCAGCCACTGTGACATTTTCACTGTTCTTCCCCAGCCACTGTGACATTTTCACTGTTCTTCCCCAGCCACTGTGACATTTTCACTGTTCTTCCCCAGCCACTGTGATATTTTCACTGTTCTTTCCCAGCCACTGTGATATTTTCACTGTTCTTCCCCAGCCACTGTGATATGTTCACTGTTCTTCCCCAGCCACTGTGATATTTTCACTGTTCTTCCCCAGCCACTGTGATATTTTCACTGTTCTTTCCCAGCCACTGTGATATTTTCACTGTTCTTTCCCAGCCACTGTGATATTTAACTGCACATGAGTAATGTCAAGCTAAATGTCTACAAAGAACTATTAATTATGTTTTATGTTTGAAAGATAAGAGAATCTGATAAATGATAACATGTGAAAACATGTCTCAAGTTTTTTCTTCTTGTGTCAAATTTTCTGTGCACAACAACCTAAACATTACACAAACATGGTTAATTTTGGGGGTTTGCTCACTTTGAACCAAAGCATAATCCATACACTTACTACTGCTACAAGGGCTGTACAAGGTACACTTACTACTGGACAGACTTTATGTGAGGGCTAGCTATCCCTGTCACCAGTTACCCCGCCTCAATCACTCGCTACATCTCCCGACTTATGTGAGGGTTAGCTATCCCTGTCACCAGTTACCCCGCCTCAATCACTCGCCAAATCTCCCGACTGATGTGAGGGTTAGCTATCCCTGTCACCAGTTACCCCCGCCTCAATCACTCGCCACATCTCCCGACTTATGTGAGGGTTTGCTATCCCTGTCACCAGTTACCCCCGCCTCAATCACTCACCACATCTCCCGACTTATGCGAGGGTTAGCTATCCCTGTCACCAGTTACCCCGCCTCAATCACTCACCATATCTCCCAACTTATGTGAGGGTTAGCTATCCCTGTCACCAGTTACCCCCGCCTCAATCACTCGCCACATCTCCCGACTGATGTGAGGGTTAGCTATCCCTGTCACCAGTTACCCCCGCCTCAATCACTCGCCACATCTCCCGACTTATGTGAGGGTTAGCTATCCCTGTCACCAGTTACCCCCGCCTCAATCACTCACCACATCTCCCGACTTATGTGAGGGTTAGCTATCCCTGTCACCAGTTACCCCCGCCTCAATCACTCACCACATCTCCCAACTTATGTGAGGGTTAGCTATCCCTGTCACCAGTTACCCCCGCCTCAATCACTCGCCACACCTCCCGACTTATGTGAGGGTTAGCTATCCCTGTCACCAGTTACCCCCGCCTCAATCACTCGCCACACCTCCCGACTTATGTGAGGGTTAGCTATCCCTGTCACCAGTTACCCCCGCCTCAATCACTCGCGACACCTCCCAACTTATGTGAGGGTTAGCTATCCCTGTCACCAGTTATCCCCGCCTCAATCACTCGCCACACCTCCCGACTTATGTGAGGGTTAGCTATCCCTGTCACCAGTTACCCCGCCATCAGGCGAACCCACTTCCTGATTATGCGCCCAAGTCAAGGACGAGAAGTCAACATTTCAATCCAACTGACGAGTGTTTTGAAAGTCAAGGACGAGAAGTCAACATTTCAATCCAACTGATGGATGTGTTGAAAGTCAAGGACAAGAAGTCAACATTTCAATCCAACTGACGGGTGTGTAGAAAGTCAAGGACAAGAAGTCAACATTTCAATCCAACTGACGGGTGTGTTGAAAGTCAAGGTCAAGAAGTCAACATTTCAATCCAACTGACGGGTGTGTTGAAAGTCAAGGACGAGAAGTCAACATTTCAATCCAACTGACGGGTGTGTAGAAAGTCAAGGACGAGAAGTCAACATTTCAATCCAACTGACGGGTGTGTAGAAAGTCAAGGACAAGAAGTCAACATTTCAATCCAACTGACGGGTGTGTAGAAAGTCAAGGACAAGGAGTCAACATTTCAATCCAACTGACGGGTGTGTAGAAAGTCAAGGACAAGAAGTCAACATTTCAATCCAACTGACGGGTGTGTAGAAAGTCAAGGACAAGAAGTCAACATTTCAATCCAACTGACGGGTGTGTAGAAAGTCAAGGACAAGAAGTCAACATTTCAATCCAACTGACGGTTGTGTAGAAAGTCAAGGACAAGAAGTCAACATTTCAATCCAACTGACGGTTGTGTAGAAAGTCAAGGACAAGAAGTCAACATTTCAATCCAACTGACGGGTGTGTAGAAAGTCAAGGACAAGAAGTCAACATTTCAATCCAACTGACGGGTGTGTAGAAAGTCAAGGACAAGAAGTCAACATTTCAATCCAACTGATTGGTGTGTAGAAAGTCAAGGACAAGAAGTCAACATTTCAATCCAACTTATGGGTGTGTAGAAAGTCAAGGACAAGAAGTCAACATTTCAATCCAACTGACGGTTGTGTTGAAAGTCAAGGACAAGAAGTCAACATTTCAATCCAACTGATTGGTGTGTAGAAAGTCAAGGACAAGAAGTCAACATTTCAATCCAACTGACGGGTGTGTAGAAAGTCAAGGACAAGAAGTCAACATTTCAATCCAACTGACGGGTGTGTAGAAAGTCAAGGACAAGTAGTCAACATTTCAATCCAACTGATGGGTGTGTAGAAAGTCAAGGACAAGAAGTCAACATTTCAATCCAACTGACGGTTGTGTTGAAAGTCAAGGACAAGAAGTCAACATTTCAATCCAACTGACGGGTGTGTAGAAAGTCAAGGACAAGAAGTCAACATTTCAATCCAACTGACGGGTGTGTTGAAAATCAAGGATGAGAAGTCAACAATTAAATCCAACTGACAGATGTGTTGAAAGAACCCATAACAACACGGGATCACTAGAGATTAAGCATGAGCACTTTAAACCTCTCAGCCAGGCTGACCTCCACAAACATGTTCTACATCAAATTGTTCAATTCATGATTAACAGTGAGAGTGGACAGTTTCATAATCCCAACATCACAATGATATGATCACTGGACTGTCAGCAAGCATTGACAAATTTCTGAAGGTAACATTTCCAAGAAAATCACCAACAGCCAATAAATGGTGGGGTTGACTGCGACGTCCTGTGAAAAACATGCAACTAACTGAATATCTGTTTAAAATGGCCAGGCTTACTTCATTTTCAGATCAAAACTTTTGTCCAGGTTAGCTGTCAGCTGACTGATAAGTGATAGCAGAACTGGCTGGGTTAAAGGGCAAGGACTCTTGGTAAAGATATTGTAGGGGTCAGCTGCCTCACATGTGTAAACCACAAGGTCAAGGTTCCCCGCCGACAATGCCTGAAACACAAACAGAAAGAAACAATGAACAACTGGTAGTCTAAAACTCACATCAACTTAATGAAACTATTTTTGCAGTCTTACCCAACTGTTGTTGATCACAGGGTCGTAAATACCCACCTCACATATCACGGGGTATGTGTTTGGGCTTTGGCAAGGCACTGGCTGTTTTTATCCCCACCTATGCTGGCACTGTGGCGCAGGTGCAGAGAAAGCGTTCTACAATTCACTGTCATACAGAGTCGAGGGTTCGGCATCATTTGCAGGTGATTTGGAAGCAGACTTGATTTCAATGGTAGGAGGCTTTGGTAGTTTAGAAAACAATGGCAAACTACTGAATGTAAAAATGTCCTGGTAAATCACAAACAGACAAAAGTGCTGGGGCTGATTGCGACGTCCTGTAAAGAACAAGCAGTTAACTACCCACATCTCGGTTTCTTATCATCCCTCCATCCTTGATGTCACTTGTTCATTTACACCCTTGAAGCCCAGGCAGGAGTTGCTGCCAAGAACATTACCGACCGCATTCTCCATAGGTGGCCCAGTGGCTATTGCTCTTGCCTGACAAGAAAGTCACCCTAGTTAAATTCCCAGAAGCAGCAGGATTATTTGTTCCCACCAGTTGGTCTGTGAAGTAGATCCCAGCACACCAACTAGGTACCAGACAAGAGGCAGCATGTCTGGGAGTGCAAGAAGTGAGGAAGGAAACTCCACTCCATCTCATTGTCCATAGCCGAGAACATGTGACTTGATACCCACACAACAATATCTGACTGACAAACTGAGTCAGTACTCACACACCTAGAACATGTGAAGACTTGACACCCACACAACAATGTCTGACTGACAAACCGAGTCAGTACTCACACACCTAGAACATGTGAAGACTTGACACCCACACAACAATGTCTGACTGACAAACTGAGTCAGTACTCACACACCTAGAACATGTGAAGACTTGACACCCACACAACAATGTCTGACTGACAAACCGAGTCAGTACTCACACACCTAGAACATGTGAAGACTTGACACTTGACACCCACACAACAATGTCTGACTGACAAACCTGAGTCAGTACTCACACACCTAGAACATGTGAAGACTTGACACCCACACAACAATGTCTGACTGACAAACCGAGTCAGTACTCACACACCTAGAACATGTGAAGACTTGACACCCACACAACAATGTCTGACTGACAAACCGAGTCAGTACTCACACACCTAGAACATGTGAAGACCTGACACTTGACACCCACACAAGAATATCTCAGTCAATACTCACACACTGGAAAGCATCATTGAATCTACCCATGCGTAACTCCCTCAATATTCTCTCCTTGCTGTGCTCCTCCTCCGAGCTCAGGGGGACTGGAGTTCCCGCCCCGGATCTCAGATAAGTGGTGAGCTTGTCGCTGATGCTGGCTCCATGTTCCTTCATGGCTGAAGTCAGCTCTTCTTTCATGATCTTGCGAACGTCGCCTCAAGATGTCATCTTTCATGCTGTAAATAGAACATTAATGAAATGTCACCATTGATGCCTAACCCGAACATTAACAAAATATCACCTTTGGTGTTGTAAATACAACATTATTCAGAATATCATTTTTAGTGCTATAAAATATACAAAATGTCATACTTATGCTGTTTAAGGAACATCATTTAAGATGTCAATGCAGTAAAAAGAACATGGAGGGGATTTTTTAAATAATGGCCTGCGCCCGGGTGTAACAAGAACATCTTTACTTAACTAGAACATCACATTACTTAAATAGAACATCACTGTATTTAAATAGACCACTTTACTAAAATATATAATTTTTACTTAAATAGAACATCACTATATTTAAACAGAACATCATTTTATGTCAATTGAACTTTATTCTACTTAAGTAGAACATCTTTACTTAAATCAAACATAACTTTACTTAAAAGTGAACATCATACAAATGGTCAATATTGATGCTGTGTATAGAACAACATTTTTTTCAGCCTCTGTTTCAGAAGCAGAAGGCCAATACTGTTATCGGTTTGCCTTCTGGATTCTTTAACAAAATACTCGACGTCTGTCTGTGGACATGGTTTTTAAGTGTGGACTGAACACCAACCTACAGAGGCAGAAGCAGCAACAAAGCTCAACAAGACTACAACCTCCACTATCACAACACCTATAGCCTTAGCAGCAATAACTACATCACCAATCCCCACTACCATGACCCTTACAGCAACAATAACAATCACCAATCTACAATCCCCACTACCATGACCCTCACAGCAACAATAATATCACCAATCTACAATCCCCACTATCATGACCCTCACAGCAACAATAATATCACCAATCTACAATCCCCACTACCATGACCCTCACAGCAACAATAATATCACCAATCTACAATCTCCACTATCATGACCCTCACAGCAACAATAATATCACCAATCTACAATCTCCACTACCATGACCCTCATAGCAACAATAATATCACCAATCTCCACTACAATGACCCTCACAGCAACAATAATATCACCAATCTACAATCCCCACTACCATGACCCTCACAGCAAAAATAATATCACCAATCTACAATCTCCACTACCATGACCCTCACAGCAACAATAATATCACCAATCCCCACTACCATGACCCTCACAGCAACAATAATATCAGCAATCTACAATCCCCACTACCATGACCCTCACAGCAACAATAATATCACCAATCTACAATCTACACTACAATGACCCTCACAGCAACAATAATATCACCAATCCCCACTACCATGACCCTCACAGCAACAATAATATCACCAATCTACAATCTCCACTACCATGACCCTCACAGCAACAATAATATCAGCAATCTACACTCCCCACTACCATGACCCACACAGCAACAATAATATCACCAATCTACAATCTCCACTACCATGACCCTCACAGCAACAATAATATCAGCAATCTACAATCCCCACTATCATGACCCTCACAGCAACAATAATATCACCAATCTACAATCCCCACTACCATGACCCTCACAGCAACAATAATATCACCAATCTCCACTACAATGACCCTCACAGCAACAATAATATCAGCAATCTACAATCTCCACTACAATGACCCCACAGCAACAATAATACACCAATCTACAATCCCCACTACCATGACCTCACAGCAACAATAATATCACCAATCACAATTCCCATACATGACCCTCACAGCAACAATAATATCACCAATCTACATCCCCACTACCATGACCCTCACAGCAACAATAATATCACCGATCTCCACTACCATGACCCTCACAGCAACAATAATATCACCAATCTACAATCCCATACCATGACCCTCACAGCAACAATAATATCACGATCCCACTACCATGACCCTCACAGCAACAATAATACACCAATCTCCAATCCCCACTACCATGACCCTCACAGCAACAATAATATCAGCAATCTACAAAGACCCTCACAGCAACAATAATATCACCGATCCCCACTACCATGACCCTCACAGCAACAATAATATCACCAATCTACAATCCCCACTACCATGACCCTCACAGCAACAATAATATCAGCAATCTACAATCTCCACTACCATGACCCTCACAGCAACAATAACATCACCAATCTACAATCCCCACTACCATGACCCTCACAGCAACAATAACATCACCAATCTAAAATCTCCACTACCATGACCCTCACAGCAACAATAATATCACCAATCTACAATCTCCACTACCATGACCCTCACAGCAACAATATCAGCAATCTACAATCTCCACTACCATGACCCTCACAGCAACAATAATATCACCAATCTACAATCTCCACTACATGACCCTCACAGCAACAATTAATATCAGCAATCTACAACTCCACTACCATGACCCTCACAGCAACAATAATATCACCAATCTACAATCTCCACTACCATGACCCTCACAGCAACAATAATATCACCAATCTACAATCTCCGCTACCACGACCCTCACAGCAACAATAATATCACCAATCTACAATCTCCGCTACCATGACCCTCACAGCAACAATAATATCACCAATCTACAATCTCCGCTACCATGACACTACAGCAAGAATAATATACAAATCTACAATTCTCCACTACCATGACCCTCACAGCAACAAAAATATCACCAATCTACAATCCCCACTACCATGAACCTCACAGAACAATAATATCACCAATCTACAATCCCCACTACCATGACCCTCACAGCAACAATAATATCACTAATCTACAATCCCCACTACCATGACCCTCACAGCAACAATAACATCACCAATCTACAATCCCCACTACCATGACCCTCACAGCAACAATAACATCAGCAATCTACAATCTCCACTACCATGACCTTCACAGCAACAATAACATCACCAATCTACAATCTCCACTACATGACCCTCACAGCAACAATAATATCACCAATCTACAATCTCCACTACCCATGACCCTCACAGCAACAATAATATCACCAATCTACAATCCCCACTACCATGACCACTCACAGCAACAATAATATCACCAATCTACAATCCCCACTACCATGACCCTCACAGCAACAATAATATCACCAATCTACAATCTCCACTACCATGACCCTCGCAGCAACAATAATATCACAAATCTACCATCTCCACTACCATGACCCTCACAGCAACAAAAACATCACCAATCTACAATCTCCACTACCATGACCCTCACAGCAACAATAATATCACCAATCTACAATCTCCACTACCATGACCCTCACAGCAACAATAATATCACCAATCTACAATCCCCACTACAATGACCCTCACAGCAACAATAATATCACCAATCTACAATCTCCACTACCATGACCCTCACAGCAACAATAATATCACCAATCTACAATCCCCACTACCATGACCCTCACAGCAACAATAACATCAGCAATCTACAATCTTCACTACCATGACCCTCACAGCAACAATAACATCACCAATCTACAATCTCCACTACCATGACCCTCACAGCAACAAAAATATCACCGATCTACAATCTCCACTACCATGATCCTCACAGCAACAATAATATCACCAATCTACAATCTCCACTACCATGACCCTCACAGCAACAATAATATCACCAATCTACAATCCCCACTACCATGACCCTCACAGCAACAATAATATCACCAATCTACAATCCCCAATACCATGACCCTCACAGCAACAATAATATCACCAATCTACAATCTCCACTACCATGACCCTCACAGCAACAATAATATCACCAATCTACAATCTCCACTACCATGACCCTCACAGCAACAATATCACCAATCTACAATCTCCACTACCATGACCCTCACAGCAACAATAATATCACCAATCTACAATCCCCACTACAATGACCCTCACAGCAACAATAATATCACCAATCTACAATCTCCACTACCATGACCCTCACAGCAACAATAATATCACAAATCTACAATCTCCACTACCATGACCCTCACAGCAACAATAATATCACCAATCTACAATCTCCATTACCATGACCCTCACAGCAACAATAATATCACCAATCTACAATCTCCACTACCATGACCCTCACAGCAACAATAATATCACCAATCTACAATCCCCACTACCATGACCCTCACAGCAACAATAATATCACCAATCTACAATCTCCACTACCATGACCCTCACAGCAACAATAACATCACCAATCTACAATCCCCACTACCATGACCCTCACAGCAACAATAATATCACAAATCCCCACTACCATGACCCTCACAGCAACAATAATATCAGCAATCTACAATCTCCACTACCATGACCCTCACAGCAACAATAATATCACAAATCTACAATCTCCACTACCATGACCCTCACAGCAACAATAATATCACAATCTACAATCTCCACTACCATGACCCTCACAGCAACAATAATATCACAATCTACAATCTCCACTGCCATGACCCTCACAGCAACAATAATATCACCAATCTACAATCCCCACTGCCATGACCCTCACAGCAACAATAATATCACAATCTACAATCTCCACTGCCATGACCCTCACAGCAACAATAATACATCCAATCTACAATCTCCACTGCCATGACCCTCACAGCAACAATAATATCACCAATCTACAATCTTCCACTGCCATGACTCTCACAGCAACAATAATATCACCAATCTACAAATCTCCACTGCCATGACCCTCACAGCCACAATAATCTCACCAATCTACAATCTCCACTGCCATGACCCTCACAGCAACAATAATATCACCCAATCTACAATCTCCACTACCATGACCCTCACAGCAACAATAATATCAGACAATCTACAATCTCCACACCATGACCTCACAGCCAACAATAATATCAGCAATCTACAATCTCACTACCATGACCCCTCACAGCAACAATAATATCAGCAATCTACAATCTCCACTACCATGACCCTCACAGCAACAATAATATCACCAATCTACAATCTCCACTACCATGACCCTCACAGCAACAATAATATCACCAATCTACAATCTCCACTACCATGACCCTCACAGCAACAATAATATCACCAATCTACAATCTCCACTACCATGACCCTCACAGCAACAATAATATCACCAATCTACAATCCCCACTACCATGACCCTCACAGCAACAATAACATCAGCAATCTACAATCTTCACTACCATGACCCTCACAGCAACAATAACATCACCAACTCTACAATCTCCACTACCATGACCCTCACAGCAACAAAAATATCACAGATCTACAATTCCACTACCATGATCCTCACAGCAACAATAATATCACCAATCTACAATCTCACTACCATGACCCTCACAGAACAATAATATCACCAATCTACAATCCACACTACCATGACCCTCACAGCAACAATAATATCACCAATCTACAATTCCCCCAATACCATTGACCTCACAGCAACAATAATATCACCAATCTACAATCTCCACTACCATGACCCTCACAGCAACAATAATATCACCAATCTACAATCTCCACTACATGACCCTCACAGCAACAATATCACCAATCTACAATCTCCACTACCATGACCTCACAGCAACAATAATATCACCAATCTACAATCCCCACTACAATGACCCTCACAGCAACAATAATATCACAATCTACAATCTCCACTACCATGACCACCTCACAGCAAACAATAATATCACAAATCTACAATCTCCACTACCATGACCCTCACAGCAACAATAATATCACCAATATACAATCTCCATTACCATGACCCTCACAGCAACAATAATATCACCAATCTACAATCTCCACTACCATGACCCTCACAGCAACAATAATATCACCAATCTACAATCCCCACTACCATGACCCTCACAGCAACAATAATATCACCAATCTACAATCTCCACTACCATGACCCTCACAGCAACAATAACATCACCAATCTACAATCCCCACTACCATGACCTCACAGCAACAATAATATCACAAATCCCCATACCATGACCCTCACAGCAAACAATAATATCAGCAATCTACAATCTCCACTACCATGACCCTCACAGCAACAATAATATCACAAATCTACAATCTCCACTACCATGACCCTCACAGCAACAATAATATCACCATCTACAATCTCCACTACCAGAACCTCACAGCAACAATAATATCACCAATCTACAATCTCCACTGCCTGACCCTCACAGCAACAATAATATCACCAATCTACAATCCCCACTGCCATGACCCTCACAGCAACAATAATATCACCAATCTACAATCTCCACTGCCATGACCCTCACAGCAACAATAATATCACCAATCTACACTGCCATGACCCTCACAGCAACAATATATCACCAATCTACAATCTCCACTGCCATGACCTCACAGCAACAATAATATCACCAATCTACAATCTCCACTGCCATGACCCTCACAGCAACAATAATATCACCACTCTACAATCTCCACTGCCATGACCCTCACAGCAACAATAATATCACCAATCTACAATCTCCACTGCATGACCCTCACAGCAACAATAATATCACCAATCTACAATCTCCACTGCCATGACCCTCACAGCAACAATAATATCACCAATCTACAATCTCCACTACCATGACCCTCACAGCAACAATAATATCACCAATCTACAATCTCCACTACCATGACCCTCACAGCAACAATAATATCACCAATCTACAATCTCCACTACCATGACCCTCACAGCAACAATAATATCACCAATCTACAATCTCCACTGCCATGACCCTCACAGCAACAATAATATCACCAATCTACAATCTCCACTGCCATGACCCTCACAGCAACAATAACATAACCAATCTACAATCCCCACTACCATGACCCTCACAGCAACAATAATATCAGCAATCTACAATCTCCACTACCATGACCCTCACAGCAACAATAATATCAGCAATCTACAATCTCCACTACCATGACCCTCACAGCAACAATAATATCACCAATCTACAATCTCCACTGCCATGACCCTCACAGCAACAATAACATCACCAATCTACAATCTCCACTGCCATGACCCTCACAGCAACAATAACATAACCAATCTACAATCCCCACTACCATGACCCTCACAGCAACAATAATATCAGCAATCTACAATCTCCACTACCATGACCCTCACAGCAACAATAATATCACCAATCTACAATCTCCACTGCCATGACCCTCACAGCAACAATAATATCACCAATCTACAATCTCCACTGCCATGACCCTCACAGCAACAATAATATCACCAATCTACAATCCCCACTACCATGACCCTCACAGCAACAATAATATCACCAATCTACAATCTCCACTGCCATGACCCTCACAGCAACAATAATATCACCAATCTACAATCTCCACTACCATGACCCTCACAGCAACAATAATATCACCAATCTACAATCTCCACTGCCATGACCCTACAGCAACAATAATATCACCAATCTACAATCTCCACTGCCATGACCCTCACAGCAACAATAATATCACCAATCTACAATCTCCACTGCCATGACCCTCACAGCAACAATAATATCAGCAATCTACAATCTCCACTGCCATGACCCTCACAGCAACAATAATATCAGCAATCTACAATCCCCACTGCCATGACCCTCACAGCAACAATAATATCAGCAATCTACAATCTCCACTGCCATGACCCTCACAGCAACAATAATATCACCAATCTACAATCTCCACTGCCATGACCCTCACAGCAACAATAATATCACCAATCTACAATCTCCACTGCCATGACCCTCACAGCAACAATAATATCACCAATCTACAATCTCCACTGCCATGACCCTCACAGCAACAATAATATCACCAATCTACAATCTCCACTACCATGACCCTCACAGCAACAATAATATCACCAATCTACAATCTCCACTGCCATGACCCTCACAGCAACAATAATATCACCAATCTACAATCTCCACTACCATGACCCTCACAGCAACAATAATATCACCAATCTACAATCTCCACTGCCATGACCCTCACAGCAACAATAATATCACCAATCTACAATCTCCACTGCCATGACCCTCACAGCAACAATAATATCACCAATCTACAATCTCCACTGCCATGACCCTCACAGCAACAATAATATCACCAATCTACAATCTCCACTGCCATGACCCTCACAGCAACAATAATATCACCAATCTACAATCTCCACTGCCATGACCCTCACAGCAACAATAGCATCACCAATGTGGATACTCACCCCGAGGCTGCATGCGATACTTGTCCCCGGAGCTCCTCCTTGACACTGTTGAGAACCATGGTTTTCATGTGGTCAACGTTCTGCAGGAACTTTTGACCCGTTGCCTCCATTCGACTGACCACCGATTCGGTGGCCACTCGCTCTCGCAGCATCTGATCCATGTTTTGTCGCATGTACAGCTGATCTGCATGGAAACAGTTGACCATGTACAACTACAGCAACCAGTTTATAATATCACAAACTGTTTTAGCGATAAAGGAAAGTGATGATTAAATACGAGCGGCTATACCAAAGTTCAAAATATTTCTCATCGATACCATCAATGAAAATATTATACCATAAATATACATATTTTAAAAGTCTAAATTAAATATTGTAGAGTTAAACAAACTCTACTGGCAAGAGAAGGTCAACCAGAGAGACAAATGGAGACGGATTGTATCTGCAGCAAAGAACCTCAATGGCTTGGAACGCTGAAGAAGAAGAAGAAGAAGAGTTAAACAAAATAATGCAGACATAAATAATAGGCTGTAACAATTTACTGACTGGCATATCTCACAGTGGTAGACAATTGAATGACAGTGGGAATGTTTGTTTGTTAGTCGACAGATCATCCTCATTGCACATCGAACCATTCAGTCCATAAGTGCTCGGATCCCCTCCTCAGCAAATCCCGCATCGTATAGCGGCTAACGACACCAATTCTGTGTTGGTTTATCAATCTTCTTTGGCTTCCTGCGTAGTGTTCTTGTTTGGCCACCCCTCTTTTGATTTGCTGTTCTCGCAGTCTGACCATGGTTGCAGATTCGCAGTCATCACTTGGTTCTCGCACAAGTCTTACTTCTCGTAGAGCATTCAGAATATCAGCCTGGTCCATGGCGCGTCCGCCCTCCACCTTAGCCTTACCTGCGAGCTTGTCAGCCCCGGTCATTTCCTTGTACTCCCACGTGCCCTGGCACTGAAGATGAAACTAATCTTTGTCAGCCGAGACCACTCCAGAGACAGCAGCAACTCTCTTCAGGATCCACCCTATCTCTATCCTCTTGAGCATGCTCATTGAGTCGCTAAGAAAACACTGCCCTATTGAATGTCTGTGTCTCGAGCCATGTTATTGCTTTACTTACTGCCATTACTTCCATAGTCAGGCTACTTGTGGATCTCAACAAAAGCACCAGAGTCGTCCTTCACAATTCTCCCTCTGGCCCGCGCCGTGAAGGCCCATGAGCTTCTCACATGTCGGACGACCTGACCCATCTGTGTAGATGACAGCATCACCGTTTAACGAATTCTCGAAAATCAACGCTTGTACTTCCGCCTTCACAGCAGCCGGATTTTCTTGTCTGCATTTTCTGTCTAGTTGGATGCAAACTGAATAAGACGTACAGAAATCTGTTGGCGCTTGAACCCACTCCTCGACAGGTGTTAAGTCCTCCAGTGAACACACCTGTTGAAGAATGTCTTCGGCTTGACCCATCCACCTCCTTCCTCTTTTTAACCTACTGCTCTTCACCTTCTTAATTTCACTATGCAGTGGATGTTGTGTGTTTGCGTTAATTCTGAGGTAGGCACATGCTCAGCAAATTTGTAGTCTGTTTTCAATGGTTGGAAAATCAAGAAGGTAGCGCATCGCCCTGCATGCTGTATATCTTGTACATCCAAGAATAATGCGCATAGCTTCGTTTTGTATCCTTTCTATCTGCTTACGGCTGAGAGTCAGGATTGCCATCATATACTCAAAAACAGACATGACCAGCCCCTCATATAAGAGGCATAGATGGCGCTGCTCACAGTTTGCTGCCGCCATCATCTGCATCGCAGCCAAACCCCGCTTGGCCTTTGTTATCAACTGGTCTATGTGCACATTATAAGCAAGGCTTCGATCAAACCGTATCCCTAGGTAATTCATTGCCTGCGTTCTTTCCACAGTCTCTGAACACAGATTAACAGTTGGTGTTGGAGTGTTGACAATATGATTATTCAAAGAGAACCATGTCACTGTTGCCTTTGTTGGGTTAACCATTGCCACAGATTCAGCACACCAAGTACTTATGCGATTGAGTTCGGTTTGCAGTTCCACAGCAACCTGATTTCTATCCTTACCCTGACGATGGTAAACAAGACTGGCTCCGATAACCTAGTTGTGTGCATACCTCCCGACCTTCCACTATCGGCATCTGAGAAATCGGTCCTCAGCAAAGGACTCAGGTTCATACCACTACGTCCCTGTGGTGATAGATACGCATTACTGCAGGACGTTCATCGGTTCCATCGCACTCTCAGGCTACAATATCACTTCAGAAATCAACCTCATAACGATAACTCTTCGGATCCTACCGACCATTTCTCTCACCTCTCCAAACGCAGGTCTGCTTGGATTCCCAATCCAGGGGCATCTAAGGTCCTCGATTTATACATCGACAAAACACTTTACGACATCCAAAAACTCAAATTTAAGCCACTACGGTATTCCAACCTCACCGCGGATGAGCAACGGGCACTTACACAGTTGAAACGTCGTGATGACATAGTTATCAAACCTGCCGATAAGGGAGGGGCGCTAGTGGTTTGGAGGAAAGACTTATATATACAGGAAGGCAACAAGCAACTGAGTGATGCCACCTTCTACAGACCAAGGATACAAGATGGGACAGTCAGAAACAACACCCAGGTCAAAAGCGTGACTAACGCCATTATCCAGCAAGGTCTTTTACCCAGCTCCGCCACCTCGTTGATCATCCACGATAGCTGCTTGGGCAAACCTGCCTTTAATATGCTGCCTAAGACACACAAACCTGGTAACCCAGGCAGACCTATCGTCTCGGCCTGCTCTTGCCCTACAGAACGGATTTCAGAGTTTCTAGACAGCATGTTTCAGCCGTTGGTTGCCAGCCTCCCTTCGTATATCAAAGACACCAACCACAGCTATCTCCATCTTCGATTCCATCAGTTTCACTAACCCTTCTCAGTATCACATCTTCACTTTAGATGTGACTTCACTCTACACTTCCATTCCTCACTCTGACGGCCTTAAAGCCTTAGAATTTTCTTGGAGAAAAGGCTTAATCCCTCGATAGCCACTGGACCATTACTGCGTCTTGCGGAGTTAGTCCTCAACCTCAACTCGTTTGAGTTCAATGGGGACTACTTCAACCAGATCAGCGGTGTGGCCATGGGTACTAAGATGGGTCCCAGTTATGCCTGCCCTCTTCATGGGCTATCTGGAGCACCAGGTATGGAATCAGTACACCGGTAGGCTCCCGGAGCTCTACAGGAGGTACATTGACGACTGCTTTGGTGTCTCGGACATGCCCTTGCCTGACCTACAGAACTTCATTGCCTTTTTTTCAGACTTCCATCCCAGCATCAAACTTACCTCCACCATTTCTTCGTCGGCTGTCAATTTCTTAGACCTCACAGTCTCTTTAGGTTCCGCTGGTCTATGCACGACGGTTTATTATAAACCAACTGACTCGCACTCATTCCTTCTCTATACCTCCTCCCACCCTCCCTCGTGCAAACGTTCTATTCCTTTCTCCCAACTGTTACGTCTCCGACGACTTTGTCAGGATAACAACGACTTCCATCAAAAAGCCCACGAGATGCTTGATTTCTTTCGCCTTCGTGGCTATCCTGATAATGTTCTATCTACAGCTCTCCACCGCTGCCAATCTATCAGTCGCACTGAGGCTCTCTCCTCCAGGCCGAAACCACGAAACAATAGACCTGTCCTCTCACTTACTTATCACCCCCACAATATTGCTGCCAAGAATATCCTTTTTAAACATCTATCCATTCTCCGGGCGGAATCGACCACTCGTGATGTCTTCTCAGAGGCTCCTCTAGTGGCATATAAGCGGGATCGTAACCTCAAAGATGTGCTGGTCCATAGCAGGCTACCCCAACCTCACCAGTCTCTTCCTGGCACGGTGGCGTGTCTTCGATCGGTTTGCAAGACCTGTCCATACGTACTTCAAACCCAGAGTCTGACATTCCCTAAGACGACCTTCCACATCCGTGAGGGTTTCTCATGCATCAGTCGCAACGTCATCTATGCGATTACCTGCACACGTTGCGACATGAGATATGTCGGGGAGACAGGATTACGTCTTGGGGACAGATTTCGACAACATCTTTCTGACATCACCAGCGGCGCCCAGAAACCAGTATCCATACATTTCAACAGTCCTGACCACCATGGCGTAGCCGACATACAGGTCACGGCCATCAAATCATGCGCATCCCACGAACGGGATCGGAAGACATTGGAACACCGTCTCATCTTCCAGTTGGGCACACTCTCCCCTCACGGCCTTAATGTCCAACACAGCTTCATTTAACTTCCCACCCCACCCCTCCCACCCCTAGCTTACAGTCCACCATCTGGGTACGTGCAGATCCTTTGTATGACATCACAGTCAACTCTCTTGGCGGATTTACGTTCGGTGTTTTGCCATCATTTTCTGAACGACCGCCACTCATGCCTCTCTGTGTGTACTAACACTATATAGGTTTCCGCAGCTGTGTTTCGAGCACTTAACGATAATTGCTAATTGTCATCTGCGTCCGTAACATCTTTGCCGGTCTCTAATTTCACTTTTCCGCACACATGGGCGCGTCTCCACCCCACTCCCTTCCCGCTTGACCTTTGACCCGTGTACCATACATCCGGTCTATTGATCCACTGGCGCCCTACGTGTGTCAGACCTTCCAAGCTAGGACACAGTATTCAGATGAGTACATTTTATTTTAATAAGTTTAATAGTTTAATATTGTCATAGTGTGTTTCATGTAGTTTTGTGTTGGTTTGTATTTGTTTGTCCTGTGCTGACGAAGGCTTTGGCCGCAACGTCCAATTTGTCTCTTGTAGTCGTGTTTTAGTAAAGCTCACAATCTACTTCTCGTTTATTTGGGTGATTCATTCATTACCCTGACGATGCACTAAAACATCGTCGGCATATGACAATGTCCTCCCCGGTCCAGTGATCTGCTCGCTGGTGATTCTCACTGTGTCGGCGTTGAACAGCACCGGAGATAATGGTGATCCCTGTGGTAGGCCAGGATATATTGTTGTTGGTTCCGAAGTCCAACTGCCACATCTAAAAACTACTTTCCGTTGGAAGAGGGCTGCAGTGATCCAACTAAGGAGGAATGGACTTATCTTGAGTTCAAGAAGCTGAAGCATTAGAAAATCCAATGGTACTCTGTTGTACGTGTCCTCAAGATCAATCGCTGCAGCAAAGGTTTCAATGCCTGAGCGGAAACCTTCACAAACATCATGGGCAAAAACTGCTGCATTGGTCCAGGTTTCTCTTTTGGGACAGTACCCTCCCAGGGTAGGTGGGAATACACTTTGCTTCTCTAGCTGGTTTGATATTTTTCTGGCAATTAACTTCTCCAGCAGCTTGCCTATTGTATTCTGCATGGTGATTACTCGATATCCCTGAATTTTTGTGTGGTCTTTGTCAGGCTTCGGCAAGGGAATCAGATTGCTGTGTAATCACTACTCCTTGATGCTAGTACTCCCTATACTGTTGTTGTACATGTCTGCTAGTTTCTCTAGCTCGTTGTCGGTACACCTATTTATGTCGTCATATCTTATGCCATCAGGCCCTGGAGCGCTGTTTTTTGATCGTCGAAGCACAGCCTTGATTTCTTTCACTGTCACTGTGTCTTCATCCGAAATGTTCTGGGCCTTGCACCTGTCTGAGGTGACCTCCTTGGCAAGATTTCGGCCTCTCATGTCTGTCTGGTTGCTCTGCTCTAGATAGCGTTTGAAGAGGGCTTTGCCCTTATTCTCGTCAGTCCTCTGCCTTTTTGGCCTTTGTTATCACCTGGTCTATGTGCTCATTGAAAAGGATGTACAGAAATTGGTGGCTGAGGGATGTGTGGGTGGCTGCAGGGTGTGAGGGTGGATGGGTGATGTGTCTCACAACATTGCAATATGCACTGTTTATGCTTACAACTTTCATTTGACAATGTTTTTTTTCCCCATGTGAATGTACCATGCGTAATATGTATTGTTTATGCTTACAAAATCCATTTGACAATGTTTCTTTTCCTTATGTGAATGTAACATGCACATTTCCTCTTCTTCTTCTGCGTTCATCTGGAGTTTTTTCCGGACGTGATTGCGTTGTGCCTGTTTACAGCAGAGCTGCATTCTTGCGCCGTTAGGCCGACACATCCGACTTCTGCGGGCATTTGTTGACCGGGTTAACCTTCCCGGGTAACATGCACATTTGATGAATGAAAGATGAGTGATCGAAAGGGCCGAATGTAAGAAGGGCCTGCGTGCCCAATTTGTTACCTTTTTAAAATAAAGTTCGTTCGTTCGCTCCTTCGTTCTGCCAGATGAGGTCAGCACCTTGAAGTCAAAAATTATCTTATTCTTGACTACCCCACTCATGCTTTTATATAGTCGCTAGAACAATTTCAGTGACTTGTCTGTGCTTACTCTTTGACACACCTCTGCCCATTTTTCGCTTTTAACCACCTTAACCAGTTCTTTTAAATAGCTTACTTTTGTGTGCATCTCTCTTTCTAAGTGCATGCAGGGACCAGGATGGGCAACTCTGTCTTAAACATCCATACAGTGGGAATATGTGTTCTGTATCTTGATCCTTAATTCCTCTGGCTCAAATCCTCCTCCCCTGCACTACTGGTACTGTAGGTAGTAATGACTCTCACTTTCTCTCTCTTACACTGAAACTCAATTTCCCACTCTAAACAACAAGAAAAATGCAGATTCTCCATTACTTTCTTATTCTGAAACTCAATTGTCCACTTTAAACACAGAGACAAACTATAGGTTCTCCATCTCTTTCTTATTCTAAAACTCAATTGTCCACTTTAAACACAGACAAACCATAGTTTCTCCATCACTTTCCATCTCTCCATCTTTCCACTCTCCATCACCCTGAAACTCAATTTTCCACTTTAAACACTGACAAATCATAGTTTCTCCATCTCTTTCCTATTCTGAAACTAAATTTTCCACTTCATATTCAGAGCAAAATGATATTCTCTGATTCTGTTTGCCACCTTCCTTCAGACAACAAAACATTGAAGGGGAAATAATCCAAATGTGGACATGATGGTGAAAACTTACATTCCTTGGTGCCCTGTTGGAATATGCCATGAACATCTGCGACGGTCTTCTCCATGATGGCTTTAAACGAGGGCAGCATGGCAGACTTGAAGGTGTCCGTGTAGGCCTGCTGCATCTGCTGGTAAATGGCATCCCCAACTGCTGTTGCCAACACATCCATTGTCGACTGGAAATACAATATTCAAATACTGAGGTTGTTCCATCAGATGAAGAGTTTACATTCTTTGGGCAGGTCATTATAAGAGGAGAGCTGCAATACGTTGTGACAACAGAAAGGCTGGAGGGGAGGAGAGGCAAGGGAAGACCAAGAAAGAAGATGCTGGACAGTCTGACATCATGGCATGGAGGAATGTTGGTTAGCACAAATGACTGAAAGCACAAGAGACAGAAGACTATGAACAGACATGATCACAACACTACATAGCATAGACTATAAATGTTGAACTCTTGATCAAGTCTAAGGCCACCAAACCTTACTCAAGATGACTACCACGTTATGTACAGACCAGAACAGGTCATTCTTCTGCGCCTCAGAACAGGACACAATAGATTACGCAACCACATTTATACAAAATTCAAGATTGGTGAATCAGCCATGTGCACATGTGGTTTGGCGTTGCAGACAGCAGAGCACATACTCCAGGACTGCCCAAACTACAACATATCCAGGCGAACCTTCTGGCCTAGAGAGACAACAGTGGAAGATAAACTCTATGGACCGCTGAGTGAACTAACAAAGACTGTTAGATTCATACAAGAGACAACATTGCAGTTATAAACATATTTCAGGCAAACGAAAGAAGAAGAAGAAAAAGAAGAAGAAGAAGAAGAAGAAGAAGAAGAAGAAGAAGAAGAAGAAGAAGAAGAAGAAGAAGAAGAAGAAGAAGAAGAAGAAGAAGAAGAAGAAGAAGAAGAAGAAAAAGAAGAAGAAGAAGAAGAAGAAGAAGAAGAAGAAGAAGAAGAAGAAGAAGAAGAAGAAGAAGAAGAAGAAGAAGTCTGAACATTAAGTTTACAGTGCAATGTAATTTTTAGATTCCATTCTCTAATTTCTAAATAAAAACATGGTTTCCAAGACACTTGGATTTCTGATTTTAACATAATGTAACACTACTTGATTCTATTTATATTAATGGATAGTCATTTTGAATGTTACTGTGATCAAATGACACAATATTTCACAATTGTTTCTTTGATTAGATCTCATTGTCACGAACACAGTGATATATGCTTGCTAAGGTTTTTGTTCACAAATTTAAAAAAAATAACACTAAGTGCCAAACAACAGTGATTCAAGTTTTTGCCACATGTTATCAAAGCGCCCAAACAGTATTTTCCTCTTTGTTCATACTGAATGATATAACAGACACACAAACATTAATATCTCAGCTTAGAATTGACCTACAGACTTGAATAAGGTACCGTTGGACATGGTTTTTCAAGAGGTATCCAACTATGCAGATTTCATAATTAATAAGCAATTTAGAAAATGTTACTAAAATGCTCAACAGAAGATCACATGGAGTTTGAAAGCATTACATGCAGATAGTGTGTGTCCAGGCGACTGGCTGTGTGTATAATAGTGTAGGATGTTTATACAGTTAGTCATTGTCGTTTCTATCAGCATTGTGAATAAAAATGCGGAGATGATGGATCAGTTGTGTTGTTTCTGTATAGAATATAGGTCTAGCCGTCAGAAAAGTTAAAGGACAACTGCAGTAATAGCAACCTTTAATTGATCTGTATCCACAAATGATTATACAGGAGCATGTTGAAGTCCTCACAAATGAGTTAGATGCATAACTAGGCATGACACTTTCTCACTGAAAAAAGAATAATAGGAGGAGGAAGAAGTGATAAAGAATAATTTGCGTGTAAAGATTATATCCATGTTTCATTGAAAACAAAATGGGTGACATGAAAACTGGCATACTGACTCGTGATTTGACAGCTTTAGCAATGTTGTCCTTGATCAGGGTGTCGCATGCTGTCAGTCTGTGGGCCACCTCCTGGTGGATTTTCTCCTTCATCGGCTCCACAAACTTGTGAAGGGCTGGCAAGTGAACGGCAAGAACATGTGTTAGTCTTCAACTAAACAACAACAACAACAACAACATCAGGGTTGTGGGTTAGACATCATAGAGGGTCTGACATCAGGGCAGAGGGTCAGAAATCAGGGCAGTGGGTCAGAAATCATGGTAGTGGGTCAGACATCAGGGCAGATTGATTGATTTAGGAATCGACATCACAGCATTCGGGGCATTCCCATAAGTGCTCCGTCCCCATCCTCAGCAGCCAGCGAAGAGTTCCAACACTAATAGTACCAGTAGCAATCTGATTATAAGACCGTCTCGCCTTTCCTTTGAGCGTTGAGCGTCGGCCAGATCCCTTCGTCACTCCTCGTCGTCTCATTCTTGTCAGACCATGGTAATCCATTTGCTCCTCCGAGGTGTGCACGTGCTCCCACAAGGCCGCAACCATGTCTGCCTTGTCATGTATCAATACTCCACCAAGTTCTGCAGAGCCAGTCAATCTGTCCGCCTGTTCATTTCCCAGCACACCGGCATGCCCCGGAGAAAAGATCCAGGCAATGCTTGTCACCCGTGACCTCCGAAGCGAAGCAAGCCACTCCGCACGAAGTCTGCCCGTTCTTACCCTCGTCAGCATGCTTTCTGAGTCAGTTACAATCACGATGTGTGTGTGTGTCGTATTCTCCATCCAGCGGAGAGCCGCAGTGACTGCCTCCACTTCCATTCTTAAGCTGGATGTTGTGGTATCATATGCCAGGCTCTCCTGCCCCAAACATCGACCATTAGCTTTGGCTATGAAACCCCAGCCACTTCTCTCACCTCTTGACACCGAACCATCTGTGTAGATAATCACATCACCCGAGTGAGCATTGTCCTGAATTAGTTGCTGGATTTCCACTTCCGTGGCCCCTGCTGGCCACTCCGTGCACTCCCGGCTTAATGTGATTATAACTCTGCACAAGTCTGACTGCTCCGCTGGCACTCTGACCCACTCCTCTCCACGCCTAATGTTCTCCAGGGGGCACACCTGTCTGATCGTATCCTCTGCCTGAGCCATCCATGATTTCCCTCTTATCAGTCGCTGACCCTTAACTGCGTCCAGCGCCTCATGCAGTGGGGGCTCTGGGTTTCCAGGTACTCTGAGGTATGCCTTCGCCTGCATCACCTTGAGCCTACCAGCAACAGTCAGCAGACCAAGGATGTAACGCATACACACTACTGGGGTGTCTCTAGTGCATCCCAGAATGACCCGCATAGCTTCGTTCTGTATGCAGTAGCAGGGCAGTAGGTCATATATCAGGGTAGTGGGTCAGAAATCAGGGCAGTAGGTCATATATCAGGGTAGTGGGTCAGAAATCAGGGCAGTAGGTCATATATCAGGGTAGTGGGTCAGAAATCAGGGCAGTAGGTCATATATCAGGGTAGTGGGTCAGAAATCAGGGCAGTAGGTCATATATCAGGGTAGTGGGTCCAATAACATGGTAATGGGTCAGACATCAGGGTAGTGGGTCAGATATCATCATTTCTTCTTCTCCCTATGTGTGTATGTGCATGCATGTGTGTATGTATGTGTGTGCATGAGTGCGTATGTATGTGTGTATGTATGTGTATGTGCGTTCATGTATGTTTGTACATATGTTTGTGTGCATGCATGCAGTGTATGCGAGGGAGTGTTTTTGTATGTTATTGAGTGTGTGCGTAACTGTGAGAGTTTGTGCAAATAATGTAAGTATGTATGCAGTTATGTATGAGTGCAAGCGTGTTTATGAATGTGCGTGTGTATGTGTCTGCCTGTCTCATAACACGGTAATATGCATTGTTTATGTTTACAAAATCCATTTGACAATGTTTTTTTCCTATGTGAATGTAACATGCACAATTGATGAATGACAGATGAGTGATTGGAAGGGCCGAATGTAAGACGGGCCTGAGTGCCCAATTTGTTGCCCTTTGAAATTAAAGATAGATTGTTCATTCGTTATCAGGGTAGTGGGTCAGATATCAGGGCAGTGGGTCAATCTTTGAACAATATCCTACTCAAGCTTTGAACCTTTGTCAGCAGACTTGAGAGTGGCATTAGACCTGCTCAGCCACTTGCTCCGCTCCAAGACTGATAAATGCAGAGAATCCACTTGTCTAGATTCATCATGACAGGTTTCATGGTTATCTTCCTCTGGGTACTACTATGGCGTAAAGGCTAGATGCTTGTCTTTCTCTGTGTACTGCCACAGCACAAAGGCTAGGGGGGATGTGTATGATATAAGATAATGTTTTCTAGTTTTATAATCCAATTCTTAGTTGTTTGTTTTATTTTTTATTGCAGTAGGTTAAAAATCTGATTCTTTTTGTAGTTTGCTAATCCAATAAAAAATTTGGGGGGGGGGGGGGGGGGGGGGGGGGGGGGGGGGGGGGGGGGGGGGGGGGGGGGCATGGGGGGCATGGGGGGGGGGCATAATCAAATAATTTTATCCTTTTTTTTTTCCTAGTTTATAATCTGAGATGATTCTGTCTTCTAGGTTTATAATTTGATTCTTTTTTTTTATTGTATAGTTAATAATCAAATTCATATGTCTAGGTTTACAATCTTTTTTGTATGCTTATAATCGTTATAATGAAATAAATTTGTCTAGACTAAATATCTCTTTTTGCTAGGTTTATAATCTAACCACATTTTAGGTTTATAATTGAATACTATTTCTATTCACGGACTCCTCTACCAGTTTTCCAATCTACTACAACACTTCGTCAAGTCTTATCATCTCTGATCATTCTGTGTCATTACCTGGTGTGACCGTTTGCTTGATCTCGGTGCGAAGCACGTTGGACACTGTATCCTTCACAGACCGCCCCACTTCCTCCATCATGTTGCCATGCAGCACATCATCCCGCTGCTTGCGCTGGGCATCACTGGCCTTCAGAGGACTCCTGCAATCTCTGGGCTACATTTAGTTAAGGATGCTACACATCCGACACACTGTGAGTTTAACGAGAAGAAAATAGAGAAGCCTGGCAGTTGCATGCAATCTCTGGGCTACATTTAGTTAAGGGTGCTACACATCCGACACACTCTGTGTTTAACGAGAAGAAAATAGAGAAGCCTGGCAGTTGCATGCAACCTCTGGGCTACATTTAGTTAAGGATGCTACACATCCGACACACTCTGTGTTTAACGAGAAGAAAATAGAGAAGCCTGGCAGTTGCATGCAACCTCTGGGCTACATTTAGTTAAGGATGCTACCCATCTGACACACTGTGAGTTTAACGAGAAGAAAATAGAGAAGCCTGGCAGTTGCATGCAACCTCTGGGCTACATTTAGTTAAGGATGCTACACATCCGACACACTCTGTGTTTAACGAGAAGAAAATAGAGAAGCCTGGCAGTTGCATGCAACCTCTGGGCTACATTTAGTTAAGGGTGCTACACATCCGACACACTGTGAGTTTAACGAGAAGAAAATAGAGAAGCCTGGCAGTTGCATGCAACCTCTGGGCTACATTTAGTTAAGGGTGCTACACATCCGACACACTGTGTGTTTAACGAGAAGAAAATAGAGAAGCCTGGCAGTTGCATGCAACCTCTGGGCTACATTTAGTTAAGGATGCTACACATCCGACACACTCTGTGTTTAACAAGAAGAAAATAGAGAAGCCTGGCAGTTGCATGCAACCTCTGGGCTACATTTAGTTAAGGATGCTACACATCTGACACACTCTGTGTTTAACGAGAAGAAAATAGAGAAGCCTGGCAGTTGCATGCAACCTCTGGGCTACATTTAGTTAAGGATGCTACACATCCGACACACTGTGTGTTTAACAAGAAGAAAATAGAGAAGCCTGGCAGATTGCATGCAACCTCTGGGCTACATTAGTTAAGGATGCTACACATCCGACACCACTGTGTGTTTAACGAGAAGAAAATAGAGAAGCCTGGCAGTTGCATGCAACCTCTGGGCTACATTTAGTTAAGGATGCTACACATCTGACACACTCTGTGTTTAACGAGAAGAAAATAGAGAAGCCTGGCAGTTGCATGCAACCTCTGGGCTACATTTAGTTAAGGATGCTACACATCCGACACACTGTGAGTTTAACAAGAAGAAAATAGAGAAGCCTGGCAGTTGCATGCAATCTCTGGGCTACATTTAGTTAAGGATGCTACACATCCGACACACTGTGAGTTACATTTAGTTAAGGATGCTACACATCTGACACACTGTGAGTTACATTTAGTTAAGGATGCTACACATCCGACACACTGTGGGCTACATTTAGTTAAGGGTGCTACACATCCGACACACTGTGGGCTACATTTAGTTAAGGGTGCTACACATCCGACACACTGTGTGTTTAACGAGAAGAAAATAGAGAAGCCTGACAGTTGCATGCAACCTCTGGGCTACATTTAGTTAAGGATGCTACACATCCGACACACTGTGAGTTTAACGAGAAGAAAATAGAGAAGCCTGACAGTTGCATGCAACCTCTGGGCTACATTTAGTTAAGGATGCTACACATCCGACACACTGTGAGTTACATTTAGTTAAGGATGCTACACATCTGACACACTGTGAGTTACATTTAGTTAAGGGTGCTACACATCCGACACACTGTGAGTTACATTTAGTAAAGGGTGCTACACATACGACCACACTGTGAGTTACATTTAGTTACGGATGCTACACATCCGACACACTGTGAGTTACATTTAGTTAAGGATGCTACACATCCGACACACTGTGAGTTACATTTAGTTAAGGATGCTACACATCCGACACACTGTGAGTTACATTTAGTTAAGGATGCTACACATCCGACACACTGTGAGTTTACATTTAGTTAAGGATGCTACACATCCGGACACACTGTGAGTTACATTAGTAAGGATGCTACACATCCGACACACTGTGAGTTTAACAAGAAGAAAATAGAGAAGCCTGGCAGTTGCATGCAACCTCTGTAAGCCAGTGTTTTCAAACTGATATGGAAACGACAAACAGAAAGAGCATTGTGGGACCTCTACTTGTCACGGACATCAAAAACTTGCGGACTAGACAGAAAGCCACATAGTACAACAGCAACAAAGCAACTAAAATCATACATCAACACAGTCGTCTAATTTCAAGAGGTGAGCATGGCCGAATAGACATGAGCGCTTGCTCTTAATCTTCGGTGCTGATGCCGAGGTAGCGGGTTCAACCCCTACACCAGTCAGTTGGACTAAAATGTTGACTTCTTGTCCTTAACTTGGGGACGTAAATTACAAGTGCCTCAGAAGTCGGAGTGGGTTCGTCCGATGATGAGGGACACAGGTAATAGGGAAAGCTAATCCACAAGCAAAAATCTGCCCCGTGCACTCCCCAGTTGTGGCAACTACTAGAATTAGTAGCACATTATGGACTATGCTTGAGTTCAAAACTAGCAAACACACACACAAAACTCTGATTTCATAACATTCAAGGATATTTTCCCTCTGCATGTGTTGAGCCAATGAGTGCTCCATGCGAGAGACCAGGATGTCCTCCAGCTTGCTGATGTCCGCCTCCAGGGAAGGCTGCTGCACGGCCATGTGTTGCAGCTGGTCTTGCTCAACCTGGTGATGGTGCAGCTGCAGCTGGATCTCCCGCTGTCGGTTCAGCTCCGCCTGCATCTGCTGCATCAGCTCCTGCTGGGCGTGCAGCTGTTCTACGATCCTGGCGATGCTGATGTCAATCTGTAAACAGAATGTCATCTCTGTGTAGACATGAGTGAAATATGAACAATAGTGAGACGTGAACTGAACTGGCACCTGGCTGTCTTGACAGACAATAGTTTGTTACATTGTGCATAAAAATAAGCATAATAACCATAATCCATAACGGTAGCAAATGTGACTGATCAGACCAATTCATGTGGTAAATGTTCGTCCACAGTGGATGCATGTGAACACATAGTCATTTCCACCATCATGCACCATCTGATGTCTCACATGATCGGCGTGTGACCTATCTGCAACCATTTTCTCCTTCTATTTATTCCATTCGTGACCTTTCCCCTAAATGTAATGTGATCAGTGGCGACATGCTCCCAAGGTGCAATATCAATGCCTGTATCGGTCATGTCCCCCCTTACACACATCTCTGTACCGTAGTAGAAACCAACCCAAGAGCTGTCACCCACGCATAATTCACCAAAAAAGATGTCCTTTGGTATTCTACCTTTTCTATCCCCCAAGGTGTCCTATCTATCTAAATCTATGAAGACTGAGCATGTCAATCTGAGAACAGAATATCACCTCTATGTAGAAACAGATGAAATAAGAATAACTGTTTCCGGATCCGGTCAGGGATATGCACTACTGACGAGCTCAAATGAGGGCGAAACTCGAGTATAGTGCTTCCATATTGACGTGGATAGGCCTTAGGTTCATACCAGAATGCGATCGGCGTTGCCAGTAGTGGGTTGTGCTCAATATTTAAATTTCAAATCCCGAAACAACCACATAATCAAATGAAATAAGAATAGTTAGACAAATTATAGACACTAAAACACTGAAAAATGAACTGGAGGAAAGAAAGCAAACATTTGCAGCCCAGAACAGAACAACATAAATGAGCTTGGCAGACATGCACAGATCAGAATCTTCGGACGGAACAGAATATTGTAGACTCAAAGTACACCTCGAATGAACAAGCCTCTCTCTGACACTTGCAAATGTGGAGCAGAAAAGGAAACCTCACTGTATGTCCTACAAGACTCCATGACTTCACCAACAGAGGGAGGAAATCTGGTCCACGAGACCCTCCATGACAAACTCTGGGGGACAGGGAAGCCTTCAAGGCAACTATCCTGTCTGTGACCCTTGCTGGAATAGATACATAGCAAACATTGACTGCTGGAAAAAGAATAAGAACATTACACAGATCTGGAGAGTGAGTGAGAGGTCACGGTCTCATACTTGACAGGAAACTCCCAGCTTCACCGCCAAGTGGTGGAGGGTAGCACAACTGAGAGGGAAACAGCTCTGGCACCTAAGTATACACCAGTATATGTGAGCAACTCTGCAGTGGAGCACAGCACAGCACACTCTTGTCCTGACAGTCAAACACTGCTGTCACAGGTAAGATAACCCTGAGTGGACACGGAAGTTAAGGGAAAACCACATCATTATCTTTCCAAGTTTTCACTGATCAAAGCAAATTAGAGAATGACGTTCATGGCCATCTTAGTACATCCTCGCATAGTAAGGACTATCATTAGCGAGAGGTGATACCAGACCATCATCAAGATTCTGATGGCAGAACTCAAACATATAGACAAGGCACTTGCAATGTCAGGACACTGGTAGAAATAGGAAAGTTAAATAAATGAAAGATCAATATTGATATCAGAAGAACAAGTGAGATGAGGTGGAAGGGAATCAAATAATAACAGGACAATAATATATTCAGGAAGTGATCAACATGAAAAAGGAGTAGGGCTATTGTTTGATGACAAAACAGTTAATTAAATTAAATAAGTGGTTACTGAAGTACTGGGTTATCAGGGTCAAACTCAAAGGCATAAATATTACAAAAGTATAGGCACTAACAATAAGCAGCGGTAAAGAAGAATACAGATTTTATGATAAAATAGAAATGATGACCTCAAACCAAATAATATGAAATGGAAATAATACTTGGAGATTTCATAGGATGTGGCTGTTAACAGTTTTAGAAACAGGAAACAGAGAATGTCTAGAAGAGGTGCTGTAAATTTCAAATATAGCCAGGATACTTACACTATTGAGAACACGAACTGGAGTCTGGCTGATGTCTGATCTGAAAACACAACAACATGAAGACATTACAACAAGATATTACAACATTCAGTCAACACCTCGTGCATAACAAAGTTCCACAACACTCCAGACACTGACTCTGACACTCCAGACACTGACTCTGACACTCCAGACACTGACTCTGCCAAATGTGCAGCACTAAAACAAACCCCAAAGCAAGTCCTACAAGGCTGCTCTGAATGTGCTGAACAGATGGAAGAAATCTGGCCCACAGGGGCAGCCCTTGGAGACAAAACCTGCACATATGCATGTGTGTGATTTTGTATGTTTATATGTTTTGTTGCGTGTGGATGTTTGAGCATGTTTTGGTGTATATGTGTATGTACATTGGAACATTTATGTCTCATAACATGTTATTCCATCTTTGTGTGTTTGCTTGGCATTAACATTATTATGAATGTATGGATTTATTTAAGCAAGTGTCTCATAATATCCAGCATGTATTATTTATATGCTCAGGATTCACATCACCTGGTTTTTTCTGCATGAATGTGCTTAATACATAATGTAATATATATGCGAAAGATGAGTGGATGGAAGGGCGAAATGTAAGGCAAGCATGTGTGCCCAAATTGTGACCCTTGGAAAATGAATTTCATTCAATCTCCCGTGCCAAGAAACAAACTGTATAACTAGCCTGTTTGTTATACATTTCAATCAACACGCTATGTGTGATTGTAGTTTTTACATTTAGTCTGAGTACACAAAAGAATATATGATGTATATGAAGCCCATACACAGGCACTCTCCCACTGCTTATGCTTCACCTCGACACAGCAAGGTATAAGAGGAACCTGATGACATGAGATAAGACACAAATGAATACGACAATGTATTGGTAGTTTATAAGACATGTATATTTTGACCTCATGAAAGCCATACACTTGTGATTGTGTGACTTCTCCAATTAGACAGCTTTCAGAACTGCAAGAGCGTAACTGTGCCTGCCTATTTGAGTATACTCCAGGTGTGGCACAGATCCAAATTGTAGTCAGAGTGAGGCCTGGCTGAGCGGCTTCCCTGTCCACCTCTGGCTCACTCAACTCAAGAGTGGCACTGATCCAGACTGTAGTCAGAGTGAGGCCTGGCTGAGTGGCTTCTGTGTCCACCTCTGGCTCACTCAAGTGTGGCACTGATCCAGACTGTAGTTAGAGTGAGGCCTGGTTGGGTGGCTTCCGTGTCCACCTCTGGCTCACTTAAGTGTGGCACAGATCCACACTGTAGTTACGTGCAGCTCTGGCTAAGAGGCTTTGATGTCCACCTCTGGCCCAGAAGTCACCAGGTTCGCTTCTAGCACAGTGATGGGATTTGTACAGAAACTGGAGTGCATATCACACTTGGCATGAATGTCTGTACTGATACATGTCATCAGCACCTGTGGGTGCATATCACACTTGGCATGAATGTCTGTACTGTGGCCTATGAACGCACCTTCACAATTCCAATAGACTGGGTTCGAGGTCAGCCACAGGCCATGTGAGAGCAGATCGCTTGCGTTGCATTTCACAATGGCACGAGCATTGGCCGTTTAGAAAGCTATGGCAAACTACTGAACATACAATTGCCAAGAAAATCACCAACAGCCAATACATGCTGACTGAGATAGCCTGGGAAACGATATGCAACTAATTGACAACAAATACGCAACCTTTAACACATTACTAAACAGGATGATTAAATTCTCCATTTAAGCAACCTCTGAAGTCGGAGTGGGCTCGCCTGAATGGCGAGGGACACCTTTAAAAGGGAAAGCAAGCCCACACACAAAACTCAGTCCTTTACTACTTTAACCCTTTACAGGGCAGACGCTTGTCCGTTTTTTAGCCCTGAACGGGCAAGATTTTTTCAGGTTCGGAAAAATTTCGGGTTGCGTTAGTAAAAACATCATAAATAAGGTGTTAATCAACCGATTTTAGTTAAATAAACACAATGAAGGGAAAAGCATGCAGAATATGTCACTCACGTGATTGTTGTTGATAATCCATATATGAACACAAATATTTACGAAATACAGCATGCTGTTTGTGATTTTCCGTCATCTATACGGCAATTTACAAACACATTTTCAGAATCATAATCACTTTCTTTAAAGTCCGACTCATACTGCTAATGCAAAGTAACGCTTTTCACTGATATCTAGCTCCGATTAGTAGTCAACTTTGTGCCCTTTAATGTCACTTAAATTGAACCTAGCGAAATCTCGGCTATCACTTGAAGAATCGCCAAAATCCGTTTTGAAAAACAGCGTAAAAATCCCGAAAATTATCCAAAAAAGTCAGTAAAAGTCCATTCAAATTCATAGTCGGTGCTTACAAATGGCGGCCACGTTGTCAAGCTATCGGCGAAAGCGAAAGTAGCCGTCGGAAATATCGTAAGGCCGAGAAATCGCGTTTTTACAATGCATAATAGTATCGGACGGAATTGGCCGAAATGCTCGTTAAAGGCATCGGCCGCAAATGGCCGTTACACCCTGTAAAGGGTTAAACAGTGTGTAAGGACTATGCTCGAGTTTAAGCGAGCGAACAAAAAGAAGAACATTTAAGCCAGCTTGAAATGAATTACCTTAGTGATCTTTTGGAATAATCACGGACAGGAATATCATCATCTTCTTCGTCGTCTGCTTCAAGGCACTGTATGATCTCTTCAACTTCAACTTCATCGTTTTCATCATCATAGAAGTCTTTATCTTCCTCCTCATCACGGGCACTAGAACAACAGCAGAAGAAATGTGGTTCAATGCACACAGCATATAAAATACACACATATAGTGTCATCATACACACAATAACACTCAGCATATAGAATACACACATATAGTCATCATACACACAATAACACAGTATATAAAATACACACATATGGTGTCATCATACACACAATAACACAGTATATAAAATACACACATACAGTCATCATACACACAATAACACAGTATATAAAATACACACATATAGTCATCATACACACAATAATACTCAGCATATAGAATACACACATATAGTCATCATACACACAATAACACAGTATATAAAATACACACATATAGTGTCATCATACACACAATAACACTCACCATATAGAATACACACATATAGTCATCATACACACAATAACACAGTATATAAAATACACACATATAGTGTCATCATACACACAATAACACACAGCATATAAAATACACACACATAGTGTCATCATACACACAATAACACACAGCATATAAAATACACACACATATAGTGTCATCATACACACAATAACACACAGCATATAAAATACACACATATAGTCTCATCATACACACAATAACACACAGCATATAAAATACACACACATATAGTCATCATACACACAATAACACACAGCATATAAAATACACACACATATAGTCATCATACACACAATAACACAGTAAATAAAATACACACATATAGTGTCATCATACACACAATAACACTCAGCATATAGAATACACACATATAGTCATCATACACACAATAACACTCAGCATATAGAATACACACATATAGTCATCATACACACAATAACACAGTATATAAAATACACACATATAGTGTCATCATACACACAATAACACACAGCATATAAAATACACACACATATAGTCATCATACACACAATAACACACAGCATATAAAATACACACATATAGTGTCATCATACACACAATAACACTCAGCATATAGAATACACACATATAGTCTCATCATACACACAGCATATAGAATACACACATATAGTCATCATACACACAATAACACTCAGCATATAGAATACACACATATAGTCTCATCATACACACAATAACACAGTATATAAAATACACACATATAGTGTCATCATACACACAATAACACACAGCATATAGAATACACACATATAGTCATCATACACACAATAACACAGTATATAAAATACACACATATAGTGTCATCATACACACAATAACACTCAGCATATAGAATACACACATATAGTCATCATACACACAATAACACACAGCATATAAAATACACACATATAGTGTCATCATACACACAATAACACACAGCATATAGAATACACACATATAGTCATCATACACACAATAACACACAGCATATAAAATACACACATATAGTGTCATCATACACACAATAACACACAGCATATAAAATACACACATATAGTGTTATCATACACACAATAACACTCAGCATATAGAATACACACATATAGTCATCATACACACAATAACACTCAGCATATAAAATACACACATATAGTCATCATACACACAATAACACACAGCATATAAAATACACACATATAGTCTCATCATACACACAATAACACACAGCATATAGAATACACACATATAGTCTCATCATACACACAATAACACACAGCATATAAAATACACACATATAGTCTCATCATACACACAATAACACACAGCATATAAAATACACACACATAGTGTCATCATACACACAATAACACTCAGCATATAAAATACACACATATAGTGTCATCATACACACAATAACACACAGCATATAAAATACACACATATAGTGTCATCATACACACAATAACACACAGCATATAAAATACACACATATAGTCATCATACACACAATAACACTCAGCATATAGAATACACACATATAGTGTCATCATACACACAATAACACACAGCATATAAAATACACACACATAGTGTCATCATACACACAATAACACTCAGCATATAGAATACACACATATAGTCATCATACACACAATAACACAGTATATAAAATACACACATATAGTGTCATCATACACACAATAACACTCAGCATATAGAATACACACATATAGTCATCATACACACAATAACACAGTATATAAAATACACACATATAGTCATCATACACACAATAACACAGTATATAAAATACACACATATAGTCATCATACACACAATAACACTCAGCATATAGAATACACACATATAGTCATCATACACACAATAACACACAGCATATAGAATACACACATATAGTCATCATACACACAATAACACACAGCATATAGAATACACACATATAGTCATCATACACACAATAACACACAGCATATAGAATACACACATATAGTCATCATACACACAATAACACACAGCATATAGAATACACACATATAGTCATCATACACACAATAACACAGTATATAAAATACACACATATAGTGTCATCATACACACAATAACACTCAGCATATAGAATACACACATATAGTCATCATACACACAATAACACAGTATATAAAATACACACATATAGTGTCATCATACACACAATAACACTCAGCATATAAAATACACACATATAGTCATCATACACACAATAACACAGTATATAAAATACACACATATAGTGTCATCATACACACAATAACACACAGCATATAAAATACACACATATAGTCATCATACACACAATAACACAGTATATAAAATACACACATATAGTGTCATCATACACACAATAACACACAGCATATAAAATACACACATATAGTCATCATACACACAATAACACACAGCATATAGAATACACACATATAGTCATCATACACACAATAACACAGTATATAAAATACACACATATAGTGTCATCATACACACAATAACACTCAGCATATAGAATACACACATATAGTCATCATACACACAATAACACAGTATATAAATACACACATATAGTGTCATCATACACACAATAACACTCAGCATATAGAAATACACACATATAGTCCATCATACACACAATAACACAGTATATAAAATTACACACATATAGTGTCATCATACACACAATAACACTCAGCATATAGAATACACACATATAGTCATCATACACACAATAACACAGTATATAAAATACACACATATAGTGTCATCATACACACAATAACACTCAGCATATAGAATACACACATATAGTCATCATACACACAATAACACACAGCATATAGAATACACACATATAGTCATCATACACACAATAACACAGTATATAAATACACACATATAGTGTCATCATACACACAATAACACACAGCATATAAAATACACACATATAGTCATCATACACACAATAACACAGTATATAAATACACACATATAGTGTCATCATACACACAATAACACACAGCATATAAAATACACACATATAGTCATCATACACACAATAACACTCAGCATATAAAATACACACATATAGTCATCATACACACAATAACACACAGCATATAGAATACACACATATAGTCATCATACACACAATAACACAGTATATAAAATACACACATATAGTGTCATCATACACACAATAACACACAGCATATAAAATACACACATATAGTCATCATACACACAATAACACAGTATATAAAATACACACATATAGTGTCATCATACACACAATAACACACAGCATATAAAATACACACATATAGTCATCATACACACAATAACACTCAGCATATAAAATACACACATATAGTCATCATACACACAATAACACACAGCATATAAAATACACACATATAGTCATCATACACACAATAACACACAGCATATAAAATACACACATATAGTCATCATACACACAATAACACAGTATATAAAATACACACATATAGTGTCATCATACACACAATAACACTCAGCATATAGAATACACACATATAGTCATCATACACACAATAACACAGTATATAAAATACACACATATAGTGTCATCATACACACAATAACACACAGCATATAAAATACACACACATAGTGTCATCATACACACAATAACACACAGCATATAAAATACACACACATATAGTGTCATCATACACACAATAACACACAGCATATAAAATACACACATATAGTCTCATCATACACACAATAACACACAGCATATAAAATACACACACATATAGTCATCATACACACAATAACACACAGCATATAAAATACACACACATATAGTCATCATACACACAATAACACAGTAAATACAAATACACACATATAGTGTCATCATACACACAATAACACTCAGCATATAGAATACACACATATAGTCATCATACACCAATAACACTCAGCATATAGAATACACACATATAGTCATCATACACACAATAACACAGTATATAAAATACACACATATAGTGTCATCATACACACAATAACACACAGCATATAAAATACACACACATATAGTCATCATACACACAATAACACACAGCATATAAAATACACACATATAGTGTCATCATACACACAATAACACTCAGCATATAGAATACACACATATAGTCTCATCATACACACAATAACACACAGCATATAGAATACACACATATAGTCATCATACACACAATAACACTCAGCATATAGAATACACACATATAGTCTCATCATACACACAATAACACAGTATATAAAATACACACATATAGTGTCATCATACACACAATAACACACAGCATATAGAATACACACATATAGTCTCATCATACACACAATAACACAGTATATAAAATACACACATATAGTGTCATCATACACACAATAACACACAGCATATAGAATACACACATATAGTCATCATACACACAATAACACTCAGCATATAGAATACACACATATAGTCTCATCATACACACAATAACACAGTATATAAAATACACACATATAGTGTCATCATACACACAATAACACACAGCATATAGAATACACACATATAGTCATCATACACACAATAACACACAGCATATAAAATACACACATATAGTCATCATACACACAATAACACACAGCATATAGAATACACACACATAGTGTCATCATACACACAATAACACACAGCATATAAAATACACACATATAGTCTCATCATACACACAATAACACACAGCATATAAAATACACACATATAGTCATCATACACACAATAACACACAGCATATAAAATACACACATATAGTCTCATCATACACACAATAACACACAGCATATAAAATACACACACATAGTGTCATCATACACACAATAACACTCAGCATATAGAATACACACATATAGTCATCATACACACAATAACACACAGCATATAAAATACACACATATAGTCATCATACACACAATAAACACTCAGCATATAGAATACACACATATAGTGTCATCATACACACAATAACACACAGCATATAAAATACACACACATAGTGTCATCATACACACAATACACTCAGCATATAGAATACACACATATAGTCATCATACACACAATAACACAGTATATAAAATACACACATATAGTGTCATCATACACACAATAACACTCAGCATATAAAATACACACATATAGTGTCATCATACACACAATAACACACAGCATATAAAATACACACACATAGTGTCATCATACACACAATAACACTCAGCATATAGAATACACACATATAGTCATCATACACACAATAACACACAGCATATAGAATACACACATATAGTCATCATACACACAATAACACTCAGCATATAGAATACACACATATAGTGTCATCATACACACAATAACACACAGCATATAAAATACACACACATAGTGTCATCATACACACAATAACACTCAGCATATAGAATACACACATATAGTCATCATACACACAATAACACAGTATATAAAATACACACATATAGTGTCATCATACACACAATAACACTCAGCATATAGAATACACACATATAGTCATCATACACACAATAACACACAGCATATAGAATACACACATATAGTCATCATACACACAATAACACACAGCATATAGAATACACACATATAGTCATCATACACACAATAACACACAGCATATAGAATACACACATATAGTCATCATACACACAATAACACACAGCATATAGAATACACACATATAGTCATCATACACACAATAACACAGTATATAAAATACACACATATAGTGTCATCATACACACAATAACACTCAGCATATAAAATACACACATATAGTCATCATACACACAATAACACTCAGCATATAGAATACACACATATAGTCATCATACACACAATAACACAGTATATAAAATACACACATATAGTGTCATCATACACACAATAACACTCAGCATATAGAATACACATATATAGTCATCATACACACAATAACACAGTATATAAAATACACACATATAGTGTCATCATACACACAATAACACACAGCATATAAAATACACACATATAGTCATCATACACACAATAACACACAGCATATAGAATACACACATATAGTCATCATACACACAATAACACAGTATATAAAATACACACATATAGTGTCATCATACACACAATAACACTCAGCATATAGAATACACACATATAGTCATCATACACACAATAACACAGTATATAAAATACACACATATAGTGTCATCATACACACAATAACACACAGCATATAAAATACACACATATAGTGTCATCATACACACAATAACACACAGCATATAAAATACACACATATAGTCATCATACACACAATAACACACAGCATATAAAATACACACATATAGTCATCATACACACAATAACACACAGCATATAAAATACACACATATAGTGTTATCATACACACAATAACACTCAGCATATAAAATACACACATATAGTCATCATACACACAATAACACTCAGCATATAAAATACACACATATAGTCATCATACACACAATAACACAGTATATAAAATACACACATATAGTGTCATCATACACACAATAACACACAGCATATAAAATACACACATATAGTCATCATACACACAATAACACTCAGCATATAGAATACACACATATAGTGTCATCATACACACAATAACACTCAGCATATAGAATACACACATATAGTGTCATCATACACACAATAACACTCAGCATATAAAATACACACATATAGTGTCATCATACACACAATAACACACAGCATATAAAATACACACACATATAGTCATCATACACACAATAACACACAGCATATAGAATACACACATATAGTCATCATACACACAATAACACAGTATATAAAATACACACATATAGTCATCATACACACAATAACACACAGCATATAGAATACACACATATAGTCATCATACACACAATAACACACAGCATATAAAATACACACATATAGTCATCATACACACAATAACACTCAGCATATAAAATACACACATATAGTCATCATACACACAATAACACACAGCATATAAAATACACACATATAGTCATCATACACACAATAACACTCAGCATATAGAATACACACATATAGTGTCATCATACACACAATAATACTCAGCATATAAAATACACACACATAGTGTCATCATACACACAATAACACAGTATATAAAATACACACATATAGTGTCATCATACACACAATAACACACAGCATATAGAATACACACATATAGTCATCATACACACAATAACACAGTATATAAAATACACACACATATAGTGTCATCATACACACAATAACACTCAGCATATAGAATACACACATATAGTGTCATCATACACACAATAACACAGTATATAATATACACACATATAGTGTCATCATACACACAATAACACTCAGCATATAAAATACACACATATAGTGTCATCATACACACAATAACACACAGCATATAAAATACACACATATAGTCATCATACACACAATAACACACAGCATATAAAATACACACATATAGTCATCATACACACAATAACACACAGCATATAAAATACACACATATAGTCATCATACACACAATAACACACAGCATATAAAATACACACATATAGTCATCATACACACAATAACACACAGCATATAAAATACACACATATAGTCATCATACACACAATAACACACAGCATATAAAATACACACATATAGTCATCATACACACAATAACACTCAGCATATAAAATACACACATATAGTCATCATACACACAATAACACACAGCATATAGAATACACACATATAGTCATCATACACACAATAACACAGTATATAAAATACACACATATAGTCATCATACACACAATAACACACAGCATATAAAATACACACATATAGTCATCATACACACAATAACACAGTATATAAAATACACACATATAGTGTCATCATACACACAATAACACACAGCATATAAAATACACACATATAGTCATCATACACACAATAACACAGTATATAAAATACACACATATAGTGTCATCATACACACAATAACACTCAGCATATAGAATACACACATATAGTCTCATCATACACACAATAACACAGTATATAAAATACACACATATAGTCTCATCATACACACAATAACACACAGCATATAAAATACACACATATAGTCATCATACACACAATAACATATCTTGTGCAGATGTGATATTCCTGCACGTCACACACACCCCATTGATTTCTGAGCCCGGAGAGCCCCCCCCCCCAAACTTTATTGCTTATGTGTTCAGCGTTCATATTACAATATTTTTTTCAACATGGATGTAACATGCATAATACATAACATATAGCTGGTATGTGAAAGAGTGGTTGAAAGGGCTGAATGTAAGATGGGCCCGTATGCCCAATCTGTGAGCCTTTGAAAATAACAGTGTGGATTTTCATTCATATGTAAGCATGTGCTTTTCAGAGCTCAAACATCCTGACTGCCAGTGCTCTGAACTTTAGAGTTAAAGCTCAGCCTTCCCGAGCATTCACCAACCAACCAACAAAACAATCAACCAACCGACTAATCAACCAGACAACTACCAACACAACAAATACAATGAAAGATTTAAGATCAGCATTTACAGGTGACATGGAAAATATACAAATAAATCAGCCTCTAGCAGTCAGTAATCTGGAATAGAAATACAGACATTACATTTTAATATGGCAGAAAAACAAGACAGAGACGCTGTATCATAAGCAGAAAATAATCTGAGAAACAGAGAGGATCTAGGACAACAGAAAGGGTTCATGTCAGAACAAGTGGAAGACAACAGAAACAGCCAAGGACAATAGAAAGGGTTCATGTCAGAACAACTGGAAGACAACAGAAACAGCCAAGGACAATAGAAATTAAATTTCAACATCTATTTTGCTACTTGTGATTGTGTTCTTGTACAGCTTTCCAATTCCACCTCTCATTTTTCACTGAATTACTCACAGGACAATAGAAAGACAACAAAGTGATAAGTACAACAGAAACAGCCTAGAACAACAGAAATGGTCTGAGACAAGAGAAGGACAACAAACAGATCTGAACAGCAAAAAGTGTAGAATAGAAACAGTCTAGGACAATAGAAGAACAGCTAACAGAGCTGAACAAACAAACCAAAAGAAACCCTAGGACAACAAAATTAGTATAGACAACAGAATGTTTGATCAGGAAATGTATAGATAGAACAAGAGAAACAGTTCTCTCCAGTAATATTTCCATTAACATGCACACAGATATTTTACCTCCGCTGAGTTCCTTCACTTTCCATTCCTTTAGACTCGGAGAAAACATCAGGTGGTTCTGGCCACAACAGTTCTTTCCGTTCCTCCTGTTGTGAAGAAGTAACACTCCTCTCTGTGTCCTCTGCATTTCCCTCTTTTTCCAGTCCCAGGGCCTCAGCAACCTCCTTATCATTCTCGTCATATTTGTCGTCTTGATCATTGTAGCTGGCCTGTATGAAGAACCAGTAGAACATACAAGTAGCAGACTAAAGCACAAACTTGAGGCAAGTTAACAATCTGGAGAAATACTTGAAGCAAGTTAACAATCTGGAGAAATACTTGAAGCAAGTTAACAATCTGGAGAAATACTTGAAGCAAGTTAACAATCTGGAGAAATACTTGAGGCAAGTTAACAATCTAGAGAAATACTTGAAGCAAGTTAACAATCTGGAGAAATACTTGAAGCAAGTTAACAATCTGGAGAAATACTTGAGGCAAGTTAACAATCTAGAGAAATACTTGAAGCAAGTTAACAATCTGGAGAAATACTTGAAGCAAGTTAACAATCTGGAGAAATACTTGAGGCAAGTTAACAATCTGGAGAAATACTTGAAGCAAGTTAACAATCTGGAGAAATACTTGAAGCAAGTTAACAATCTAGAGAAATACTTGAAGCAAGTTAACAATCTGGAGAAATACTTGAAGCAAGTTAACAATCTAGAGAAATACTTGAAGCAAGTTAACAATCTAGAGAAATACTTGAAGCAAGTTAACAATCTGGAGAAATACTATAGGCAAGTTAATAATCTACAGAAATATTTGTAGCAAGTTAATTTATAGACATACTTGAAGTAAGTTGACAGCCAAATTAACAGTGTTTAGAAATATTAGAAGTAAGTTAACTGTAGAAATACTTGAAGCAAAATAATTCTATAGAAATACTTGAAGGAAGTTAACTGTAAAAATACTAGAAATAAGTTAACTGTAGAAATACTAAAAGTAAGTTAACTGTAGAAATTTTTTTAAATGTTGCTAAGCCCTTACAGGACGTTGCAGTCAACACAAGCATTTTTCAGCTGCTGTTGATGTACTAGGCAAGATTACTCTCAGTAGTTTGCCATTGCTTTCTGAGCGACTGGCTCACATACCCCCATAAGTTATCAGCGTGGCGCGAACCGCTGCCGATTCTCGTGCAGCTGCGTTACGAGAATGTACAGGATTATGGAGAAAAACGATAACTCCTACACCAGGGAGACCGGCAGAAATGGTAGAAATACTTGACGTAAATTAAGTCTGTACTTGAAGGAAGTTAACAATCTGCAGAAATATTGTAAGCAAGTTAACAGTGTGTAGAAATACTTGAAGAAATTTAACAGCCTGTTACAATGATGTAGACCAACTTTAAGGCTCACACTATGACAATGGTATTTGCTGACAATGGTATTTAGTAACTTTTAAGTCTTGATTAAAATAATGGTATTTACTGACTAGTCTTACAAGAAATAAATGAAAATAGTAAACTGATTAGAGAAGACGTACACAGTCAAAATTTGTTGGCCATGTTATGAGAAGAAATACATTAGAGAACTTGGTGACAAATGGCAAGATCGAGGGGAAGAGAACAAGGCGAAGGCAGAGAAGTAAATACCTGGATGGCTTGGTCATGTGGTATGGTCGAGACAAGAACGCTGAGCTGATCCATGACTCTGGTGATCGCGTGAGATGGCGAAACAAGACTGCCCAAGAGCTTATCGGCATGGCATATGATGAATGAATGAATTTACTGACTGTAAGTATCACACTAAAATAACGGTATTTACTAACTAAGTCTTGACTAAAATAATGCTATTTTCTGACTAAGTCTCACACTAGAATAATGGTATTTACTAACAAAAATCTTGCACTAAGACAATGGTATTTACTAACCCTCAGATTCCCAATGGGAAATGAGCCAGTGCTTGTTACTGTCTCTATGGAATTACCCAGAGCGCCTGCAGCCTTGTTGGTCACCTGGGTCCCTGCGAACATGTCGTCCAAGACATCCTGGTTGGATCTGCTGGATGCATTCAACGACTGGCTGCCCGAGGCACTGCCGCCTGACGAGCTCTTTGGGGTGGCTAACTCGGCTTCCTCGGAGGATGTGACTGGAGGCAGTGGGACCTCGGACAGGCTGATGTTAGCACCAGGAGATGGTCTAGACTGAGAGGGTGTCTGGGGAAATGTAAAATTAGAGATGAGTGACATTTATGATATTAATTGGTGTGTGCAGATGATAGAAGGAATAAAATAGTATAACAAAATCATCAATGTGGAGATCATGGAGAGAAGTAAACAAATACAGGTGAATCAAGAGGTGAAGAAAGGACGATGGCACTGGGTAGGACACAAACTGAGAAAACCTGAGTACAATGGTAGGACACACTGAGAAAACCTGAGCACAATGGTAGGACACAAACTGAGAAAACCTGAGTACAATGGTAGGACACAAACTGAGAAAACCTGAGTACAATGGTAGGACACAAACTGAGAAAACCTAAGTACAATGGTAGGACACAAACTGAGAAACCTAAGTACAATGGTAGGACACAAACTGAGAAAACCTGAGTACAATGGTAGGACACACACTGAGAAAACCTGGGTACAATGGTAGGACACACACTGAGAAAACCTGAGTACAATGGTGGGACACAAACTGAGAAAACCTGGGTACAATGGTAGGACACACACTGAGAAAACCTGAGTACAATGGTAGGACACACACTGAGAAAACCTGAGTACAATGGTGGGACACAAACTGAGAAAACCTGGGTACAATGGTAGGACACAAACTGAGAAAACCTGAGTACAATGGTGGGATACAAACTGAGAAAACCTAAGTCTTTGTCTATAACCTATAAGGCCTACACCATAGAAGGAGCGCTACAAATTCATGGAGAAGAGAATTGAAGACAGAGATGAATAATGAGGAAGACAGGGGAGCTGAAAGAGATGAATAATGAGGAAGACAGGGGAGCTGAAAGAGATGGCAAAGGATATGAAGGCTTGACACGCATTCGTTGGGGGTGAATGCTCCAGTGTGGAATACAGGCATCAGAAGAAGACACTGATGCTCAGAGAGTTTGTGTCGTCTGTTGACACATTTGCTATTGACCATGTCTTATGTATACTGCCACATGTGGTCCACTGGGTCACAATCTAACAAAAACATGTCTTACATGAGCACTGTTACCAAAAACAGAAATATCACAAGCACACAAATCTGCAGACTGTACAAGTTGCCTGTTTACTGTGTGGCTAAAAGTGGTATGGTGTAGTAAGGAGATGGTGAAGAAAATGAAGGCAGGAGAAATGTATATTCTTACAGCTTTCTGACTTCAATGGCATGTTTGTCCTGCCAAGGGCTAAGGACAATCACAATACACACCAGCCCTGCCTCAACCCTTAGTGGACATACAACCAACTTTCTACAACACTCACCATCATCATGTGCCAATTAAACAGTACATAACATAATGGTTTGCTATCTGATAGGTTAACCTTTGAATGAGGTCTATGTATTTCCCAGTTACACCATACTGCCAAGCCATTTCTGCATACAATGTGAGGAAGGCAATGGGGCACCTCATGTTATTATCCCATGGCCTAGAAAATCTAAAGGTCTCACACTTCACACTTCTATGGAAGTTACAGTGATGGGACTACCATAATATCATCTGAGAATGCTACATACAGTTCAGGTCATGAAACAGAAACCGTGTCAACTCACCAGGGTGAATGTGCTGCCAGCAGACAGTTCGGTGGAGTGGTCGACAGAGCTGCGAGGTGAGTGCATGCCCAGGTAGTCGTCCTTGAGTGCGGTCACATGCGTGAAGCTGCTGGTGCTGGAGGCACTCAGCACTGTCTGGTCGGCCTGGCTGCTGATTCTGTGGGAAGCACTTGGGGGTGGGAGAGAGAGACAACAAATTATCACTGGTACAAGGGAGAGTCATGGTGGCCTGGCTGCTGATTCTATGGGAAGCACTTGGGGGTGGGAGAGAGAGACAACAACAAATTATCACTGGTACAAGGGAGAGTCATGGTGGCCTGGCTGCTGATTCTATGGGAGGCACTTGGGGGTGGGAGAGAGAGACAACATCAATTTATCACTGGTACAAGGGAGAGTCATGGTGGCCTGGCTGCTGATTCTATGGGAGGCACTTGGGGGTGGGAGAGAGAGACAACAACAAATTATCACTGGTACAAGGGAGAGTCATGGTGGCCTGGCTGCTGATTCTATGGGACGCACTTGGGGGTGGGAGAGAGAGACAACAACAAATTATCACTGGTACAAGGGAGAGTCATGGTGGCCTGGCTGCTGATTCTGTGGGAGGCACTTGGGGGTGGGAGAGAGAGACAACAACAAATTATCACTGGTACAAGGGAGAGTCATGGTGGCCTGGCTGCTGATTCTATGGGAGGCACTTGGGGGTGGGAGAGAGAGACAACAACAAATTATCACTGGTACAAGGGAGAGTCATGGTGGCCTGGCTGCTGATTCTATGGGAGGCACTTGGGGGTGGGAGAGAGAGACAACAACAAATTATCACTGGTACAAGGGAGAGTCATGGTGGCCTGGCTGCTGATTCTATGGGAGGCACTTGGGGGTGGGAGAGAGAGACAACAACAAATTATCACTGATACGAGGAACACAGGCAGCCATGGTTACATGCTGGCCCAGTGGTCACGGGTTCAAACCCACATGTAGGTGGATGTTCAAGCCCCAGACCCGTGCTCCCAGGTGGACCCAGCCCAACCAGGGTTCCAGAGAATGTCTGGGAGGTAAAGGTGACTAGACAGATGTTGATCACATGACTCCTGCAGCGCTGCTGGGTCTATACAAATATGGGTCTAGCACCATATGCCCAATTTGTCTTAAGACACATAAAAGGGTCCTTAACTTACTTTACTTACAGGTAACAAGACTTCAAAAAGCACAAGACATCAAATAGTGGGAAAAAGGTAGCCTTTAGAAACCTAACCAGAGAAATAAGAAAAATGGTAAGAACAGACAAGATGCAATTCCTACAAGACCAGTATGCAGCAACTGAGGAACTCTAAAGGATTGGACAATATCATAAATTATTCAAAGCACTAAAAGAATGACCTGAAATTTTTGAACCAAGATAAATACTATAAAAACAATAATAAAAATAACAGAACATAAAGAAATTCCTAATAAATTAAAAGAATAGTGCAGCAAAATATAAACAAATACAGATGGTAAAGACAGAAATGTCAACATAGAAATGAAAGAACCAGACCCAACACAAGATGAATTCATACCACTAATGTGGGGAGATTCCTAAACTTTCATACAATCATCAGCTTATTCACAAAATGACCGGCCTGTGTTATAGTTCTAAGTAAAGACCCGACTGAGAAATGTATAGTCAGCCTGAGTCATAGTTCTAAGTAAAGATCTGACCATGACTTTTACAGCCAGCATGAAATAGCTTTAAGTAAAGATCTGACCATGACTTTTACAGCCAGCATGAGATAGCTTTAAGTAAAGATCTGACCATGACTTTTACAGCCAGCATGAGATAGCTTTAAGTAAAGATCTGACCATGACTTTTACAGCCAGCATGAAATAGCTTTAAGTAAAGATCTGACCATGACAACCTACAACTAAACTACCATTTCCACAGGGACTGCTGATCTCTCCATTCCCTCTCCATGCTCAGCAATCAGTGGATTGTGCAAGACCAGTACTGCAACTTCATATCTGCAGAAAGCCACACACTCACTTGTTGGTCTGGAGTTCAAATCCTTCATGAGTTTGTGACCACATGGCTTCAGTATCAACCCAGCCTCACAAAATGAGTAGAGCACTATTGTTCTGGGAGGATCACTGAATGGTGCAATCCCTCCAAACCCACAGATATACGAGCGAGCTTCAAATCAAACCCTTAAAAGTGTGATAGAAATTACAATAACTATGCCATTGCCTTGTAACCTGTAAATGTTGTTAAGGATGGCAAGAGTGTTAAGCATATTACATCACAGTGCAGAGGAACACAGTGATATCATAGGACAGTTTAAAGATGGCCACCCCACTTTTGACATGCACCAAGGAGGAGCAGCATTCTGTTATACGTTTCTTTTTTTATCAGTGAAGGGAAGAAACCTATAGAAATTCATCTGTCAGTCCAGCAAGTGTATGAGTAGAATAGGAAGTTTCAAAACTTTTTGGTCTGATGAAGAGATACAGTAGGTGGTGCATGAATTGTTACACACGTGACCAAGAGAATTTGTTTCTACAGGAATCCAAGAACTTTATCAGCACTGGAGGACTTGCATTGAACGCAATGATGACTACATTGAACAATGATACATTTGCTCTGTACTTTTGCAGAATATATTCACCAAACAAAACCGAAAAAAATATTTAAGGTTTTCATTTGATGCCCCCCTTGTATTTTACCCTCTTATTATGATCACTGTATGGTGCTATCACTCCAACCATTACTCAGACAGATGTTGCAGCCTCTTACTGACATATCAAGATGAGATAGCTCATTGACATAACATGATTAGCCAGCTCATCGACATATCGTGATGAGATAGCTAATTGACATATAAAGATGAGATAGCTCATTGACATATTGTGATGAGATAGCTCAATGACAGATCGTGATGAGATAGCTCATTGACACATTGTGATGAGATAGCTCATTGACACATTGTGATGAGATAGCTCATTGACATATCATGAGATAGCTCATTGACATATCATGATGAGATACCTCATTGACATATCGTGGTGAGACAGCTCATTAACATATCGTGATGAAATAGCTGGATCGGGGTTGTGACTCCAAGTTGTTATCCTGTTATTACAGTATTCTATGATGACCTGTAGAATCCAGCTTATTTCACACAAATTCTACAGTAGCAGTCAGGATTACCTGGGACTAGATGCTTCGAACATCACCCCCTTCGGTGTGCTTGGTGAAACAACTGACAGATCCTGGCTTGTTTCACTGTGGTCCAAGCTGGCATCAGACAACATATTGCGCATCCCTGAAAGTGTCAGAAAACTGGTTATGATGTCACATGAACACCGACTGATGACACAGTTTAAGATTATTCATTCGTACTTTCCTCTTCTACAAGCGTGAAGAAAGTCATGTTAAGGACATTTCTAAGCCTACAGGTGTACTGAGCAAATAGTGCTAGCCCTAATTGTGTACATAACACTCAGCACTCCACATGTGGTGTGGTCAATATCACATCAGCACCTTTATCTCCCACATTTTCTGGTACACATGTCAAGCTGAGTTGACCTTGGAGCAAATGGACATTTTTTAAAGAACTCCCGTCTTGATGGAAATCGAAAACATGACCACCGAGCTGCCAGGTAGGCGTGGTAGCCACAGGGCCATGATGGTTGCCCACACCACGGTGCAGGGGAAACGGGTGATCTGGTTAGATCTGCGATAATTACGCAGACACTATAATTTTTGCAAACTAACGACAACAAAATGCCTCAGATCAACACCTTAGGAATCCACTTTGAATTTCTCGATTTCTAACAATTGTCTGATCTTTTTCATGTAGGCGTTTGCCTCTCTGCACATCGTCTATATATTGTCAGTTTGGTTTGCACGAGCTGGTGCACATGAGAAAATAATCAGTTGCAAAACTGTGCTGCAGGAACACTGAGATGCTGCACCACAAACATACTATCAAACAGTCACGTAGCACATACAGCTCAAGAACAAAGACACAAACTTGTAATCGTCCACAAAATAAAATTGCATATACAAGATCCGTGCAACAAGTACTGGACCTTTGGCTGGGACAATTACAACTACTCAGCTGGAGGCCATAAACACTAATCCCCTTCAAGGAACTCCCCGAGGACTACACACCTAATCCCCTTCAAGGAACTCCCCTAGGACTGTACACACCTAATCCCCTTCAAGGAACTCCCCTAGGACTGTACACACCTAATCCCCTTCAAGGAACTCCCCTAGGACTGTACACACCTAATCCCCTTCAAGGAGCTCCCCTAGGACTGTACACACCTAATCCCCTTCAAGGAACTCCCCTAGGACTGTACACACCTAATCCCCTTCAAGGAACTCTGCTGGGACAGTACACACCTAATCCCCTTCAATGAACTCCCCTAGGACTGTACACACCTAATCCCCTTCAATGAACTCCCCTAGGACTGTACACACCTATTCCCCTTCAATGAACTCCCCTAGGACTGTACACACCTAATCCCCTTCAAGGAGCTCCCCTAGGACTGTACACACCTAATTCCCTTCAAGAAACTCCCCTGGGACTGTACACACCTAATCCCCTTCAAGGAACTCCCCTGGGACTGTACACACCTAATCCCCTTCAAGGAACTCTGCTGGGACTGTACACACCTAATCCCCTTCAAGGAACTCCCCTGGGACTGTACACACCTAATCCCCTTCAAGGAACTCTGCTGGGACTGTACACACCTAATCCCCTTCAAGGAACTCCCCTAGGACTGTACACACCTAATCCTCTTCAAGGAGCTCCGCTAGGACTGTACACACCTAATCCTCTTCAAGGAGCTCCATTACGACTGTACACACCTAATCCCCTTCAAGGAACTCCCCTGGGACTGTACACACCTAATCCCCTTCAAGGAGCTCTGCTGGGACTGTACACACCTAATCCCTTCAAGGAACTCTGCTGGGACTGTACACACCTAATCCCCTTCAAGGAACTCCCCTAGGACTGTACACACCTAATCCCCTTCAAGGAACTCCCCTAGGACTGTACACACCTAATCCCCTTCAAGGAACTCCCCTAGGACTGTACACACCTAATCCCCTTCAAGGAACTCCCCTAGGACTGTACACACCTAATCCCCTTCAAGGAACTCTCCTAGGACTGTACACACCTAATCCTCTTCAAGGAACTCCCCTGGGACTGTACACACCTAATCCCCTTCAAGGAACTCCCCTAGGACTGTACACACCTAATCCCCTTCAAGGAACTCCCCTAGGACTGTACACACCTAATCCCCTTCAAGGAACTCCCCTAGGACTGTACACACCTAATCCCCTTCAAGGAACTCCCCTGGGACTGTACACACCTAATCCCCTTCAAGGAACTCCCCTAGGACTGTACACACCTAATCCCCTTCCCGGAACTCCCCTAGGACTGTACACACCTAATTCCCTTCAAGGAACTCCCCTAGGACAGTACACACCTAATCCCCTTCAAGGAACTCCCCTAGGACTGTACACACCTAATCCCCTTCAAGGAACTCCCCTAGGACTGTACACACCTAATCCCCTTCAAGGAGCTCCCCTAGGACAGTACACACCTAATCCCCTTCAAGGAACTCCCCTGGGACTGTACACACCTAATCCCCTTCAAGGAACTCCCCTGGGACTGTACACACCTAATCCCCTTCAAGGAACTCTGCTGGGACTGTACACACCTAATCCCCTTCAAGGAACTCCCCTGGGACTGTACACACCTAATCCCCTTCAAGGAACTCTGCTGGGACTGTACACACCTAATCCCCTTCAAGGAACTCCCCTAGGACTGTACACACCTAATCCTCTTCAAGGAGCTCCGCTAGGACTGTACACACCTAATCCTCTTCAAGGAGCTCCCCTACGACTGTACACACCTAATCCCCTTCAAGGAACTCCCCTGGGACTGTACACACCTAATCCCCTTCAAGGAACTCCGCTGGGACTGTACACACCTAATCCCCTTCAAGGAACTCCCCTAGGACTGTACACACCTAATCCCCTTCAAGGAACTCCCCTAGGACTGTACACACCTAATCCCCTTCAAGGAACTCCCCTAGGACTGTACACACCTAATCCCCTTCAAGGAACTCCCCTGGGACTGTACACACCTAATCCCCTTCAAGGAACTCCCCTAGGACTGTACACACCTAATCCCCTTCAAGGAACTCCCCTAGGACTGTACACACCTAATCCCCTTCAAGGAACTCCCCTAGGACTGTACACACCTAATCCCCTTCAAGGAACTCCCCTGGGACTGTACACACCTAATCCCCTTCAAGGAACTCCCCTAGGACTGTACACACCTAATCCCCTTCCCGGAACTCCCCTAGGACTGTACACACCTAATCCCCTTCCCGGAACTCCCCTAGGACAGTACACACCTAATCCCCTTCAAGGAACTCCCCTAGGACTGTACACACCTAATCCCCTTCAAGGAACTCCCCTAGGACAGTACACACCTAATCCCCTTCAAGGAACTCCCCTAGGACTGTACACACCTAATCCCCTTCAAGGAACTCCCCTAGGACTGTACACACCTAATCCCCTTCAAGGAACTCCCCTGGGACTGTACACACCTAATCCCCTTCAAGGAACTCCCCTAGGACTGTACACACCTAATCCCCTTCCCGGAACTCCCCTAGGACTGTACACACCTAATCCCCTTCCCGGAACTCCCCTAGGACAGTACACACCTAATCCCCTTCAAGGAACTCCCCTAGGACTGTACACACCTAATCCCCTTCAAGGAACTCCCCTAGGACAGTACACACCTAATCCCCTTCAAGGAACTCCCCTAGGACTGTACACACTTCTCCCAGTGGTCCCGCCATTGTTGGAGTATTCTAGGAAGGTCTCTATGGGAATATCTTCTCTCATGTTGCTATGGCAATCTGTGGACTTAATAGCTTGGTTGACCTTTGGCCCCTTGACACCCACTTTCCTGTCACAGCCACATTTCCAGTCTAGCCACATTGTTATAACCATACATGTGGTATCTGACGACACACATGTCCAGCCCACAACAAGGCAACAGATGTGGAACTTTTATATATACATATATTTTCATGTAGTTGTATCAGTGTGTGTTTGTTGCTTGAGTGCTGAAGAAGGCCTTGGCCACTGCGTCCATGTTGTTACTTGTGGATCATGTTCTAGTAATGTCTTCTCATTGACTCAAACTGGGTCCTCTTTCAGTAACATTTTCAGCTTGGCGAAAACAGCCAAAAATTGCAAGCAGCCATGTTGGGTGAGTAGTGAGCCTGATGAACCAGAGGAAAATGGTGTTTGGCCAAGAAAGTTAAAATCAGATGTGCAGAATGGCTGGGTATAAATCACATGTGAAGAATGGCTGGGGATAAATTACATGTGAAGTGGCTGATAATCACAGCATGAAACACTTACAAACACAATCCCAACAGCCAAGGAAACATGTCCTGCGCATAAACTTGCCAGCAAACAATGGTAAAGTGGATCAACACAGCTAACAGAAGACAACAGTCGTGGCATAAGTGACAGAAGGCCAGAAAACAACATGTATTTATGATCACCTTCTTCCTGGGATGTGGAACTAACACTGGGTGTATAAGGCAGAGGTACGCTGGACTCTGGGCGGTAGCGAATCAACAACTCCTCCAGGGCCCTGAAACAAACACGGCAAGGATGACAAAAGTTATCAACAAGAACTTGGTAATTACACCTGTTTCTGTAAATAAAGACAGCACTTAAAAGCTTCAAATAAGATGGCATTTATTCGTTTAAATAATCGATTAGAGTATAATCAGAGTACGATCAGCGTTGCCAGTAGTGGGTTGTGCTCAATATTTAAATCTCAAATCCCGAAACAACCAAATAAATCAGTTTAAATAATCATTGGCACCCATTTAACAAGGCTGAGTCGACCCGTAATGTTCTTGGGAGAGGGACCAAGAAAGGCACTGCCAGAGAGAGCCCTGGAACAATGTTGATAAGCATCACATTTAAGATTAAGTTGACTTGCTTAAATGATTTACAAACTACACTATAACTTTGCAGACTGGCAAGAAAACATCATACATAATGGATTTTGCCAGAGCAACATTAGCACTGCACTCCCAGGGAAGCAAATCCCACATGTCCACAATGTGCGCTCATGCAGATGCTTGAGAAGCAACAGTAACTTCTGTCAGATACTCACTTTGTATGAACACCATACATCTTGATCTGCACCCCTGTGGTGACCTTGTCTGCAGAATCTGCTCCATTCCTGTCATCATCCTCCTCCATATTCTCTTGGTTCTCATTCAGTTCTCCTGCCAGAAGAAAGACCATGTTCATCTTACAGTTCTGCCACACATGCATGAATCCGTTTCTCAAAGTATATGCAAAACAAAACAATATTTTCCCGTAGTGAATTTGAATAACAAAGATACAAACAATAGATTGCATAATTAATTGCCTGGCATATTTTGAAGGACTTATCTAATTGCTTTAGTTTATTTTGTGTGATTTCTACAGTATGTACCCAATGAGATGCAGTGAAATATGTCAGGCAATAAATCATGCAATCTATTGTTTGTGTCTTCATTATTCAAATATGCAAAACAATTCAAACAAGCTGACAGAATGTACAGTGGAGCAAAGTTATGTCCCATTCTGCCCAGGTTTAACTCAGAATGGTTATCTCCAGAAACATATACATAAGATATCACAAGATGCATCCTTGTGTGCACACTGCTCTCTATCACCCAAACCAAACCACTCTCCATCTTCTTACTGAATGCTCCAGTCTTCCCAGGAAGTAGTAGATCAGTCAAGCTCATCAACATGACACACAGGTCACACGAGCTGATGGTGGCATTGTGCTTGCACGCCCTATCTCCCACATTTTCTTGAACACATTTTATGAGGCTGGGCAGATACCAGGGCCATGTGGTCATTTTAAAATACCCCATGGACGTAAAACTGGAACCCAGTACCAGCGGTAAAATGATTTAGCTGCTATGAGGCATTAAAAGACAGCGAAGCAAACATTTCATGAGTACTTTCAGCAAACAATGCCCATGTGTGTAACTTTATCAGATTGTTCACTTTATAGTCCCTTATTAGTATTAAACTGTTCACGTGATAGTCTGTTATTAGCATTAAACTATTCACTTTATAGTCCATTAATAGAATTAAAGTTCACTTTATAGTCCATTATTAACATTAAAATGTTCACTTTACAGTTCATTATTAGCATTAAACTGTTCACCATCACCACCAAACTGACATCCATATTGCTCACTCATTACCTGTGGTTATTTCGTCCAAATGTGAATCCTTGGCCGAATGTCGGAAGCGCTTCACCCCAGCGTCAAATATGGCAAAGCTCAGGCATGGCTGGGTTAACGAAAACTGTGACAGGGAACTGACCAGAACCGTGTTGCTGTCATACTTCTGGTATATCTGCAGCACATACAACACCTGAGGACAAACACATGGTTTTGTTAGAAAACTTGCGACAGGAACCTGACAGCTAAATATCAGCATGCACAAAAGCATACATCACGCACATGATTTGACAAGTTTTTGTTTTTGCCACTCACTCGCTTTGAACTCAAGGATAGTCCATACATGTCCTACTACTTTACCACACTAGATTGATTTGTGTGTGTGGGATAGCTTTCCTTTCCCTATTACCAATGTCCCCCGCCACCAGACAAACCCACTATGACTTCTGAATACTTGTAATTTACGTCCCCAAGTCAAGGAAGCGAAGTCAACAGTTTTGTTTGACTTGACCAGTGTAGGGGTTGAACCCGCTACCCCAGCATCAGCACACTGGAAGCATAAGAGCAAGCGCTCTGATCAATTCAGCCATGCTGACCCCTCTTTGACAAGTCATTCAGTCCGGAGACTGGTACAAATGTTCTCTTCCTTACATCTCCCAGTGGAGTAGTGACCTTCCACCAGCTCATGCCATGCCCACAGTTGATTGTGTCATGACTGATGGCATTTTGCGGCTAGTTTTTGACAGGAGTTAGTTCATCTCAGGCCAACCCTCCAGTGGCCTCTGATGACATACATAGTGTGTTCAAGTGTTACTTCTTCTTTGTTCCTGTCGAGGGGAGTGTGTTAATACACATATGTATGCATCTTAAAGGCCAGCATGTCCCACTCTGGTAAGTATGTGTGCCAGGTTTGCCATCTAAGGTAATCAGCTGCATCTTTCCATGCATGGTTTTCTGTCCTAACATCATGTCCCCGGTGTTTGTGTTGTGCTCAATCATGACTTGGTGACATGGTCATATATTTTTGTCTTTGCTGCATTCACTCGCTTTGAATTCAAGTGTAGTCCATACACGTGCTACATCTTCTAGTGCACTGGACAGATTTGTACGCGTGGAATAGCTTTCCTTATTACTAGAATCCTTCGCCATCAGGTGAACCCCTCTGACTTCTGAGGTACTTGTTATTTACGTCTCCAAGCCAGGGAGAAGTCAACATTAAGCCCAACTGACCAGGGTTGGGGTTAAACCTGCTACCTTGCCATCAGCACAGCATAAGTTTAAGAGTGTGAGCTCATATCCATTCGACCAGGCTGATCCGCACATGTTAAATACTGTCCACAGATGTGAAGTGTCAGCACTGCTCATGCACAGGTTTCCGAGCTTGGAGAGGGAACAGACAGATGTGCAACACAACCCCCACATGTTAAATACTGTCCGCAGATGTGAAGTGTCAGCACTGCTCATACATACTGCACTGGTTTCTGAGCTTGGAGAGGGAACAGAGAGAGATCTACAACACAACCCTTGCAGAGATGGTACTTTGGTAGTGGATCTGGAGGAAAGTCTCGACACCAACTTACTCTTAGATGATCTGAATGCTAATTTATTGGACTTAGAGGATTCACACTCAACCATCCAAACATTACACTTAATAAAATGCATCTACATAAAATAATACCACATAATACTAATGCACTCCCCACAACTTCAAACTGCCACCACACTATACTAATGTACTCCACACAACTGCAAACTACCACCACACTATACTAATCTACTCCACACAAGTGCAAACTGCCACCACACTATACTAATGTACTCCACACAAGTGCAAACTGCCACTACACTATACTAATGTACTCTACACAAGTGCAAACTGTTACCATACTATACTAATGTACTCCACACAAGTGCAAACTGCCACCACACTATACTAATGTACTCCACACAAATGAAAACTGCCACTACACTATACTAATGTACTCTACACAAGTGCAAACTGTTACCATACTATACTAATGTACTCCACACAAGTGCAAACTGCCACCACACTATACTAATGTACTCCACACAACTGCAAACTGTTACCATACTATACTAATGTACTCCACACAAGTGCAAACTGCCACCACACTATACTAATGTACTCCACACAAGTGCAAACTGCCACCACACTATACTAATGTACTCCACACAAGTGCAAACTGCCACCACACTATACTAATGTACTCCACAAAAGTGCAAACTGCCACCACACTATACTAATGTACTCCACACAAGTGCAAACTGCCACCACACTATACTAATGTACTCCACACAACTGCAAACTACCACCACACTATACTAATCTACTCCACACAAGTGCAAACTGCCACCACACTATACTAATGTACTCTACACAAGTGCAAACTGCCACCACACTATACTAATGTACTCCACACAAGTGCAAACTGCCACCACACTATACTAATGTACTCCACACAAATGAAAACTGCCACTACACTATACTAATGTACTCTACACAAGTGCAAACTGTTACCATACTATACTAATGTACTCCACACAAGTGCAAACTGCCACCACACTATACTAATGTACTCCACACAAGTGCAAACTGTTACCATACTATACTAATGTACTCCACACAAGTGCAAACTGCCACCATACTATACTAATGTACTCCACACAAGTGCAAACTGCCACCACACTATACTAATGTACTCCACACAAGTGCAAACTGCCACCACACTATACTAATGTACTCCACACAAGTGCAAACTGTTACCATACTATACTAATGTACTCCACACAAGTGCAAACTGCCACCACACTATACTAATGTACTCCACACAAGTGCAAACTGCCACCACGCTATACTAATGTACTCCACACAAGTGCAAACTGCCACCACACTATACTAATGTACTCCACACAAGTGCAAACTGTTACCATACTATACTAATGTACTCCACACAAATGAAAACTGCCACTACACTATACTAACGTACTCTACACAAGTGCAAACTGTTACCATACTATACTAATGTACTCCACACAAATGCAAACTGCCACCACACTATACTAATGTACTCCACACAAGTGAAAACTGTTACCATACTATACTAATGTACTCCACACAAGTGCAAACTGCCACCATACTATACTAATGTACTCCACACAAGTGCAAACTGCCACCACACTATACTAATGTACTCCACACAAGTGCAAACTGCCACCACACTATACTAATGTACTCCACACAAGTGCAAACTGTTACCATACTATACTAATGTACTCCACACAAGTGCAAACTGCCACCACACTATACTAATGTACTCCACACAAGTGCAAACTGCCACCACACTATACTAATGTACTCCACACAAGTGCAAACTGTTACCATACTATACTAATGTACTCCACACAAGTGCAAACTGCCACCACACTATACTAATGTACTCCACACAAGTGCAAACTGCCACCACACTATACTAATGTACTCCACACAAGTGCAAACTGTTACCATACTATACTAATGTACTCCACACAAGTGCAAACTGCCACCACACTATACTAATGTACTCCACACAAGTGCAAACTGCCACCACACTATACTAATGTACTCCACACAAGTGCAAACTGTTACCATACTATACTAATGTACTCCACACAAGTGCAAACTGCCACCACACTATACTAATGTACTCCACACAAGTGCAAACTGTTACCATACTATACTAATGTACTCCACACAAGTGCAAACTGCCACCACACTATACTAATGTACTCCACACACGTGCAAACTGCCACCACACTATACTAATGTACTCCACACAAGTGCAAACTGCCACCACACTATACTAATGTACTCCACACAAGTGCAAACTGCCACCACACTATACTAATGTACTCCACACAAGTGCAAACTGCCACCACACTATACTAATGTACTCCACACAAGTGCAAACTGTTACCATACTATACTAATGTACTCCACACAAGTGCAAACTGCCACCACACTATACTAATGTACTCCACACAAGTGCAAACTGTTACCACACTATACTAATGTACTCCACACAAGTGCAAACTGCCACCACACTATACTAATGTACTCCACACAAGTGCAAACTGCCACCACACTATACTAATGTACTCCACACAAGTGCAAACTGCCACCACACTATACTAATGTACTCCACACAAGTGCAAACTGCCACCACACTATACTAATGTACTCCACACAAGTGCAAACTGTTACCATACTATACTAATGTACTCCACACAAGTGCAAACTGCCACCACACTATACTAATGTACTCTACACAAGTGCAAACTGCCACCACACTATACTAATGTACGCTACACAAGTGCAAACTGCCATCACACTATACTAATGTACTCCACACAAGTGCAAACTGCCACCACACTATACTAATGTACTCCACACAAGTGCAAACTGCCACCACACTATACTAATGTACTCCACACAAGTGCAAACTGCCACCACACTATACTAATGTACTCCACACAAGTGCAAACTGCCACCACACTATACTAATGTACTCCACACAAGTGCAAACTGCCACCACACTTTAGTTCACTTCCAGCCAAAGCTGCACCGTACCACAGCCACCTCGACTTACCTTAGAATTGATATCAGAAAGTGTCAAGTACTTGGAGGTCAGATCAATCCCTGACTTCAACCGCAGCTTGAGATCCGGCTGCAGGGCTGGAGGTCTGAACCTGCGTCAGTAAACATTCAGGTAGATATTGGTGAGAGGAACCAGGGAATGAACTAAACATGAAAAAAGGAACAAATAAAGACACTAACTGGGCTACTTAAAAAGTGTCGAGTATTGCTCCAACATAGACTAGAGGAGGACAGCACAATGAGTACATGTAACTGTAACCCATAACTTTCACATGTTCCTCCTCTGCTCCAGGCTTTCACTGGTATATTACAAGTCAAACATGAACAGCCTATGGCCTAACGCCAGCAAAAAAGTGCAAGTACACATGTTGAGAACATGCATCGTTCCCGTGGCAGCATTCAGATGCAAATCATGGACCACTTTGCAATCACTAAAAATGAAAATTGAAATCTCAACAAAATCATAAAATACCATGAATGAAGATGAAGAAAATACTGACATTCAACAAGATTTGAACACAGGAAACAAAACAAAAACACCTGGCTCATAAACTTATCATATCTTAGATTCTGAAATACTCTGGCCATATGAAATCTTTTGCGTTTTCCGCCTTCAATACCATGTCATCTGCATCGCATAGATTGTTTACAATGTAACCTCAAATGCTGTTTACAATGTAACCTCAAATGCACATTCCTGGTACCTTTTTGATCTCTCACATTATTTTGCTACAGGGAGAGAAAAGACCCAACAACAAAACACATCCATGTAAATACACACAATATATATATATATATAAATGTGTGTGTATATATCTTTACTAGACAAATATAAACAAAGCTGACAGCAGGAGACGTGGATCAAGACAAACCGACTCACGTGATAGTCTGCATGCATGCCCAGGTCTCACAGCTCCACAGTTTGATCTCAGTGTTGTGCAGCGCCCCTGTCAGAGCAAACTTCCACAGCTGCAGACTGAAAGCCCAGAAGAAATAAGTCAACATCGTTGTCCCCACACAATTAAACACTGGCTTCAGCGTGGGTTACCAGCAGAACAACCAACCTAGTTGGCTCACCCATGGAGGGCCTCACTATGTACCAGTACAAGGAGTATGTTGATCTCTTGTGTGGTCTATGGGAGGATAACAGTACACTCGTGGAGGTATCTCTAGGTAGATCTTTATGTCAGACTCAAGTAGCACTCCCTGTCCCAGATGTAGCCTACTGCTAAGATTCCTATAAATACAAATATCTACACCAACCTCACTTTGACAGATGCAAGCCCCTTTCAGGGTTTAGACAACTGAGATGTCAATACACTGGACTTGCTAGAGTTACAACTTCTAGAGGACCTGTAACCTACCAGAGACGAAGGCCATACTCGAGACCACTCCATCCCATCTTAGGAATAAGAGAATGTTGAGTTGAGTTGTGTCTCATAAGAGAATTCAAGCATTAACCACGCCTGAAACCAAGACCAACACCTTTTTTTTAGTCTAATCATTTACATCATCATCATCAAGTACTTCAGACCCTGAGTTGGTGGTGAAGCTTCATGATGTTTCTATTCCATGATTGTCTGTCTTGTGCTGCTCTCTGTCATTCTATGTATCTCTGCACTGATAGATCTGTGCATACCCCTTAATGATAACTGGCAAACTTGATGGGAAGAAGTAAGAGGAAGGCAAAGACCTGGGTGACCTGACCACATCAGGAAAATAGTGCAGACCAGATCCAGGGCTCTAGTGGTAATGTGAGATGGCAAACCTTGATCACCCAGGTCTATCAGTATGGCACATGATGATGATGACATATTTTTTTTTGAAAAGGGTAAATTGCAAACATAATCACAAAGCACATACTGCAGAGCAAGAGTGACATGCTATGAATTGTGTACACATTGTACAGCCCAGTATATGGAATGTGCTGATCAGCTACCTTCCTCATCACCTCCTCGTCTTCCTCCCAATTCACAGAAAGATCAAGAAGCTGGCCTAGTTTCGTTCCAGTCAAACAGCCATGAAAGAAACACTCCCCAGCTTCAAAGACTAAATGATAATAAATGAATCACAAAACAATGCACATACTCAACTCCTGGGTGCTTGTGATCATCAAGGAAGTATAAACTGGTCACAGGATTGCCGTCATGAGGGCTCCAGTCATGCATACATCTGTAAGACGGGTAAAAATTTGAAGGTAAGCCAAAACGCCTAGACTGACTAAAGGGGTGCTTGACAAGAACAAGTATGATAGCCTAGGCCAATCAGGAAGGGAAGAAAATCTAATCGAAATACTCAGAAAGCCAAATGTTCAACCACAGGATAACTGTATAATTGTGATGAAATGACATTTGTCATTTGACTGACAAGATGAAATGCTGCAGACAAGATGTTCTCAGTGAGATTGGGAACACAGAGTGACATGTCTGAGGTTGTCTGAGAGTTACAGGAGACAAGGAAAAGGTGTTTGGTCATGAGGAAGTGGTGAAAGGTGCCTGTTGTTGTTGGAGGTTTCAAGTTGCTTCACTCAATAACTGTATGTCTACAGTAATGGTGGTAGTTTGGTTGTAAATAGTCTATTCAATATGTTAAGAGCCTGAAGTGAATTATGTTTAAGGGTTTTCAATATGTGGAATAAGCAACAAAGTGTATAACTGAATGGAACACCTCATCTCATAAACAGTTGGAATGATTACAAGACTATATGCATAGAATGCCATTGAGGAATTTTTTTAAATGTTATATTGCCGCTTCTTTTAAATCAGCATCGTAAGTATAAATTCTGATCATACAAATGCTATCAAAATAGCAAGCTAACTACTACATATGTGTGTACCAGTGACATTGACCTTTAGTCTAATAATAGCAGGATCATGGCTCGACAGGTAGTCACTGATGTACTTCCGGTAAAGTGAACACATGCACTTAGTGATTTTTGAAACATTTAGCAATGAATCATCTTAAAGAACAATGAATCTGTGAGAAGTTCTGTTTGAAATGAATAACTTTTACTGAAACTTTAAAATGTTGCAAAAGGCCCAATTAAAGTGTCAGAGCAAATGGGAATCTGTAAAAAGCAGGTGCTGGTTGCATGAATTACACAACTCACTTTCTCAATCTGATCGACATCCATGGTCATGGAAAGTTATCTGAATGTATGAATCTCCGCCATGGAAGTCCTTCCCAACTTATATTGCTGGGACCACTTATGAGATTGTATACGACTCAAACAATTTTCCTCATAGGCCAATTACTGCATTTGGAGGGTCCTTTTTTTTTTTATAAATCAGAGAGAGAGAGAGAGAGAGATTGAGAGAGAGAGAGATTGAGAGAGAGAGAGAGAGAGAGAGAGAGAGAGAGAGAGAGAGAGAGAGAGAGAGAGAGAGAGAGAGAGAGAGAGAGAGAGAGAGAGAGAGAGAATGAGTGAGAGAGAGAGCGAGAGAGTGAGTGGGCAATCATGCTTGTGTATGTATGTATGTATATATATATATATATATATATATATATATATATATATATATATATATATATATATATATATATATATATATATATATATATAAAACATTTCCTGGTACCATGTTAAGCTGGGCAGACCTTGGAATCCAGTCAATTAAACAAATCCGCCTCGAAGCGAATGTGAACCCACGACTACCGGGCCGGCAGTTAGGCGACTAGCCACTACACCACCACAGCTCCCATACACACATATATAAATATATATATAAATATATGAAGAGTAACCAGACTGCTGTAATAATGGCTGTGCTCACGCTGTGTCTGTTCCCTCTCCGTCTAAATCCACAAAGAAGAATTTCACAATGCCCGACATATAGGCTACAGCAACTGCAGATCCATCCGGGGCAAAAGCTGCATTCACCACCGACTAGTGAAGAGATTTGCAGATATTTTTAGACAAAAATAAACAAATCACAATAAATTCACACCCTGCATATATGAATTCAATTTACTCATTTATTCAGTCTTTCCTCTTCTACACTGAGATTACAGCCATTTTAGTTCATTGTAGAATCAAACACAGTAAGGCAAATCAAGGAGGTTAAAGCCAGTTAACCACAGCAGTAGGAGAGTACACCGTTGCTCTACCCCAGAAAGAACACATTCAGTGATGAGCATACAACATTCAGTTAACCACAGCAGTAGGAGAGTACACCATTGCTCTACCCCAGAAAGAACACATTCAGTGATGAGCATACAACAGCCAGTTAACCACAGCAGTAGGAGAGTACACCATTGCTCTACCCCAGAAAGAACACATTCAGTGATGAGCATACAACATTCAGTTAACCACAGCAGTAGGAGAGTACACCATTGCTCTACCCCAGAAAGAACACATTCAGTGATGAGCATACAACATTCAATTAACCACAGCAGTAGGAGAGTACACCATTGTTCTACCCCAGAAAGAACACATTCAGTGATGAGCATACAACATTCAGTTAACCACAGCAGTAGGAGAGTACACCATTGTTCTACCCCAGAAAGAACACATTCAGTGATGAGCATACAACATTCAGTTAACCACAGCAGTAGGAGAGTACACCATTGTTCTACCCCAGAAAGAACACATTCAGTGATGAGCATACAACATTCAGTTAACCACAGCAGTAGGAGAGTACACCATTGTTCTACCCCAGAAAGAACACATTCAGTGATGAGCATACAACATTCAGTTAACCACAGCAGTAGGAGAGTACACCATTGCTCTACCCCAGAAAGAACACATTCAGTGATGAGCATACAATAGCCAGTTAACCACAGCAGTAGGAGAGTACACCATTGCTCTACCCCAGAAAGAACACATTCAGTGATGAGCATACAACAGCCAGTTAACCACAGCAGTAGGAGAGTACACCATTGCTCTACCCCAGAAAGAACACATTCAGTGATGAGCATACAACATTCAGTTAACCACAGCAGTAGGAGAGTACACCATTGCTCTACCCCAGAAAGAACACATTCAGTGATGAGCATACAACAGCCAGTTAACCACAGCAGTAGGAGAGTACACCATTGCTCTACCCCAGAAAGAACACATTCAGTGATGAGCATACAACAGCCAGTTAACCACAGCAGTAGGAGAGTACACCATTGTTCTACCCCAGAAAGAACACATTCAGTGATGAGCATACAACAGCCAGTTAACCACAGCAGTAGGAGAGTACACCATTGCTCTACCCCAGAAAGAACACATTCAGTGGTGAGCATACAACAGCCAGTTAACCACAGCAGTAGGAGAGTACACCATTGCTCTACCCCAGAAAGAATACATTCAGTGATGAGCATACAACATTCAGTTAACCACAGCAGTAGGAGAGTACACCATTGCTCTACCCCAGAAAGAACACATTCAGTGATGAGCATACAACATTCAGTTAACCACAGCAGTAGGAGAGTACACCATTGCTCTACCCCAGAAAGAACACATTCAGTGATGAGCATACAACATTCAGTTAACCACAGCAGTAGGAGAGTACACAATTGCTCTACCCCAGAAAGAACACATTCAGTGATGAGCATACAATAGCCAGTTAACCACAGCAGTAGGAGAGTACACCATTGCTCTACCCCAGAAAGAACACATTCAGTGATGAGCATACAACAGCCAGTTAACCACAGCAGTAGGAGAGTACACCATTGCTCTACCCCAGAAAGAACACATTCAGTGATGAGCATACAACAGCCAGTTAACCACAGCAGTAGGAGAGTACACCATTGTTCTACCCCAGAAAGAACACATTCAGTGATGAGCATACAACATTCAGTTAACCACAGCAGTAGGAGAGTACACCATTGCTCTACCCCAGAAAGAACACATTCAGTGATGAGCATACAACAGCCAGTTAACCACAGCAGTAGGAGAGTACACCATTGCTCTACCCCAGTGTGGCATAACGCAGCCAACATTATTCATCTTATCAACAAATGCCGCAAAAAGAGGAAACAACATTAAAAGAAATTGACTTCACAAACGCAATTGGAGATTGGGACGTAAAACTTAACATCGAAACTGGAACTGAACAAGTGACAAATGACGTGGATTCTTAGAAGGATTTCATCAGACCAAGCTCGGAAAATCATTGGATGAAAAAACCACCTGACCCGCCTTCGCGCCAGTGCATAATTAACATAAATTATTATTTCATCAGAAATGTAGTAAGCCCGCACTTTTGTCTGAATTCGCTCCATGGACGGAGGTGAGAAGAGTGTGTGATCAAAAATTCAATGGACAAGGCAAAAGTCTGGATCCGAGGTACGTTTGTTAGCCCTTGATTAGACTAAGAACCCGATGTATCAAGTGTCAAGTAACGTAAACCCATGTTTGTGATGTCAATTGAAATGTATGATTATTAATTAAAACCTCAGAAATGTAAAAATGCTCGACTGTAGATTCTAATGACGCAAAGCCATTCCCGGCCAGAATATTCTCTTCGATGAAACTGCCACCTCTGATATTCTTAAAGATAATTATTAACTTTAAGAAGTGCATTACACTATTACATTCTATTCTAAACAACTGTGAGAAGTGATGATTCGAAAGCAATCTTGTGCATTTCACCAGAAACAGGATGCTATCACTGTCTACAGCTGAAATGACAGTTCGTGTACTAGAACAAGTGCCTTGTTCTAAAAACAGACTTATCTATGCCTATTTACAATCTAGAAAGCTGAAAGTGAAATCAATCTTTCCTTTCTCCTTTATCTATAGAATTAATAGGGTTTGGCGAAATAAATATTTATATTTATGTCAAATTTAATTAGATAAGAGCACTTATGAACTGCAATACATGAGAAAGTTGTGCTTCGCGGAACACCATCACACGAAGTGAACTTAACTCATTACTCAACATAACTTAAAACACAACTCCACTCATCACCACACAACACAACACTCAACATCACAATAACAACAGGTAATGGAAGAGAGTTATTAGACACAAGAAGAAGAAGTAGTTAATTGGGAAAACACAGAGAAATATTTATACACATTGTGAACACCATTGAGTAGAAGAAATGTTATAAATGTATGTCATTTATTTACATGCATCTTGACACCTTCTCACTCTTGTCATTGTCTCACTGTACACGTTCACTGACCCCAGGTCAAATGAAGATTTACATACAGCAGGAACAAGTTGATACAAGGCGTACACAGTGTGATAAACTCTGACCACCCCAAATTAACCCAACACTAGCTTAGAGAGAAAAAAGAGGGGGAGGGGAACTAGTTCCTACTTCAGGAATTTAGGTTCTTTTACCTACTTTTAAAAGATTGTATTGGTAGGATTGTATATATTTATGTGAATACTCATCAGTGATCTTGGTGGCTACATACCAACAACCACCCAACACATCAGCAAACTAACCACCTAAATCAGACCTGAGAGAGGGAAGCCGAGAGAGGATGAACCACAAGTGAGAGGGAGGATGACTTCGCTATGAGCAGAGCATGGGGAGGCCTTCAGAGGAGCTATACGGGCAGACCTGAAGTGGATCCATCAGTCAATGGACCCTGGCTTACCTAATCTTCCAGTCACCAGGTTACATTTTCCTTGGTCGAACCCACACCCAATTTCAGGAAAAACTGATAATGTTTATGGTTGAGACACCACTATCATACTTAATATGTACAACATCAAAATGTTTACTATGTTTTCACACTTGTTGACATCTCATATATTGATGCTTGTTATTGATTGTCTGGGACAATGGTCCAATGTGCAACTGTTCTATTACTTTGTGTAAAGCACAATAGAGATGTATGTACTGACCAGAAGGCTCAGGCCAGTCAATAAATGATTAACATGAATTGACCTTCTGTTAATTTGTCAAGTTCAAACCTATCTGTGTCAACAACTTCTTTGTACATCATGTTGTCAAAATCTAATGTGATTGATTATGTGTTTGATTGTTAAAAGATAAATTAACTCATAATGACTTACTAAAGGGGGAAATAAAAGACTCTATACCTATAAACTGCTCAACATCCATGTTTTCTTCATCTAAATCAGGCTGAGAAAATTCTCCTGACTTTCCTCAGATTTGATAAACTAAAAGGGGGCTCCAGAGCTAAAGAATCATTGGAGAAGGGGCAGATTCCCAATTAGTAAATTACCATTCTTACCAGGGCCATAATCTATATCTCCTAGACAATACTTAACAAAACGAGGCCTGCAGATAACTCAAGGTTCATATTCTGGGGTTATTGAAGATAGAAGAGGATGGGGCTCTACATCTTTTGTTAGAGATGGGGCATGCACTACAGTGATCTCCCACTCCCTTCAAAAATATATGACATATTGTGGGCTAAGTCCTGGATGGTTCCCATATGTTAACCTTTAAACAATCACACAAAATACATGCATACAGTTATCTTTAGATTTTGAACATTGTCATTTTCTAGAATGTTTAACAGATACCATGTGGGGTATTGATTGACAGCCACATGATATGAATGACATTTATAGATAAATAAGATAGGTAACTGAGCTTTACTCCTGGAGAAGGGGCCATGTTCATATATTGCTTCTACTTCAGAAAGAGGTGCTCCAGGTGAAATATATAGTGTGTATCTACTCTACCAACACTACTTCTCTTCCAGAGAAGGTGTTCTATTCCTGTGGAGTCTGAACTTAACAGCATTTCATCAACCACCGGAAAATCTTATCCGTTGGGAAACCTCTGTCTAATTTCAGATTCTTTTCTTTACTAGGAATTAATTGTGGTTACTTCAGTGCCTGCTGCCTTTGGCTTTTCCAGCATTGACAGACAGACATAACATAGGGTGTTTTTAATATTGCACATGCTCTGTTGTATCTTTGCAGATCAGGGACTGACAAGCGTACGCGGATCAGACTAGCTGCAATTATATTGTTAATCAGAGCACAGCAATAAAATATAGACATGGCGGAAACTGCAAAGTTTAGAGCCCAAATAACAGAAACAGGTAGGGAATGCGGGTTAGATGGCCTTGAGCTAGCTAACTATGTTTCGGATGCATTTGACAAAAGGGAAAGACTGCAAGCTGAATTGACTCAGAAAGAAAAACAGCTTCAAGCAGAATTGGAGGAGAAAGAGAAACGATTTCAAGCAGAATTGGAGGAGAAAGAGAAACGACTACAGGCTGAAATGGAAGATAAGGAGAGAGAGCGTCAACACCAACTGGAGTTGAGGAGAATGGAGATTGAAGTGGAGATCCGGAGAATAGAGAAAGGGAGTGGTCCTACACCCTCAACCTCATCAGGATCGCCAGTGACAGAACCACCTCACGTCTCTCAACTTAATTCAGGAGCTATGTCATTTCCTCTGGACCCCTTTAATGAACAGACTGACCACATCGAAGGATTTTTATCACGCTTCGAGGCCATGGCTGTCAGCTGTGGGCTTGAAGAGAGTAGATGGGCGACGAAGTTAGCGCAAGCCTTAAGATCCACGGCGTATGAAGTGTTCTCAAGACTCACTAGAGAGGAACAACAGAACTACACAACACTCAAGACGGCACTCTTAAGCCGATTCGAAGTGGACGCCGAATCTTATAAACTCAGGTTCAAAGCCGCAAGGAAGGAACCGGGTGAGAGCTACGCACAGCTAGTCGAAAGACTGAAGTCATACATACAAAGATGGACTTGCTTGGGAGGATTTGAGGAAAATTATGAAGGACTCCGTGAAATGATTATCATTGATCAGATCAAGGGGAAAATGCAGAACGAAATGAAGGCATTCCTAACCCAAAACGGGGCTGACCGCCTGGAAACTATAATCATCCTGGCAGAGAGATTTGAGAAATCTCAAAAGGAGATGGGAGGAAAGGGACGTTCGAACAACACCCCCTCTCAAAACAAAACTCCACAGCCAAAAGAGGGTGAAAACACTGTAGCCACCGGGAAAAAGGGGAAATCCCCGAAAAACACTCAACACTCAGTCCAAACAGCGCCGAAGGAGGACAAACCATTCTGTACCCATTGCAAAATTAAAGGTCACACATTTCAGAGTTGCAGAAAGAAGCCACCTCCACACACAGCGACATGTTTGGCCAACCGAAAAGAGAGAAAAGTGAGCACTGGTGAAACGTCCAAACAGACACCTCATCAAGACACAGCATCTCGTATTCCGGTTGTAGAATCCATCTTGCTAAATGGATTCCAAACGACCTGTTTATATGATACTGGATTATCATATGACTGTGTTGTTTCATCATCCTTGGTTCACCCTGAACAGGTGACAGAGGAAATAGTGGAATTGCAGGGACCACTGAAGAGTTCAACAAATATGTCTCTTCCAGTGGCAAAAGTGAACATAGCCTCGCGGTATGTCACCGGGACGATCAAGGCAGCTATCTTGGACGATCCGATATATCCTGTAATCCTCGGCCGTAGATTTATCGTTCTAGGAGAACCTGTTCAACCTGTGGCGATGGCGGCCATGACCACTCGATCACAGGCAACAAAAACTCCAGAATCAACTACGCCAATCCCTCGAACGGAGGAACTGAAGAGGGCACAAGCAGCCGACAGCACCTTGGAACCCTGCTTCAGAAAACTGCCAAAATCACATTTACCTCTACGTAAAGGTGATCTGTTCATGAAGTCAGCACTTCTTTACAGAAAAGCAGGACGAGCTGGACAAGAGTTTAATCAACTTGTTGTACCGACTCAATACAGGACTCAGATCTTAGAGATGGGTCACAGTCTACCATTCAGTGGGCACATGGGTATCAACGCTACTACACAGCGGATTACCACTCACTACTTTTGGCCAGGGATGAACTCAGACATACAACGGTTTGTAAAATCATGCCCACAGTGTCAGAAAGTATCACCAAAACACCGGACACCACCGGCAATGTTGGGTGAATCGCCAATCACTGGAATTCCATTTGAGAAAGTGGCAGTAGACATAATCGGACCTCTCTCAGCAACGAAGAGACGAAACCGATTCATATTAACGCTTGTGGACACAACAACCATGTGGGCCGAAGCAGTTCCTATGCCCAGCTGTGACTCCAAATACGTCGCTGATGCATTATTAGGAATATTCACACGTCTAGGATTCCCACAAAGGATCTTGACGGACAACGGTTCACAGTTTCGTGGTAAACTCATGGAAGAGACCTTCAGACTTTTTCATGCACGCCATATCTTCAGTTCACCATATCACCCTCAGTCAAATGGACTTGTGGAAAGGTGGAACGGGACATTGATTAGTATCCTGCGCAAAATTGCCCAGGAGAAGACAGAGGATTGGGACTTGTATTTACCCGCAGCTTTATTCGCTTACAGGGAAGTACCCCATCACTCAACAGGTTTTGCTCCAGCCACACTGTTGTTTGGACGACCGATCAAGGGACCATTGGAGGCGTTACTCCGAACGTGGACTGATAATACTACAGATGATACAGTCGTGACTGCATCTACATATGTTGCCGAGTTGAAAAATCGTTTACAACACAGTTGGAAACAAGCGAATGTCAATCTACGTCAAGCCAGACGAAGAATTGCTCGTAATTTCAATCGCAAGGCAAGGGATAGAGAGTTAGAGGTAGGAGAGAAGGTGATGTTGCTGCTTCCAACCAGTCAGAATAAGCTGCAAATCGGATGGAGAGGACCTTATGTAGTGACGGAGAAGATCTCACGTACCAACTACAGAATTTCAGTCAAAGGCAAGATGAAAGTATTTCACATAAACCTCTTGAAGAAATATCATGAAAGACCCTCAACCACCGAACCTGCACATCTGATGGCCATGAGTGTGGCTACTGAAGTCGAAGAAGGATCAACAATGGGAGTCGAGTGCCAACTGCAAGCCAAAGAGACCTTTAAGGATGTGGAAATCAATCCCAACTTAACAAAGGATCAGCAAAAGCAGATTAGGGAACTTATGGCAAAATATGCAGAAGTACTTACTGATAAGCCAGGAAGAACTGATTTGGAGGAATTTTACATGAAGTTAAATGACCCAGTGCCTGTGCGAGTCAAGACTTACCCAGTTCCTTATGCAAAGCAAAAGACTTTAGAGGAAGAAATACAACAGCTGCTCACCGCAGGAATAATCTCACCATCTGAATCACCTTACAGTGCTAGCGTCGTCTTATTGAGAAAGCCAAGCGGAGAACATAGATTGTGCATCGATTATCGACAGCTCAATGCTATAACTGAATTCCAAGCAGAACCTCTGCCGGATCAGAATAAACTCTTCACAGCACTCAACCGAGCTAAGTACTTTACTAGGATTGATCTCAGTAAGGGATATTACCAGATTCCTGTAAAACCGGAAGTTAGACCATGGTTAGCTTTCAGCACGCCTGGAGGACACTATGAGTTCAACGTTCTTCCATTCGGATTAAGTAATGCTCCCAGCGTCTTTACACGTATGATGAGAAAATTACTTGACCCACTACAGCATCCAGACATCAGTCACTTCATGGATGACATCCTGATCGCAACTGAAACATTTGAAGAGCATGTAGAAACCCTGCATCTTTTGTTCAGGCGCCTCAGAGAAACTGGATTGACGGCTAGACCAAAGAAGTGTCAGATAGGATTCCAAGAATTGGACTTTCTAGGTCATAAGATATCTCATGGACTGATAACTCCACAAGAGGGAAATGTGGACAAACTCCAGAGAGCACCTCGTCCAAAAACAAAGAAGGATGTAAGATCATTTGTATCCTTATGTGGATTCTATCAAAAATACATCAAGGACTTCAATACTCTGTCAGCACCTTTAACGGATCTCACCAAAAAGGGGAAACCAGAGAAAGTCACTTGGTCAGCTGACTGTGAGAGAGCTTTCACAGCACTAAAGCAGGCATTAACTGCTCATCCAGTCTTACATCTACCAGACCTCGACCAACCATTCGTGCTGCGCACCGATGCCAGTAACATAGGAATTGGGGCAACGCTGTTGCAGAGAAAGGGAGATGTAACATCAGAGCTATTCCCTGTAGCCTATGCTAGCAGGAAATTGAATGCAGCAGAGAGAAATTACAGTACTATCGAGAGAGAATGTCTTGCGCTCGTATGGAGTGTACAGAAATTTCAAGCATACCTATATGGCAAACATTTCACAGTGCAATGTGACCATCAACCACTCATGTTTCTCGCAGCATCTAAGACTCTGAATGCCCGACTTATGAGATGGTCGCTGCTTCTTCAACCTTACTCGTTCCAGGTTGAATATGTTCCTGGGAAAATGAATGTGGGAGCGGACTTCCTGAGTCGACACCCAGTGCCTGATGAACCAGGTCAATCAGATGCAGAAGAGAATACAGGGGAGGACAAATGGGAACAGCTTGATAACTGAAAATGTTGGAAACATAGTTCCATACCATAGAACAATCTGGAGTTAGGCCATGTGGCATAACGCAGCCAACATTATTCATCTTATCAACAAATGCCGCAAAAAGAGGAAACAACATTAAAAGAAATTGACTTCACAAACGCAATTGGAGATTGGGACGTAAAACTTAACATCGAAACTGGAACTGAACAAGTGACAAATGACGTGGATTCTTAGAAGGATTTCATCAGACCAAGCTCGGAAAATCATTGGATGAAAAAACCACCTGACCCGCCTTCGCGCCAGTGCATAATTAACATAAATTATTATTTCATCAGAAATGTAGTAAGCCCGCACTTTTGTCTGAATTCGCTCCATGGACGGAGGTGAGAAGAGTGTGTGATCAAAAATTCAATGGACAAGGCAAAAGTCTGGATCCGAGGTACGTTTGTTAGCCCTTGATTAGACTAAGAACCCGATGTATCAAGTGTCAAGTAACGTAAACCCATGTTTGTGATGTCAATTGAAATGTATGATTATTAATTAAAACCTCAGAAATGTAAAAATGCTCGACTGTAGATTCTAATGACGCAAAGCCATTCCCGGCCAGAATATTCTCTTCGATGAAACTGCCACCTCTGATATTCTTAAAGATAATTATTAACTTTAAGAAGTGCATTACACTATTACATTCTATTCTAAACAACTGTGAGAAGTGATGATTCGAAAGCAATCTTGTGCATTTCACCAGAAACGGGATGCTATCACTGTCTACAGCTGAAATGACAGTTCGTGTACTAGAACAAGTGCCTTGTTCTAAAAACAGACTTATCTATGCCTATTTACAATCTAGAAAGCTGAAAGTGAAATCAATCTTTCCTTTCTCCTTTATCTATAGAATTAATAGGGTTTGGCGAAATAAATATTTATATTTATGTCAAATTTAATTAGATAAGAGCACTTATGAACTGCAATACATGAGAAAGTTGTGCTTCGCGGAACACCATCACACGAAGTGAACTTAACTCATTACTCAACATAACTTAAAACACAACTCCACTCATCACCACACAACACAACACTCAACATCACAATAACAACAGGTAATGGAAGAGAGTTATTAGACACAAGAAGAAGAAGTAGTTAATTGGGAAAACACAGAGAAATATTTATACACATTGTGAACACCATTGAGTAGAAGAAATGTTATAAATGTATGTCATTTATTTACATGCATCTTGACACCTTCTCACTCTTGTCATTGTCTCACTGTACACGTTCACTGACCCCAGGTCAAATGAAGATTTACATACAGCAGGAACAAGTTGATACAAGGCGTACACAGTGTGATAAACTCTGACCACCCCAAATTAACCCAACACTAGCTTAGAGAGAAAAAAGAGGGGGAGGGGAACTAGTTCCTACTTCAGGAATTTAGGTTCTTTTACCTACTTTTAAAAGATTGTATTGGTAGGATTGTATATATTTATGTGAATACTCATCAGTGATCTTGGTGGCTACATACCAACAACCACCCAACACATCAGCAAACTAACCACCTAAATCAGACCTGAGAGAGGGAAGCCGAGAGAGGATGAACCACAAGTGAGAGGGAGGATGACTTCGCTATGAGCAGAGCATGGGGAGGCCTTCAGAGGAGCTATACGGGCAGACCTGAAGTGGATCCATCAGTCAATGGACCCTGGCTTACCTAATCTTCCAGTCACCAGGTTACATTTTCCTTGGTCGAACCCACACCCAATTTCAGGAAAAACTGATAATGTTTATGGTTGAGACACCACTATCATACTTAATATGTACAACATCAAAATGTTTACTATGTTTTCACACTTGTTGACATCTCATATATTGATGCTTGTTATTGATTGTCTGGGACAATGGTCCAATGTGCAACTGTTCTATTACTTTGTGTAAAGCACAATAGAGATGTATGTACTGACCAGAAGGCTCAGGCCAGTCAATAAATGATTAACATGAATTGACCTTCTGTTAATTTGTCAAGTTCAAACCTATCTGTGTCAACAACTTCTTTGTACATCATGTTGTCAAAATCTAATGTGATTGATTATGTGTTTGATTGTTAAAAGATAAATTAACTCATAATGACTTACTAAAGGGGGAAATAAAAGACTCTATACCTATAAACTGCTCAACATCCATGTTTTCTTCATCTAAATCAGGCTGAGAAAATTCTCCTGACTTTCCTCAGATTTGATAAACTAAAAGGGGGCTCCAGAGCTATCAGAATCATTGGAGAAGGGGCAGATTCCCAATTAGTAAATTACCATTCTTACCAGGGCCATAATCTATATCTCCTAGACAATACTTAACAAAACGAGGCCTGCAGATAACTCAAGGTTCATATTCTGGGGTTATTGAAGATAGAAGAGGATGGGGCTCTACATCTTTTGTTAGAGATGGGGCATGCACTACAGTGATCTCCCACTCCCTTCAAAAATATATGACACCCAGAAAGAACACATTCAGTGATGAGCATACAACAGCCAGTTAACCACAGCAGTAGGAGAGTACACCATTGTTCTACCCCAGAAAGAACACATTCAGTGATGAGCATACAACAGCCAGTTAACCACAGCAGTAGGAGAGTACACCATTGTTCTACCCCAGAAAGAACACATTCAGTGATGAGCATACAATAGCCAGTTAACCACAGCAGTAGGAGAGTACACCATTGCTCTACCCCAGAAAGAACACATTCAGTGATGAGCATACAACATTCAGTTAACCACAGCAGTAGGAGAGTACACCATTGCTCTACCCCAGAAAGAACACATTCAGTTATGAGCATACAACATTCAGTTAACCACAGCAGTAGGAGAGTACACCATTGTTCTACCCCAGAAAGAACACATTCAGTGATGAGCATACAACATTCAGTTAACCACAGCAGTAGGAGAGTACACCATTGCTCTACCCCAGAAAGAACACATTCAGTGATGAGCATACAACATTCAGTTAACCACAGCAGTAGGAGAGTACACCATTGCTCTACCCCAGAAAGAACACATTCAGTTATGAGCATACAACATTCAGTTAACCACAGCAGTAGGAGAGTACACCATTGCTCTACCCCAGAAAGAACAAATTCAGTTATGAGCATACAACATTCAGTTAACCACAGCACAAGGTGCAAATCAATACCACTATTGTACACATAGAAATAATGTTATTGTTAAAATGTCACTGACCGGGGATGACCTGGATTCATCCTGCAGGCAGGCAAATACCTGGTTCTACCCCACAAGCAAACAAATACCTGGTTCTACCCCACAAGCAAGCAAATACCTGGTTCTACCCCACAAGCAAGCAAATACCTAGTTCTACCCCACAAGCAAGCAAATACCTGGTTCTACCCCACAGGCAACCAAACCACCTGGTTCTACCCCACAGGCAACTAAACCACCTGGTTCTACCCCACAGGCAACCAAACCACTTGGTTCTACGACACAGGCAACTAAACCACCTGGTTCTACCCCACAGGCAACCAAACCACCTGGTTCTATGACACAGGCAACTAAACCACCTGGTTCTACCCCACAGGCAACTAAACCACTTGGTTCTATGACACAGGCAACTAAACCACCTGGTTCTACCCCACAGGCAACCAAACCACCTGGTTCTATGACACAGGCAACTAAACCACCTGGTTTTACCCCACAGGCAACTAAACCACCTGGTTCTACCCCACAGGCAACCAAACCACTTGGTTCTATGACACAGGCAATCAAACCACCTGGTTCTATGACACAGGCAATCAAACCACCTGGTTCTACCCCACAGGCAACCAAACCACTTGGTTCTATGACACAGGCAACTAAACCACCTGGTTCTACCTCACAGGCAAGCAGATACCTGGTTCTACCTCACAGGCAAGCAGATACCTGGTTCTACCTCACAGGCAAGCAGATACCTGGTTCTACCTCACAGGCAAGCAGATACCTGGTTCTACCCCACAGACAACCAAACCACCTGTTTCTACCCCACAGGCAACCAAACCACCTGGTTCTATGACACAGGCAACCAAACCACCTGGTTCTACCCCACAGGCAACCAAACCACCTGGTTCTACCCCACAGGCAACCAAACCACCTGGTTCTACCCCACAGGCAACCAAACCACCTGGTTCTACCCCACAGGCAAGCAGACACCTGGTTCTACCCCACAGGCAAGCAGATACCTGGTTCTACCCCACAGGCAACCAAACCACCTGGTTCTATGACACAGGCAATCAAACCACCTGGTTCTACCCCACAGGCAAGCAGATACCTGGTTCTACGACACAAAGCAACCAAACCACCTGGTTCTATACCCCAGGCAAGCAAACCACCTGGTTCTACCCCAGAGGCAAGCAAACCACCTGGCTTTATCCCACAGGCAAGCAAATACCTTGTTCTACCCCGTTCAGAAATCAATGGCAAACTACTGAATGTAAAATTGCCCAGCAAGTCATAAACAGCTAATAAATACTGGGGTTTACTGCCACGTCCTGTAGAAAGTGCAATTAACTTTTCACTAAGAAGAGAAACCAACCAAGAAAAGCGAAAAGATAATAAACACCTGAATTTTAACGATGGTTTTCAAAGGGGAAATATAACAGACACATGGCCATCTGTGATTTAGGCCTCTCTCTTGTTTTCGAATAACAAAGATACAAACAATAGATACAGGATTTATTGCCTGGCATATTTTGCTGGATTTCATAAGGTACATACTGCAGAAATCACACAACATAAAATAAAGCAATAAAATATATCCTTCAAGCTGAAATATACAACACAAAAATTCATACAGTAATCTGAATTATCTATCACAGTAATTATTAACTGACTATCAAGTCTATGTTTGCACAAAATTGGTTTTTGTAAATAAATGGCAATTGTCTCTGCCTGCTTTCTCTTGTTTGCTAGTTAGGCCTGCAAAACTAATCATCTCTGATATATGTCTAAGAAGCACTGACATCTAAAACATCGACAGATCTTACCATCATCGGCTCGTAAGGCTGTATGCACATCACCCCTGAGCTGACCATCTTGGATGTCACCACTGGGCCCTCATATTCCCTGGACACAATGTCAACGTTCCAAACCTCAGCCTGGAAAAACATGCCACAAACTTAACTCAATAACAACACATAATGTCAGATCAGCAATATATAAATAAATCAATGGAATTATACACAAAAGGGACGCAGAGGTGTTTCCAAGGCACCAGGGCCAGGCCCAAGACCCTACTAGCACGCCCTGGGTAACAGGTCCTTTCAGGGTCCTGGCTAACGTAGTAGGATCGCTTGATTCTTCAGAAGTCGGAGAGTATCTGCCTGCACGGCGAGGAACCACTAGTCTGCACACCAATAAGCCAGACATGGGACAACGGATACTCACGCAAACCTCAGGTCCTGTATGACATCACACTGATGTTGGACAATAGGATGTCTTCATCCGGCATACAGGACTTCACGCTGGAGTTCATAGTCAGTGAACACAAACAAGTATACACAAACAAAATAAAAAACCTCTAGATTTGACCACGATTCAGAAACAAGAACAACCACAGAATACATGTTAACCTTGAACCTACCTGAGCACCATATAAGTGAACCAGCATCTTTGATGGATCGGGCCCATCCTCGTTGTCATCTTCAGGCATGTAAGGGCACCAGATGATTCGAGTAAAACTCCTGTCAGGCTCCATGTTGTCGCTGTCACTTTTGATGTGAAGTACTAGATTAGATCTGAACATGCAATAGGAAAACAACAACCGCATCCACTGGCTCACTGACAGAGCATAAGTCACAACAGGTATTTAATTGTAGAAGTACCAACAGAGCATTAGCCACAACAGGTGTTTAATTGTAGAAGTACCAATAGCACATAAGTCACAACAGGTTTAATTGTAGAAGTACCAACAGAACATAAGTAAGTCACAACAGGTTTAATTGTAGAAGTACCAACAGAACATAAGTCACAACAGGTTTAATTGTAGAAGTACCAACAGAACATAACAACAGGTTTAATTGTAGAAGTACCAACAGAACATAACAACAGGTGTTTAATTGTAGTAGTACCAACAGAACATAAGTCACAACAGGTGTTTAATTGTAGAAGTACCAACAGAACATAACAACAGGTGTTTAATTGTAGAAGTACCAACAGAACATAAGTCACAACAGGTGTCTAATTGTAGAAGTACCAACAGGGCATTAGCCACAACAGGTGTTTAATTGTAGAAGTACCAACAGAGCATTAGCCACAACAGATGCCTAACAGAACCACACTGTGGTATCCTTGGAAATGAAAAGGCAGAGGAGCTTGTGAAGACAGGAGGAAACCTCATGCAGCACCATCCACCCGAGAGTTTTAAATAGGCAAAAGTAATGCTAACACATCTATGAAGATGAACTGGAGAGAAGAAAATGAAAACTACAAAGCAGAGAATGAAAACAACAATAAGTTTGACATAAACTCACAGACCAACATTTTCCAAACCAGAACAGGACACTAAACTTAGAGCACGGCTTACAGGCTTCCGTGACCCACTTTCAAATGTGGAACACCAAAGCAAACTACACAGAACATCCTGCAAGGCTGCCCAGATTTTGCCAGCAGAGAGAGGTAAACTGGCCCAAATGAGCAACCTTTCAAGGCATATTATGGAGGACTGTTGAAGACATTAAGTAAACAAATGCATAACAAACAATTGCTGAAGAAGGCAAATCAGTCATGTGGTCATGTCCATTGCCTCATACATTGTCAAGCTGTTGATAAATTAGTTTCTCCCTGCCACCTGGCAAACCTAAATCTTTAAAATGCCATGGTCAGAAACTGGCAAATATAGGCTAAAACAGCACTAGGTTAAACAATCCTAACTTGTAACAACAACAGCCTATATGTGATTACATTCAAACAACACACATGCTCAATGGGCAGCACAAAAAAGGATACACAATGTTGTCCCCTTGCATAATAAAGTAATACACAAGCACACTTCCGCTCTCGTCAGCCGCAGCAAGGTAGATGTCATCTGACAGTGCAAAGGCAATGTCCACCACAGATCCAACAAACTCCTTCAGGAGCACACGTTGCGCACTTTTACGTGATATCACACGTACTTTACCTCCATTTCTCCCTGAAAGGAAAATATCTTTGTGATCTTAGCACTCCTACTGCAGATGTCACATCCAGTTATAAACTGGCACAAAGAAAATAATCATTCAAAGAAAATTGTAATAACATAAATGTTTCCTCATGACATGTTGTTCTTTCTTGTTCGCCCCAGGATGCTGGCTGCATTGCATCTGTTCACAGATAAGCTTTGACATTTGTGCCTGTCAACTGACGAGGCCTTCTTACTGGACATAAATGTGTACCAGTGCTGCTGTCCATTAAGTTCATGTAGGTTTTCTCATACCATCCATCAAGTTCACGCATACTACAAATACCTTGTTGTACGTAGGTTTTCTCATACCATCCATCAAGTTCACGCATACTGCAAATACCTTCTTGTACATAGGTTTTCTCATACCATCCATCAAGTTCATGCATACTACAAATACCTTGTTGTACGTAGGTTTTCTCATACCATCCATCAAGTTCACACATACTACAAATACCTTGTTGTACGTAGGTTTTCTCATACCATCCATCAAGTTCACGCATACTACAAATACCTTGTTGTACGTAGGTTTTCTCATACCATCCATCAAGTTCACACATACTACAAATACCTTGTTGTACGTAGGTTTTCTCATACCATCCATCAAGTTCACGCATAATATAAATACCTTGTCACATGTAGGTTATCTCATACCATCCATCAAGTTCATGCATACTTTAAATACCTTGTTGTATGTAGGTTATCTCATACCATCAATCAAGTTCACACATACTATAAATACCTTGTTGTACATAGGTTTTCTCATACTTAAATGTTGCCAGGGCAGCTGCCATTCTGTTCTACACTTTACAACTTCCAGCTGCTGAGGATGTTTCATGTGTGCAGCCTGAGCCTCGTATTTGTTACCCTTACACAAGAAGGTATGCAACACAAGAAGGTATGCAGAGTTCAGTAGAGAGTGGGCTACCATAAGGGTTTGTTTGAACTAGAAGGTCCCCGAAGTTCCCATGGTTGGGACTGCCTGTTGGGGTGTCATGTTCAGGCCTTCACATGTTCATGGCCACGGCATAATGAGCTGGGGTGACCAGTTCCTTTCTTTCCCAGACAATTAAGACAATCTGGAACTCATTTGTTTATAAGCTGGGTCAACCTTAGAGACATACTTAGACAAAATTAATGATACCATGGCTGGGGGCTGAACACTGACTAGTCTTGATAATCCAGATACCACACACAAGAGTGTTTGCCAAATACTGGTGATGCCTTCTCCATCAACCACAACAGGTGTCTATTAGAAGAAATACTAACAGAGGATCAGCCACAACAGGGGTCTAATTAAGAAATGCTGATGGAGCATCAGCCACAACAGGGGTCTAATTAAGAAATGCTGATGGAGCATCAGCCACAACAGGGGTCTAATAGAACCATACTGTGGCATCCTTGGAAGTAAAAATACAGAGGAGCTCGTGAAGACAGTAGGAAACCTCATGCAGCACTATCCATGAATGCTCTCTGAAGCCTGAGTGGAAAGAGCAGCACAAAACAGAGGATCCTCACCAGGAGCAGCTGATCCTGCAGGAAGAAAGCCGAGGTGCAGGATGACACTCAGACGGGCCTGAGCGCCCAATTTGTGAACATTTCAAAATAAAGCTCCTCTGTTCAACGGGTAGGAGTGCAGGCAGAGGTTCATCAGGCTGCCACTGGTACCATCAACATGGGAACTCTTGATTGGCTACTGCAGAAGGGGACAAGGTGTGTGTGGGAATGTCCAAAGTGCATTGTCGACTCAAACCCACACCCGGGTCATCTGGGCCCTGAAGAGGACTTACATCCATGGAAATAAGGTGGGTGTGGAGACCTTTCTTCTGACCTGGTACCATCTCCGTGGGAATCGTGTTGCTGAGTCCTGCTTCTCCTCTCCCAGCCCAGAAACCAAAAGTCTGTGTAAAACCTGTACTGGAGCTTCACATCTACAAGAGACATCCTAGGAGGTCATGAGTCAGCTCAGCACATGTGGCTAGCTGGGTCCAGACCCAGGTTAGTCATGTTTCCTCCGTAGGTTTCTTCTTCTTCTGCGTTCATCAGGAGTTTTTTTCTTCGGATGTGATTGCATTGTGCCTGTTTACAGCAGAGCTGCGTTCTTGCGCGTTAGGCCGACACATCCGACTTCTGCGGGCAATTGTTGACTGGGTTAACCTTCCCGGGGCCCTCCGTAGGTTTGAGGCATTTCATTGTCAACTGATTCCAACCCACTACCCAGGGGAATATCAAGGGATTCCCTTGTCCCCGTTTGTTAACCACACCAAAGTTCCCACCTTTATCTGCATTTATTATTACTTCATGAAGATTTGAACCTACCTTTAATATCACCTTTGATAACATAAGCCACAAATGCAGCATCACGATGCACAGCCACCATGAAGATTTGAACCCACCTTTAATATCACCTTTGATAACATAAGCCACAAATGCAGCATCAAGATGCACAGCCACCATGAAGATTTGAACCCACCTTTAATATCACCTTTGATAACATAAGCCACAAATGCAGCATCACGATGCACAGCCACCATGAAGATTTGAACCCACCTTTAATATCACCTTTGATAACATAAGCCACAAATGCAGCATCACGATGCACAGCCACCATGAAGATTTGAACCTACCTTTAATATCACCTTTGATAACATAAGCCACAAATGCAGCATCACGATGCACAGCCACCATGAAGATTTGAACCTACCTTTAATATCACCTTTGATAACATAAGCCACAAATGCAGCATCACGATGCACAGCCACCATGAAGATTTGAACCTAATTTTAATATCACCTTTGATAACATAAGCCACAAATGCAGCATCACGATGCACAGCCACCATGAAGATTTGAACCTACCTTTAATATCACCTTTGATAACATAAGCCACAAATGCAGCATCACGATGCACAGCCACCATGAAGATTTGAACCTACCTTTAATATCACCTTTGATAACATAAGCCACAAATGCAGCATCACGATGCACAGCCACCATGAAGATTTGAACCCACCTTTAATATCACCTTTGATAACATAAGCCACAAATGCAGCATCACGATGCACAGCCACCATGAAGATTTGAACCTACCTTTAATATCACCTTTGATAACATAAGCCACAAATGCAGCATCATGATGCACAGCCACCATGAAGATTTGAACCTACCTTTAATATCACCTTTGATAACATAAGCCACAAATGCAGCATCACGATGCACAGCCACCATGAAGATTTGAACCTACCTTTAATAACATAAGCCACAAATGCAGCATCACGATGCACAGCCACCATGAAGATTTGAACCTACCTTTAATATCACCTTTGATAACATAAGCCACAAATGCAGCATCATGATGCACAGCCACCATGAAGATTTGAACCTACCTTTAATATCACCTTTGATAACATAAGCCACAAATGCAGCATCACGATGCACAGCCACCATGAAGATTTGAACCTACCTTTAATATCACCTTTGATAACATAAGCCACAAATGCAGCATCACGATGCACAGCCACCATGAAGATTTGAACCTACCTTTAATATCACCTTTGATAACATAAGCCACAAATGCAGCATCACGATGCACAGCCACCATGAAGATTTGAACCTACCTTTAATATCACCTTTGATAACATAAGCCACAAATGCAGCATCACGATGCACAGCCACCATGAAGATTTGAACCTACCTTTAATATCACCTTTGATAACATAAGCCACAAATGCAGCATCACGATGCACAGCCACCATGAAAATTTGAACCTACCTTTAATATCACCTTTGATAACATAAGCCACAAACGCAGCATCACGATGCAAAGCCACCATGAAGATTTGAACCTACCTTTAATATCACCTTTGATAACATAAGCCACAAATGCAGCATCATGATGCACAGCCACCATGAAGATTTGAACCTACCTTTAATATCACCTTTGATAACATAAGCCACAAATGCAGCATCACGATGCACAGCCACCATGAAGATTTGAACCTACCTTTAATATCACCTTTGATAACATAAGCCACAAATGCAGCATCACGATGCACAGCCACCATGAAGATTTGAACCTACCTTTAATATCACCTTTGATAACATAAGCCACAAATGCAGCATCGCGATGCACAGCCACCATGAAGATTTGAACCTACCTTTAATATCACCTTTGATAACATAAGCCACAAATGCAGCATCACGATGCACAGCCACCATGAAGATTTGAACCTACCTTTAATATCACCTATGATAACATAAGCCACAAATGCAGCATCACGATGCACAGCCACCATGAAGATTTGAACCTACCTTTAATATCACCTTTGATAACATAAGCCACAAATGCAGCATCACGATGCACAGCCACCATGAAGATTTGAACCTACCTTTAATATCACCTTTGATAACATAAGCCACAAATGCAGCATCACGATGCACAGCCACCAGATTTCCGTAATAGTACTTCAGATCCCAGACGTGGTTTACAACTGATGTGATTTTGACCTGGTGATACAACATTGTTTTTATGTTTCAGATTGATGATGCAGCATTGTTTTTATGTATGAGACATGATACACCATTGTTTTTATGTTTGAGACTGATGATACAACATTCTTTTTATGTTTCAGACTGATGATAGAACATTTTTTAATGTTTGAGACATGATGATACAAAACTGTTTTTATGTTTCAGACATGATACAGTTGGGAGTCTCCGTGGTGAAGTGGTCAAGCTGTTTGACTCGGGCTCCGAAGGTTGTGGGTTCGATTCCAGGCCGCGTCCTTCAGTTCACAAGTCAATTTTTCGGAGACTCCGGTGGGTCGTCGCTAGAGCTACGGAGTTCGTGCTCTGTGTGAGCTTTCCGCATTGCGGAAAGAGACCGACCATATGGGATAAACCCGGTGCAATGAAGTCGACCCTGTCGACGTTTAATCGACATTTAAGACACGATACAGCATTGGTTTGTGTATGAAGCTGATAATAGATCATTTTTGTAATGTTTGAGACATGATGATACAACATTGTTTTTTCTGTTTCAGGCTGATGATACGGCATTGTTTTCATGTTTGAGACTGTTGATACAACAGCTAGACCTATAGTTGAACAACAGTTAAGTAAAGTACAATTCGGTATTCGGAAAGGTAAAAGTTGCACTGATGCATTATTTACACTTAGACAAATATGTGAAAAAAACTATCGAATACAGTGACCAGCCGAATATTGTGGTTGTAGATCAGGAAAAGGCTTTTGATAGAGTAGACAGATACAAATTATGGACCATCATTGAAGACTATGGAATACAAGGGCAACTGCTAGAAAACATAGCCATGTACCACTCGAGTCGCAGTAAGAACACAAGAAGGTATATCAGATATGTTCACAGTCAATTCAGGAGTGAGACAGGGATGTGTGCTCTCTCCTCTGCTATTTAATATCTACATGGACAGAATATCCAAAGAAGCAAGCCTTGACAGAACAGATTCAGAAAATTTAGAACTCCTTACTCCAGATGAAACAACTGATCCACAGCAAATAAATGAACTTCTATTTGCAGACGATCAGTGCCTGTTTTACAGCTATGAGGGCAGACTACAAAATCATATTAATAATCTTGAATTCAACATGCAGCAGATACAATATGAGTATAAACACAGCCAAAACCGAGTAATGTAAGTTAGCAGATCGCCGGGCCCACTAAGTATACAGATAAATAGCACAACTCTGAAACAAGTTAAAGAATTCAAATATCTTGGAAGTATGATCACAGAAGATGGCAGATTGGACAGAGAAATCAAAATCAGATGTCAAAAAGCTAGTGCACTTACATATCAACCCTTACTGAAACATTCAAATATACCCATGTCCGCAAAATGACAGATAATAAACAGCACATTCACACCAACCCTATGTTACCAATCTCAAACCTGGACTTTATCCAAATCACACTTTTGCAAAATCAACACCTGTGAGAGATGCCTGAGGAGAGCTGCCAAGTTAACAATCCGAGACCGAGTATGAAATGCTGTTATCAGACAGACTGTGGGATCAACACCTTGTGCCACATTTATTGAAAGACAGAAGATCAAGTGGTTTGGCCATGTCGTTAGAATGCAATACCATCAACTACCATCACTGGCCTTACATTAAAGATCAACCGCGACGGGGCCAAGAGGACGTCCAAGAAGAAAATGGATTGATGACATCAAAGTCATTGTATAATCACACAGAATGACACTATCCAGTGCCGTCCACCGGGCGCTGGAGCGCAAATTATTCCTCCCCACGACGCTTGATGGCAGAAGTGGAAGATGATGATGATGACAATGATGATGATACAACATTGTTTTTGTTTGAGACTCGACACAACATTGCTTTTCTGTTTCAAACTGATGATACAACATTGTTTTTATGTTTGAGACTGATGATACGGCATTGTTTTTCTGTCTGAGACATGATGATACAACATTGTTTTTGTTTGAGACTGATGACACAACACTGCTTTTCTGTTTCAAAATGATGATACAGCATTGTTTTTATGTTTGAGACTGATGATACAACATTGTTTTTGTCTGAGACATGATGATACAACATTGTTTTTCTGTCTGAGACATGATGATACAAGATTGTTTTTCTGTTTCAGACATGATACATTGTTTTTCTGTTTTTAGCTGATGATACAACACTGCTTTTCCGTTTTAAATTCTAAGAGAAGCAATTACGAAACAGCAAATGAACAAATCCTTAAAGACACTGGTAAAACAACATTTAAATATACAAAAATGTAAACAGTCTTGGCTTGTTCATGGAGATGTACTACTGAAAATCATGACCACACTAAATGCTGCATATACTCTTCATTGTCTACAATAAATACTGTATTCTCTGCATATCTTGTATGGTTAACGTTGTCTTCTGAATGTGATTCTTCTCGTGACATATAAATCTCTCATATTTTCAGTATATGTGGAAAACAGACACAGAGACATTGCATCCATGTCACACACATTTCTTGATTAGCTCAATACAGATTTCTTTGAGTATATTTCTCCTGCTCCTATGTGTCTTGTCTTACATAATCCAAGATATTAACATTCATTTTTTCATTTCTCTCTTGATGTTTTCCAGCTGACCAACTTGCATGAGTGCTCAGATATTCCATGTCCCAATAACAAATGCATTGTTTCTTGATCTGCATACAGTGGCTGGATGACAGGTAGCATCTGTAGCACCACCTGGTCCCATCGTTTCATATGATCCTGTTCATGGGGGATAAATGGGTACTCCACTTTTCCCAAGGGTGTCCTGCAGGCTAGTGGACAGAATGATTACTTTACTTCTCCTTTTATAGGGAATACCCCTACCCCACCACCCATAGCAATACCTAAACTGTAAACAGTACGGTACTTGTTATGCTGTATTGAAACAGTTAACAAGTGCAGTATGTTTTGTGCCACACTAAAGCTTTAAACATTGCAGTACTTTCTGCGTTGTACTAAAACAGTCAAATAGTGCGGTACTTATTTTACCTTGTTGCTGCCAGAAGATTTTTCAGCCAGGCTGCCAGCAGATGGAGCCACATACACCTCAATTTCTGGGCTGTAGACGCTGATGCCATTCTCATCACTGTTCTCAGCCAGGTTTCTGTGGACACATTCAGACAGTTAGTACCTGCTTAAGTGACCAATGCTCTTCTTTACAGCTGCACCACATTACAATCAAGGATGATTTATGCTGCCTATTTACCATTTCAGATCATTATAACCCTGATGACCTAGCCCTCCACTTAACCACATAAATAAATTAGGGATCAGTCTCTGAACCTTCAGGCTTCATTATATAGTATGCTTGTTTTACTGAAGCTGGATTCTGAAGCAGTTGAACAACTAGTACTCCATACTTGCGTGTCGACGAGACATTTCCAAGCATAAATGCTTTTGTGTGGATGGTCAACATCCCAAGTACAGGGATGACTATGCAGTTTTTGAAAATATTGCCGTTCTAAGTTTTGTATTTACTTATAATGTTGCATTGTGTTGCATGAACTCCACAGTAGGTAAATACAAAACTTGGAATGGCAATATTTTCAAAAACCGCAAGTCATTAAAAATACACCCTATAGCTTAGCTGGCTAGTGCAATTACCCACCTGACAGCAGTAACTGGTTCAAATCTACATTAAAGTGAGGCTTTTGTTTATGAACAATGAAGCTCCTGGGATGATCTGACATAAAACTAGGTACCAGAAAATGTTCTGGAAAATAAAGGCAGCCAACACAATACTGATAAATAACCCATGGAGTGTCCATTGGCTTAAACAAAGGGGCTAGCAATATATCAGAAAATGAGTACTAAATGTTATACAGAACATGTGCTGTTGGTATGGCAGTGAATCGTGGAACATGCACAAATTCTGAAGAGCTTGGGGGTAAGGGAGAAATGATTTCTGAGATGTATGCTGGGAATAAATTTGACTGCTAGAGTAACTAACAATGAGTGTTTGGAAGAGGATAATGAAAGTAGAACAGTGTATACAAACATCAGAAGACAAGCAGAGTTCTCTGGTCATATATTTAGAAGACAGGCATCAGAAAACATTGTGCCCAATGGAGAGATCAGAGGTGGCAGAGGCAGAGAAAGGATGCTGGATGGACTGAGACAGTGGCATGGAGGAATGCCATCAATAGATTAGATCCAGGACACCTGGCACTGAGATCTGTGGAGATGCATGGACGTCTATGCCACGTGGCAGGGCACATGGTGATGAGAGCATCATTTACTCAGTATGTCCCAAGGTGTGTAAAAAAGCCCTGGCTACATTTTAAACCATATCTCCAATATGTTACATGGCATGGCTGTTGAGCATTAGGTAACGCCAGGTTGCAATTTTTTTTATTTTATAAGGTTCATTCTCTGTATTGCCTGGCATATTTCGCTGCATCTTGTCAGGTACTTACTGCAGAATTCACACAACATAAACTAAAGCAATAAGATAAATCCTTCAAGCTGAAATATACAACACACATATTCACACAATAATTTGAATTATCGACCACAATAATTTTAAACACTATCATGTTTTTTTTGTTTGCAAAATGTTGGTTTTTGTAAATGAATGGCAACTGCCTCTGCCAGCTTTCTCTTGTCTGCCAGTCAAGCCCACAAAACTAATGGTCTCTGCAAAACAAATGCTTGTATTTTGTTAATGCACTGATCACTATGCTACCACAAGCCTGTCTGTCTATCCATCCTTACACCCACACTTCTTATCAGTCACTTAACTGCTTACATTGTCTGTGTAGTTACACCAAAACAGACAAGACCAGGGATGGAGGAGATTGGAGCGATGGAGCACAAAGACAGACACAGAGTGGACATCTTACATGTGTTGAACGTGTCGGTCTCCTCCAATCATTGTTCGCATGCCCTGGCTCAAGGTCTGGGAAGCACTTCTAGCATCACCTGCTGATGTGCTGTGGGAAAAACAGATCAAGAAATAATAAAACTAAAGATAGCCAGCCAGCTGAGATGCCACCTTTCTTACTAATCAAAATTATCATTGGAGATGCCACATATATTAAAGACAAATATGTTCAAGGAGATGTCACATGTCAAGTGCTCTTATACTCGTCTTTACGTACTCTGGGCATATTGTGCTAAACCCATATTTGTATACACTAAATGACACTCGATGGGCGAGGTGGTCAGTATCGTGTCGGCCACCTAACCTTTCCAAGGCATTTCCTGGCACCAATTTGAGACTGAGTTATGTCCAATGCGTATACGGCGGATAAAAGAGTCCTTTAATTAACTTGTATCATAATAGACCCAAGATGCGTGACACAAATGAAGAGCTGATAAGGCCAAGAAAAAGTTGCATTTCAGAAGATAGATGGATAATTATTGGGAGAACAATAGGGAGGGTACAAGCCTTCCATCCATCCATCATGTGCCATGCCGGTAAGCGTGGGCGGTCATGTTCTGCCATCTCACTCGATCACCAGAGTTGTGGATCAGCTCCATGTTTCTGTCTCGACCATGCCACAAGGCCAAGCTATCCAGGTACTTGCTTCTAGGTCTTCCCCTTGGTCTGTTCCCCTCGATCTTACCAGTTGTCACCAAGTTCTTCAAATCATTTCTTCTCATAAAATGCCCAAAAAATTGTGACTGTCTATGTCTAATGTCTCTAATCAGTTTACGATCTTCATTTCTTTCTTGAAGGACTTGTTCATTGGTCTTTCTGGCTGTCCATGGTATTCTTTGATACAAGCCTTACCCTAAGGAAATGCAACCTAAAGACTAAATGTCATGGCAGGGCAGACTAGGCCCTAAGCTTTGGTCAGCAACTGATCTAGGATGGAAGCTCTGACAGGCAGACAGTTAGAGCACTGCTTTTCTGATCCGGCAGCTTCTTCAGCTTGTCTTGTTCCAGATGCATTGGTGTTACCTTTCCTCTGGGGTAAACTAGGCAGGCCAAGAGAGGGATCATGCTGCATGGGCAACTACAATTCAGCCCAAGCTTTGTGCTATAGTGAGATGTAACACCATTGCTGGTCCCCGTCATGGGTTGTAGTTATTATGTCTTTTTTTCAAAGCACAATGTAACAAACTATTGTCTGTCAAGATGGCCAGGTGCCAGTAGTAATTATCTGTTGGAGTATCATCCTTGTAGTTGTCAGGTCTTAGTCAGATATGACTGAGCTACCGTATAACAGTAGACGGTACTACCTGGTTTCTGTTAGCGCTGAACGTTGGGCGGCGCTTACCAAACCCGACACCCCACATTGTGCCAACGGCTTCGGGCGGAAGAGCGCAATTGGGAGGGTACAAGCCTTACCCTGGTGCGAGGAAATGCAAGCTAAAGACAAAATGTCATGGCAGGGCAGACCAGGCCCTAAGCCTTGGTTGGCGACTGGTCTAGGATCGAAGCTCCGACAGGCGGACAGTTAGAGCATTGCTTTGCTGATCCGGCAGCTTCTGCAGCTTGTCTTGTTCCAGATGTAGGGGTGTACCTTTCCTCTGGAGTAAACTAGGCAGGCCGAGAGAGGGATCATGCTGCATGGGCAACACATGATCTCTGTATTTTAGCCCAGGCTTTGTGCTATGGAGAGGCAATAACTCCATCCCTGGTCTTAACTGGTCTCGGAATCAAAGCGAGAGGCAACTGTTACGGGTTATAAGTCCTTGTCAGTTGGCGTAGACATGGGGCGCCACGCGTTGCCTCTGACGGTGGGAGACACCTCAAGCTGGGCAGCCCCCAGCCAATTGGGTGCTGATCCGCCACAGCCTGCCTGCTTCAATGGGTGCTTGGGGCTAGGACAAAATCTGAATCGCAGGCTGTAAAACCAATGCACCAGGTACAAACAAAAATAAAAATAGAAACCTCAAGCTACGGCTTGCAACCTGGAACGTGAGAACCATGTGTCCAGGATTTTCCACTGACTTGACCAATATTGACGATGTGAGAAAAACGGCTGTGATTGATGCCGAACTCAATCGTCTAAACATTGATATTGCTGGCCTGCAGGAGACTCGCCTCGCTGAGGAAGGGTCACTCAGGGAAAACCACTACACCTTTTTCTGGAAGGGTAGAGGGCAGGCAGAAAAAAGGCAACACGGTGTGAGCTTTGCAGTGAAGAATTCGCTACTGGGAATGTTTGAAATTCCAGCAGGAGGAAATGAAAGACTATTATCCCTGCGCTTGGCAACCTCTTGTGGGTTTGCCACCATTATTACTGCATATGCACCGACACTCGATTCCTCTGATGATGTGAAGGATTCGTTCTATGAGGAGTTAGACTCCGTGATCAAGGCAGTTCCAAAATCTGACTACATTTATATGCTCGGTGATTTCAATGCTCATGTGGGCAAGGACTCGAGTTCATGGCCAGTGTGCCTTGGAAAATACAACATCGGTCGCATGAATGAAAATGGGCAAAGGCTGCTGGAGCATTGCACCAGTAATGACCTATGTATTACAAACTCCTTTTTTAAAACAAAAGAGATGCATAAGGTCACATGGAAACATCCAAGATCCGGCCATTGGCACCAGCTGGACTTCATCATCACACGGAGACAACATCTGAACCATATATCATTGACTCGTAGTTACCACAGTGCTGACTGTGATACGGATCATTCTTTGGTTGTTGCAAGGGTTAGACTGAGACCAAAGAGAATCTACACAGCTAAACACAAATCTAGCCTCAGGATTAATATTATTAACACTCATGATCCTGAAAAGTGCTTTCAGTTTCAACAGCAACTTGAAGACGCTTTCACTGATACACCAGAAAATTGTACAGTAAATGAAAAGTGGGGTCAAATTAAGGAAACTCTTTATAAAACTGCCGTAAGGGTTTACGGCACTGTGGATCATAAGAGGCAGGACTGGTTTGCAGCCAACAGCGAGACTCTGCAGCCCTTGATTGATAAGAAGAAGAAAGCTCTCTTAAGAAACAAGGAAAGACCAACGCGTAACACTCTGAGTGAGCTTCGGCAAGCTAGGAAGGATGTGCAAAAGGCTGCCAGGCAGTGTGCAAATGATTATTGGATCAAGTTATGTGAGTCCATTCAAATCGCAAGTGATAAGGGAGACATAAGAAGCATGTATGAAGGAATAAAGAAAGCCTGCGGTCCAGTGATCAAAAGAAGTGCACCATTGAAAACCTTGACTGGAGAAATCATCACTGATAAGAAACAGCAGATGGACAGATGGGTAGAGCACTATTTGGAGCTTTACTCAAGTGAGACCAAACTAGCGGATGATGCCCTCAACGCCATAGAGGCTCTACCAACTCTTGACCACCTGGACACACTTCCCACCATAACAGAAGTTAAGTGTGCTATAAATGAACTTGCATCTGGCAAGGCTCCAGGTAAGGATGGGATTCCAATAGAGGTTATCAGGAGTGGGCAAGACACACTCACTATACAGATCCACCAGCTAATAGAGCTATGCTGGCGTGAAGGACAAGTCCCACAGGATTTCAAAGATTCAAGCATCATAACACTGTACAAGAACAAGGGCGATCGGAGCGACTGCAACAACTATAGGGGTATCTCACTTCTGTGTATTGTTGGAAAAGTATTTGCCAGAATTGTTCTGCGCAGACTTCAAGTCCTAGGAGATCAAGTCTACCCCGAATCACAGTGTGGCTTTCGACAGAACCGGTCTACCACTGATATGATATTCTCATTGCGACAAATGCAAGAAAAATGCCGTGAACAGAATCAACCACTGTTTATTGCCTTCATCGACCTCACAAAGGCATTTGATTTAGTCAGTCGTGAGGGTCTGTTCAAGGCACTAAAGAAGATTGGCTGCCCACCAACTCTTCTGTCCATTGTGGAATCGTTCCACACAGGCATGAAGGGTATAATCAAGTTTGATGGTGCAACTTCTGAAGAATTTGAAATCAAGAGTGGAGTTAAGCAAGGTTGTGTACTAGCTCCCACCCTCTTTGGAATATACTTTTCACTTCTACTGAAATATGCATTTCATGATCAGGATGGTGGTATATACATTCACTCACGCTCAGATGGCGGCCTCTACAATGCTCAGAGATTGAAGGCTAAGACCAAAATTAGGAGGGTACTGATCAGAGAGTTGCTTTTTGCAGATGATGCTGCAGTTACGACCCACTCTGAGGAAGAATTGCAATGTCTACTATCTGCATTCTCCAATGCTTGTTCTGAATTTGGTTTAACAATTAGCAAAAAGAAGACACAGATTATGTCACAAGGTGCACATGGGGTACCATCAATCTTTATTGATGACGCCGAACTAGAGATAGTAGACCATTTTACATATCTAGGATCAGTGGTAAATAGCAAATTATCCCTAGATCAGGAAATCAACATCCGGATTGGTAAGGCAGCAACAACAATGAACAGGTTAAGAAAAAGAGTCTGGGAGAACAGGAAGCTTACTGCCAAAACAAAAGTCCTTGTCTATCAAGCCTGTGTCCTTAGTACTCTTCTCTATGGCAGTGAAACCTGGACAACTTACTCACACCAAGAGAACAACTTAAACAGCTTTCATATGCGGTGTCTGCGAAGAATTCTTGGTATTAAGTGGCAAGACAAAATCACAAATACTGAAGTATTGGAAAGATCAGGTTGTGTGACAGTTTATTCCATGCTCAGTCTTCGTAGACTTAGATGGATAGGAGATCTTAGGAGGATGGATGATGGTAGAATACCAAAGGATATCTTTTTTGGTGAATTACAGATGGGTAAGAGATCTCAGGGTCGGCCTCTACTACGATACAAAGATGTGTGTAAGCGGGACATGATTGATACAGGCATTGATAATGCACATTGGGAGCAAGTCGCCGCTGAACGTGTTGCATGGAGGGCAAATATCAGAAATGGAATAAAGTCAAAGGAGAAAATTATTGCAGAAAAGTCACACACCAAGCGTTTGAGACGTAAGATGGTGCATGATGGTGGAAATGACCACGTGTTCACATGCACCCACTGTGAACGGACATTTACAGCGCAAATTGGCCTTATCAGTCACACTCGCTACCGCCATAGTTAAAAGTTATTATGCCTTTTTAAAGCACAAACTATCGTCTGTCAAGACGGCAAGGTGCCAATGAAATCATCCTTGTGTTCTGGACATGTCCATATTGCTCAGATCCTCTTCCTAACATATGCATCAGCATCCAGTGGCTTATAGTGCCACTTCTATACTGGTTGACATCTTCCTGATGTGTCTTAAAAAATCACGCAAGAAAAGCCACCTCTTTGTCCTTGTCAGTTGTCATAGGTCGGTTGTTATCATCATAAACGGTACCATGTGTACCAGGCATCGCCTGTCTCTTCATCTGCCAGTGCAGCCTCCAGAATTTTCCCAATGTCACATCCCCACTGACTTCATTGATAAACTGTTCCCACAGACGGATCAGCAAGATAGGGCTATTAGAGATAACGTCAGAGAAGCCTTGTCACTGGTCACTAGGAAGGAGGACTGTGAGATTAAAGTGGAGGATCCAGAGTAACACACATAAAGGTGACATAGTCATCTACACCGATGGGTCAGTGATGAGAAACAGACGTAGTGGCTGGGGCTTTATTGCAAAGGCTAATGGACGAGTCTTGAAAAAGGAGAGTCTGGCATATGAGACTGCGACCTCCAGCATGGGAATGGAGGTGGAGGCAGTAACAGCGGCATTCCGGTGGCTAGAGGAGACCACTGCAACACACGTTGTATTCATTACAGATTCAAAGAGTATGCTTAGTAAGGTGGAGAAAGGAATGTTTCATGTGGAATGGCTTTCGTCGCTTCAGAGGTCACAGATTGTGAGAATTGTATGGATATTTTGCCCTGGCCATGCGGGTGTACGGGGGAATGAACAGGCTGATAGGCTAGCAGGTAATGCACCTCTTGGTGGTAGTTTGCCTATGGACAAGGGGGAGGTGGTCGTGCACTTGTGGGACCAGGTGGAGAAGGCGGAGGAACAGACTGAGAACCCATATGTGGAAAGAATGAGATTGCGGGGGATCGGCAAGGGTTCTGGAAGAATCTCAAAACTGAGAGGGAAGACCAGGAGAACTTTTAATCAGATAGCGGTGGGAACGATTAGTAGTATGACTCTTCGCTGGCTGTTGAACGAGGGGACGGAGCACGTATGGGAATGTCCTGAGTGCAGTGATGTCGGTTCTTGACTCAACTCAACATTCCTGATGTGTCTCTCGTGTCTGGCCATATCAATTCTTACTCCCAAGTCTCTCATTCTAGACAACGATGTGGATTCACTGTTCAAAGTCCTCTATTCTCGACATCTCCCTAAGATATTTTGGGGTACCTGTGCATAATTCCCAGTTCTCAGGAGTCTGTGCAGGAGCTCCTCTTGAAGGCCTTGAGGTATAATGAGGTTAGCTTGCAAACTACTGATCTGACCTCTGGTCTTCTCATGTCCCCCATTTCCAAATATTAAGAATTATTTTATGTAACAAGCAACTTACACTGAATGTCAGAAAGAGTACTGAAATATTATATTGAACCTATTTTTCTGTAAAAAAAGTGAATCTAGGAAAATGAACAAACAAATCAGAAAGAGAATTAGAAGCAACAGAGATATGTTTTCTGAAGAGAATGTTTTGATTACCTAAAACCGCTAGAGCAACTGACAATTGTCTGGATGAGGCTAATGAAAGTAAAACATTACATGCAACTATAAGGAGACAAACAGTAATCTTTGATCATATAAAATGAAGCGAGGCACTGGAAAACATCACAATAGAAAGAACAGTGGCAGAAAAGAAATTACACTGAATTGTCTAAAATGGTAGCATAGAAGAATATCATTAACAGAATTGATCCAGAACGAGATTTGTGGAGAGAAATGAAGGATTATCCAATTTGGCAAGGTACATGATGATGTGATTTCAAAACAATGTAAACAATACTTTTTAAAACACCCATCATGGATGGCTAACATAGAGAAAACTAAACCAGAAATATAATAATAATAATAAAAAAAATTTTAATGTTTTTAAAAGTACAAATTCACTGGTCGAATCATAAGAAAAAAGTGGGTAGTGGCCGTTCAATGGAAAAAGAGAGTCCGGCAGAAAAACAGTATTGTCTTGCAAGATTAAGATATAAGTAATCAAATTCTGGCTTAAGGGCTGTGAACATGTTTGACAATTCCCAGACACATCGAGCTGAGGATGCGCAATCAGCTGCCACTGATGTGGAAGCAGACCACCACGCGTTGATTTCCATGATATGGGTGTCAGCCATTCAGAAAGCAATGGCAAACAACTGAAGTAAAATTTGTCGAATAAATAACAAAACAGCCCAAAAATGCTGGGACTGGTTGAGATGTCCTGTAAAGGATATGCATCTAACTTCTCCTGGAGAAATAAGATTGCCCACTCAAGTTGGCATGAGACTATCCTTATTTACAGTAGTACTCTTGTCTTTCAACAAGAATTATGACAATGATAAATCAATGGATAATTAATTTATCGTCTTTGTCTTCTTCATCCTCATTCGTCCTAAAAGAGATGAGTGATTTGTGTTCATTCACAGCAAAGTTGCCAGTTATTTACGTTCTAATGAATTCATCCAGCTTCAGCAAGACATACTCCCTTTACGACAATTCAACAAGACATACTCCTTTTGCGACAGTCTCTACTCTCTAGCCAAATATCCAGCTTAAAAATAACGTTCCCTGTCTGACAATCTCAACTCAACTCTGCTAGACTTCAGTCACAAAGCTTGTTTCCAGTACTACAACTTAGAGGAGCAGTCAAGCCATGGTCTCAACTGGTGATCTTGATGCAAATAATCAAACTGAGTTGCTGACTGCATGTATCTCTTTTAATGCATCTTGCCTCCAAATATTCAACGTGATACTGACTTGCCAGCACAGCAGGATGGGTTGTCTGCCCTACTGAGGTAGCATAGTTTTTTTTTTTGTTTTACTGTATTCTGCTCTGAGGTTAACCCTAATCACATCAAATAGGTCGCAGAGATTACAATGATATAGTACTGAGACAAGGAAGCACCTCTCGATACATGTCACCAAGCTCATGAAGACCTAACATTTCACATCCATAGAGCAGCACCCTCAACTCATGAAGACCTAACATTTCACATCCATAGAGCAACCTCTCAGCTCATGAACACCTAACATTTCACATCCATAGAGCAGCACCCTCAACTCATGAAGACCTAACATTTCACATCCATAGAGCAGCACCCTCAGAACATTTAAGAAGATGGCTTACAACTAGCATCATGTTTCAGAAATGTATATTTGGCCACATCAAACATTGCAGTGGTTTAGAGAGAACTCATGGGAAGTATGGGCAATGGAAGACAGAGCAGGGGCTGACCAATAGTGGATGCAGGACTCTGAAGTTATCCTGGGCATGGAAAATGTATGACGCATGGGAACTGGTCTTTCCAAGAGGATGTTGTGAGAGAGACGTAGAAGAACTGGTCTTCCCAAGAGGATGTTGTGAAAGAGATGCAGGAGAACTGGTCTTTCCAAGAGGATGTTGAGAAAGAGATGTAGAAGAACTGGTCTTCCCAAGAGGATGTTGTGAGAGAGATGCAGGGGAACTGGTCTTCCCAAGAGGATGTTGAGAAAGAGATGTAGAAGAACTGGTCTTCCCAAGAGGATGTTGTGAGAGAGATGCAGGAGAACTGGTCTTTCCAAGAGGATGTTGAGAAAGAGATGTAGGAGAACTGGTCTTTCCAAGAGGATGTTGTGAGAGAGACGCAGAGGAACTGGTCTTTCCAAGAGGATGTTGTGAAAGAGATGCAGGAGAACTGGTCTTTCCAAGAGGATGTTGAGAAAGAGATGTAGGAGAACTGGTCTTTCCAAGAGGATGTTGTGAGAGAGACGCAGGGGAACTGGTCTTTCCAAGAGGATATTGAGAGAGAGATGCAGGAGAACTGGTCTTTCCAAGAGGATGTTGTGAGAGAGATGCAGGAGAACTCGTCTTCCCAAGAGGATGAGAGAGAGACATTCTGCAAAGGAATTACATGTTGATATGTGCAGTATCTGTAACATTGTCTTTACCCCCTTCATGGGTTCAAAAAGACAAGGAGAGAAACTACAATTACATTTTAATGCTTACATTTCAACTGTGTCCTGTCCAATGCTTTGTCTTGTTATTAGGGAACCTATAGAAACAAAAAGGATGATTAGAATTTATCAGAAAGCAAAGGAATGAAAACAGAAACATATAAAGCACAATACAGGCCTGGTCAGTGACAATGAAATAAACTCAATGTTAGCAGCATTTTGAAGAACTGCCTATAATCTCCCATAAGCTCATACACATGGATTAGCTACAGTCTGATGTTGCATTCTCTCCCCCAGGCTCTCCCATGTATGTTAGCCGGTCTCAACGAATTACCTGTCAACTTCCCCATCTACACACATATATAATAAGTACATTATGAGAAATGCCCCACCCTCTTCCCCTAAGCTCATACATTTAGGCTAGATACAGTTTATGAAATAGTCCCTAAGTTCACACAAAGAGGATAGCAAGATTTTAAAGAATTTCCCATCCTCTTATACAAGCTCACATACATATATTAGCTACAGATTAAAGAATTTCCCATTCTCTTCCACAAGCACACACACGCAGATCAGCTACAGTGTGAGGAATTTCTCATCCTCCTCCAGATGCTCACACATACTTATATTAGTTTGAAGAATTTTCCTTACTCGATTTTAAAAAGTCGACTTCATTGTAATTGGTTGAATCCCAATAGTTAGTTCATTGTTCGTTGTCAAAAGTATCACACAGAGCATAAGCTATATAGCTCCAGTGATGACCCTAAGAGGTCTCTGAAAAAGAAACTGCATTCGTGAACCGAATGACAGTCTGAAAATGAACCCACGACCTTTGGCACACAAAGCAGTTGGCTTGATCAATTCGTCACAGAAACCCCCAATTTTCCAATCCTCTTCCACAAGCTCGAACATATCCATGCGCCAAAATTCATATGCAAGAATGTTTCATGTTCACATCTAACCGAGAGCTGTTATAATCAGTCTTGACTTCAATAACAGGAACTAATCTGCCAATGTTACCTTCCTAAGTTGAAATATACTGCCATTTTGGAACACAAGTATTACTGCAGGATATAAAGATAAGACCATGTAAGTATACAGGCATCACTGCAGGATATAAAGATAAGACCATGTAAGTATACAGGCATCACTGCAGGATATAAAGATAAGACCATGTAAGTATACAAGCATAACCGCAGGATATAAAGATAAGGTCATGTAAGTATATAAGCATAACCGCAGGATATAAAGATAAGATCATGTAAGTATACAAGCATCACTGCAGGATATAAAGATAAGACCATGTAAGTATACAAGCATCACTGCAGGATATAAAGATAAGACCAGTTGGTAAGCCAGTAAAACGTTGTCACATGAACAAGCAAAGTGTTAAGTTAATCTGTAACAGATACAGCCATGGTAATAGATTTCTCAGGTGAGGAAAACAATTCTCTTTTTTTTTGTTGTTGCTTCCTTTAGTTTGGAAGAAGGCCGCCTTATGCTCTCCTCTTCTTCTTCTTCAGCTTTCCGAGCCATTGAGGTTCTTTGCTGCAAATACAATCCGTCTCCATTCGTCTCTCTGGTGGACCTTCTCTTGCCAGTCGTTGATTCCAAGTGCTTGTAGGTCTGTACATGTATTATCTCTCCACCGCCTTCTTGGTCTACCTCGGGGTCTACGGTCATTTATTTCCTGAGTGTAAGCGAGTTTTGTTTCCCTATTATCTTCCATTCTTTCTATATGCCCCAGCCATTGTAGTCTATTAGCCTTCATGATACCAGTGATTAGCGAGGACTTAAACAGATCATAAATGTCTTTGTTACTTCTTCTTTTCCACTCTCCACTTTGTGTATCCCTAATGGGTCCAAAGATGCGTCTTAAAATTTTGTTCTCAAAGGTTTGTAACAAGGCGTCATCTCCTTTCGTTGTACTCCAGGTTTCAGAGCCATACAGCACAACTGGTCTGATCAGTGTTTTGTATATTGTGATTTTGGTATTACGAGATAGCGCCTTTGATTTTAGTAGATGTTGTAGTGCATAGTATATCTTATTTCCAGAGTTGATTCTAGTTTGTATTTCTTCCCTTATGATGTTGGAGCAGTTGAAGATTGTACCCAGGTATTTGTATGTTTCCGTTCTTTTAATGGTCATATTATCTATTTGTATGTGGCCAGAGTTTTTAGCCATTCTGTCTCTTGAAATTACCATATATTCTGTCTTATCTTGGTTGATAACCAGCCCCATCTGTTGGGCTTTTTCCTTTAAGTGAATCAATATTTCCAATGTCTTTTGTTCACTTTGCCCTATAATATCTATATCATCTGCATAACCAAGCAGCTTGGATGTTCCTCCAATATCACATTCCTCCTTTATCTTCCTTACAACTTTCTCTAGCGCCAGATTGAAGAGTAGCGGCGATAGTGCATCACCCTGTTTCAAGCCAGATGTTATTTGGAAGGGGTCTGATTTCCTGCCTTTCTATGTTACTATATTATAAGTATCTTCCATGCATATTCTGGTCATGTTGATTAACTTCCTTGGTATTCCAAATTCCTGCATAGCATTCCATAGACTATTCCTATGGACACTATCATAAGCCTTTTTAAAATCCACAAAAATGTTATGGAGATCTCTTTTATATTCCGAATGTTCGCCTTATGCTCATATTTCATAAAATGGTATGGGAGCTGGTCGTTCAGAAAGCAATGACAAACTACTGAATACAAAACTTGCCAAGAAACATAGTCAAAAAATGTCAGGGTTGACTGTGACATCCTGTAAAGGATATGCAACTAACTTTTGTTTTGCTATCCTAATTCTGCCAGAGCAGCTGCACATCTGGAGCAATGACAATACGCACAGACACAAAATGACATGTGTACTACTATTCTATTAGTTCTGTTAAGTCGTCAGATTCTCCTCACTGCATACCGATCCAGTGAATCAGGAAGAAATGTTCAAATAAACAGAAGACTTCCTACTCCATGGGGGACATTAATCTAGTCACAAATTAGTCTATAATTTCCATTCCTAATGACTTTTTCTTGAACTCTTAAAGGATATCTGCAAGATTTTGTCTCGAGTTTTAATGTACTGTAAAAGATAATGTTAATTATGTTCATGGTTCTCAAAACTATATTGACGTTTAAGTGATTATAAAGGAGATATATAAATACTGTGTGCCTGCCAGACCAGTGGTAATGTATTCAAAGCATCAATGAGGCAGCGATTTTATTTGTATATATATTTTCAAAATGATCAGAGCTTGAAGAATGACCCAGCCTAACATTATTACTACTACTAGGAAATGTATTGGGAAGAAAGAAGAAAGGCAGCCGGTGTGAAACTGACTTCGCCATTAAGTGTCAACTGGTATATAAGCATAAGGGGCTGGCAATAAATGTTCACAAGTTTGTAAAAGGGTGATTTACTTTACTTTTTTATACAAAATTTTAAGCGGACAACACAAAATAAAAAATTCACTATAAGTTTTTTCCACCATGAACGCTTGAGCATATCAACCCCAGTAATTAATTTACACCTGCCTAGTAAAGTGAGTTCAGTGGATAACAGTAGTAACAGTAACAGAGCAGGTATGAATCTATAATTAATTTAACTATTAATTTCTTCTTCTTCTTCGTTCATCCGGAGTTTTTTTCCGGATGTGATTGCGTTGTGCCTGTTTACAGCAGAGCTGCGTTCTTGCGCCGTCAGGCCGACACATCCGACTTCTGCGGGCATTTGTTGACCGGGTTAACCTTCCCGGGTAACTATTAATTTAATTTGATTTCCCTTGTTAAAACTATTGAGAAGTTGGTTAGTTTAGTTAGCTGTAGAAATTACAGGAAAGTTAATAAGCTTTCTACTCAGCATTCTGTGGTTGCCTAGCGCTGCCTTCATAAACGTTACCAAAGGAAACAGTTCTATCAGCATTCATACAGTATATAGTATATAATAATATAGGAGTGAGTGAGTATACTAATACTTGTCAGTGCAGGTCCGTCGTGGGCGGCCCTGGCTCGCAGCTCACGAACCAAGTCACTCAAACTCGTGTCTGTGCTACCTCCCAACAACGATTCGTCATCATTATCCATTCAGTCCTGCCCAGACCGCTGTCTTGTACAGAAACGACCTGGACACGTTTAGAAGACTTTAATCCACTTAAAACGACTGAGGAGAGCTGCGAGAAGAAGCCGTGTCCAGTCTGCCCAGGCCACTATCGTTCGCAAGTCCATGGACCAAGGCAATGGCGGTAACTCCGAGCCAAATTCATATTTCTGGTCACCAGCAACAAACTGTTGCTTTCTTTCTCAAAACAATAATTGAAGTTCTCCGCTGCTTTCTCTATAAATACAACTATAAGTTTGTAAAGTTTCGTGAGAGTGAAGCAATAAGAAAAAGTTAGGAGATTAAAATAAACATACTTGCTAAAATCGGTGGTACCCCACCGAGAATTGTCTCGTCTTTTCGGATTTGGATTTTATCGTGCAGCTGGCCAGCAGGTCACCGTCTGGTTGCCGTAAATAACCGCAAAGCGTTCATAGTAACCATAAATTTGTAGTGTTGAGTGTTTTGTGTCGACTATGAAGAAAAAGAAGAGTACAACACTTAAGTAAGTTTTATGGGTTAGTTTAATATATAAGTTATATTTTATATAACATTTTCTTACATGTATTCACCGTTTTATAAGTTTGTAACTAACTACAGTAATGGTTTTGTGAAAGATACATAGCCGCTCAAGCTAGGATACACAACAGTTACAGATGAGTAGTCCCTTAATAATAATATTAATAATTAATAATACTATTACTTTCATGTAGCGTCTTTCGTGTATTTGTTTGTCTAGTTTTATTTGTTTGTTCTGTTGCTGACGAAGGCTTTGGCCGCAACGTCCATTTTGTCTCTTGTAATCGTGCTCTAGTTTAAAAAAAAAATTGTGTTGCGTATCCCTTACGGGACGTTGCAGTCAACACCAGCATTTTCAGCTGCTGTTGATGTAGTAGGCAAGTGTTACGTTCAGTAGTTTGCCATTGCTTTCTGAACGACCGGCCCCTATACCTTTTTCAAAAAAACCAGCATCACCGTGTTTCGAACCCCGGTATACGGGCTCACAAACCACGTTCGCAAGCCCTTAGCCACAGAGCTCACAATATCTACTTCTCGTTTTTCGGTGATTCATTCATTGTGAAAGATCTTAGGACATTATGAACTTTTACAAATATTATTTAATGTTATTAGTTATTTATTTCTATATTTTTTGGGGGGTCAGCTACACGAGTTTACAAGACTCTTGTTATGAAATTTGTTTCCCCCTATTAATCTGTGCACCTGCAATTTTTTTTTTACAATGTACAATGAAATACATCTTCTTTCTTTATTTGTTCTCCCCCCCCCCCCCCCCCAAGCTATCTTGGATGTGATGGACACTATGTTTTCTTTGTCTTTCTGAGCGCCATTAATTCTTTCTGTCCTGGGAAAATGTTATTTCAAAATGATCATAGTCTGGGTCAGAAGAAACTAAAGTAATATTTACCTGGCCCTGAAAGTTACTCTGCTCTTTAAGCAAAGCTGTAAACATTGTGATACTTGAAAGATTACAAGGAAACAATAGACAAGTGTTGCCAGTCAGACTAGTGTTCCATTGACAGGTGATACACCAGGAGCTACAGGTGATACAGCAGGAGCTACAGGTGATACAGCAGGAGCTACAGGTGATACAGCAGGAGCCAGTATACTCATGTTTATACACAAAACATTCAATATTTAAGAATATTATTGGAAGACAGAAAAATGCATGTGAAAGTCCTGCATTAAAGAAAAGAAAACTGTAAATTAATTAGAGAAATTAGACGCAAACAGTTAAGGTTTTTGGGGCACATTAAACTTGATGATAACTGGCAAATTTGATAGAAAAGGGGTAAGAGGAGACAAAGAGGTAAATATCTGGATGGTTTGGCCATACTACATAATCAGGACAAGAACAGACACTGATGTGATCAAAGATTCTGGAGATCGTGTGAGTTGGTGAACCATGGCCGCCCATGTTGATCAGAATGACACATGATGATGATGCTCTGTGTTTATTAATTAACATATCAATATTTGCCTAGCCACTTAATTTTTATTCGGTAAATTACAATTTTAAAATTTGCTGTTTTAAAGAATCAGGAAAATCTGAATTGACCCAATCTCATAGATGCATTAGAATTCTGTCACAAATGTTTTACTTTTACTCTGTTAGGAAGAAATCCTCTGTAAGTAAGAAATCCTTACTGTCAGCCACTGAGGACAAAGTAGATGCAGAAAATGTTGATCCCAGCACTTTGATATCAGGGTCACCCTCTGCTTCTGCTAGTAGTGGCAAGAAAAAACAGAAGAAAGGAAAGAAAAAACAGTCAAATAGATCTGAAAAGGCTTTGGTAAGTAGATAGACTCGTACAATTCATCATCAGTAAATGTGGGTTGTCTTTCATTTTGCACAATCATCAGAGTCTTAGATCACGCCTGTGTTCTTGTCTCGACTGAGCCATTCAGATATTTATCTCTCTGCCTTTCCCTTGCTCTTTTTTCATAATTTTTGCTGGTTATCACTAAGTTTTCCATTTTATTTCTCATCATTGTGTGCTTAAAAAATCTTAACTGTCTATACCTAATTTCTCGAATCAATTTACTGTTTTCATTTGTTTTTTGTAGGACTCGCTCATTGGTTTTTCTATCTGCCCATGGTATTCTTTGCATTTTTCTCAGAAATTGCACTCTGCTTATTGTCCATATTTGCACACAACAGTATATGTTTTATATACCATTTCACCACTCTATTTCTCATTGCAATTGACAGCTTTTTATTGGTATGTTTTCCATCTTGCAAAAGGCTACCTTTGCCATAGCGACTCTTGCTCTAATCACTGCAATAATTGCTATGCAAAAGGCAGCCAACATAATTAGTGATAATGAAACATACTACTGGTTATTTTGACACATGACTGGCGTCTTGCTGTCTTAACAATAGTTTTGTAAAATGGAGTTATACCACCCTGTAACACAAAGCCTGGGCTGAATTTAGAGACCATGTGTTGCCCATGCAGCATGATTCCTCTCTCAGCCTGCTTAGTTTACTCCAGAGGAAAGGTAACACCAATATGTATGGAATAAGACAAGCTGCAGAAGGTGCCGGATCAGCAAGACAATATTCTAACTGACCGCCTGTCGGAGCTTCTATCTTATACCAGCTGCCAACCAAAGCTTAGGGCCTGGTCTACCCTGCCATGACATTTAGTATTTAGGTTGCATTTCTTCGCACTAGGGTAAGGCTTGTACCCTCCCAATCGCACACCTCCACCCAAAACCATTGACATAATGTGAGGTGTCGGGTTTGGTGAGCGCCACCCAACATTCAGCATTAACAGAAAGCAGATTGTACCATCTGCTGTTATTCGATAGCTCAGTCATATCTTTGACACATACAGACAGCATAAGTCAGCAATGCCAAATGGATAAGAACACGTGGTCTTAAACGTCCAGTGTGCTGATGCCGAGGTAAGAGGTTCAACCCCTACACCAGACAGTTGGACTAAAGTATTGACCTATCGCCCTTTACTTGGTGATGTAAATTACAAGTACTTCTGAAGTCAGAGTGGGTTTGCCTGATGGCGAGGGACACTGTTAATACGGAAAGCTAATCCACACACAAAATTCAGTCCAGCACTACAGGAAACAGTGTGTATGGACTATGCTTCAGTTCAACGCGAGCAAGTGTAAACAAAAATAAAGACATTAATACTGGCACACACAATTTCTTATATATAATTTCAAGTGAATAAATGAATAATACTTTGGCTGAAATATATTTTTTATGGTGTCTTTATTTAAATTCACTAACAAAATATGTTGTTTTGAATGCCATGAAATCTTAGGAAGATAATGTGTTCTACAACATTATCTTCCTAAGATTTCATGGCATTCAAAACTTCTGCAGCTTGTCTCTTTGACTCCCATGTACACACAGAGGTCTTTTACCAATATCCTTGACAGTCATATCTGATTGCCAGGACAAGTGAGTACCCTGCTTTGCTCAGCTGCGCTGTTGTTCACTTATCCCAGTCTCTGTTTCTCTTCTCTAGCATGTGGAGGTGTGCTTTAGATTGCTTTCCCTTGGATTATAAGGCCATGATTGCATTTCTCAAACTCTCAAATACTTTTAGAGAAAAATATAGCACAAATATTGTTGTGCTATAACAAATTAACACATACCAGATAGCATATTTATCCTTTTAAATGTTGAACTAGACATGGTTTGGTAAATAAAGACACACTATTTCTATACCAAAAATACAAGACCAAAAGTTCTTGTTGTTCTCTACACCCTTGGGTAAAAGAAGAACAAGAAAGAAGAGGGTAACCTGTTGTTTTCACTATGTTGTTTTATTATGCCATGAAGTTTTTGAATTTATTATGTTTACAGGAGAAGCTAGAGATTCAGGCTGAAAAACTGAAATTAGATGATGTTTACTATGATGGCTTCATCAACCGAATGCACCAGTGGCTGCAGGAGAAATCTGAGGCTGCTAAGGACATGTTCAAGTGTGTTGATAGTCAAGGTGAAGGCCTTTTGTCTTACGATGAATTCAAAGCAGGTAAATATTTCAAATAGCATATTATTATAGTATATTCTAGTATGAATAGGCAGAATCATATGTGAAAAGTATCATCAGTCAGCTTTCATGTCCAGATCAGGCTGTGCAAGCCATGTGTATCCATCCATTCTGTCTGTCTATATCATGCATGTATTATGTGTGTAAGTGTGTATATACATATGCATGCATTATGTATGTGTGTATGTATGCATGTATGTATTGTGTATGTGTGTGTGTGTGTGTATGTATGAAAATGGCTGGCCAGGTGACTAGAATGCAAGGCTTTCCTTTGGGAGGCGTGGGTTCAAATCCTCGGTAAAGTGTGGATTTTCTTTCTGCCGGGGGAAAAAAAGAAAACCCTAACCTGCACAGTTTGTGGTGACTGCACTAGCCAGGTGGCCTTAATTCCTCAGACTTAAGATCCACCCCTGTCATACACCACAAGGTATTACAGACAGTAGATGACAGCTTGACAGACAGTACATATATATATGTTTGTATGTGTGTATGTATATATATATATATCTTTGCATGCGTGCATGCATGTGTGCGTATGTGCTTGCCTGTCTCATAATGTGGAAATATGAATTGTTTATGTTTGGTGTACATTTACAGCATTCATTTTACAATGTCTGTTTCCTTTTTTTTCTTCAATGTAAATGTAACAATAATGACAGATAATTGGTGTGCAAAAGATGAGTGATTGGAAGGGCCAGATGGACACATAATCAGACAACTACTAGTATTATTAGTATTGGGACTCTTCGCCGACTGTTAAAGATAAGGATGGAGCATATATGAGAATGTCCTGAATGCTGTGATATCAGTTCTTGACTCAACTCTTTCTGGTTGTTGCACCATGTGGCAGGCAAATCTCCACTGCTTCATTATGTTTTTTGTAATGTTTTTGTGTTTTATCCTCTTTCACAACATGTATGCTTCCTTCTGATGTTTTTTGTGTGTTGTTTTTGTGTTTTAGCCTTTCAAAACATTTATGCTGTCCTCTGTAGCATTCTCCTTTACAACAAAATCTTTCTGGCTTCAAGGAATTTTGCAAAGTTAACAATTTAAATCTTTGAAACAGCTTTATTTGCCAATGATTCTTCGAGGTTTACCAAGATATGTAAGTGGAAGAGGGTGGGTGTGTGTGCTTGTGGGAGAGGAGATGAGTCACCCAGCATGGTACATATTGACGATACATATTTTCCATCCGTATTTGTTGTTTTACTTCAGGTATGTTAAATCTCAGTGCACCCGTGAATAAAGTTGAACTTCATCTTCTGTGTAAACTGTTGGACATCGATGGCATCGGAGAAATCAACTACATGGAATTACAGAGAGGTTTGAAGTATCAAAGGTATGTCAGTCATGTCCGTATCTATTTATGTCAAGTTTGCTTTTTCTCGACATTCATCTTATTTTGTGTGTGCACATGTATATGTATGTATGTGTGTGAATGCATACGTGCGTATGTGTCATTCATTTTGAATTGTGCTTAATGGATTTGTCAATTAGGACACATTTTCAGTAGGCACCATTTAACAATAATTTGAGAGTAGTCTGATGATCTGAATCTCGGAACAGTAATAACATCTGATGATCTGAATCTCGGAACAGTAATAACATCTGATGATCTGAATCTCGGAACAGTAATAACATCTGATGATCTGAATCTCGGAACAGTAATAACATCTGATGATCTGAATCTCGGAACAGTAATAACATCTGATGATCTGAATCTCGGAACAGTAATAACATCTGATGATCTGAATCTCGGAACAGTAATAACATCTGATGATCTGAATCTCGGAACAGTAATAACATCTGATGATCTGAATCTCGGAACAGTAATAACATCTGATGATCTGAATCTCGGAACAGTAATAACATCTGATGATCTGAATCTCGGAACAGTAATAACATCTGATGATCTGAATCTCGGAACAGTAATAACATCTGATGATCTGAATCTCGGAACAGTAATAACATCTGATGATCTGAATCTCGGAACAGTAATAACATCTGATGATCTGAATCTCGGAACAGTAATAACATCTGATGATCTGAATCTCGGAACAGTAATAACATCTGATGATCTGAATCTCGGAACAGTAATAACATCTGATGATCTGAATCTCGGAACAGTAATAACATCTGATGATCTGAATCTCGGAACAGTAATAACATCTGATGAGAGCGAACGAAAGAAGACTGCTAGTATCCTGCTGCAGCCGCTGCTTCTTTTGTTCAATATGAGTTGTAAGTCTGATGTAGGCTGTCAGCTGTAAGTCTGATGTAGGCTGTCAGCTGTAAGTCTGATGTAGGCTGTCAGCTGTAAGTCTGATGTAGGCTGTGAGTTGTAAGTCTGATGTAGGCTGTGAGTTGTAAGTCTGATGTAGGCTGTCAGCTGTAAGTCTGATGTAGGCTGTGAGTTGTAAGTCTGATGTAGGCTGTCAGCTGTAAGTCTGATGTAGGCTGTGAGTTGTAAGTCTGATGTAGGCTGTCAGCTGTAAGTCTGATGTAGGCTGTCAGCTGTAAGTCTGATGTAGGCTGTGAGTTGTAAGTCTGATGTAGGCTGTCAGCTGTAAGTCTGATGTAGGCTGTGAGTTGTAAGTCTGATGTAGGCTGTGAGTTGTAAGTCTGATGTAGGCTGTCAGCTGTAAGTCTTATGTAGGCTGTGAGTTGTAAGTCTGATGTAGGCTGTGAGTTGTAAGTCTGATGTAGGCTGTCAGCTGTAAGTCTGATGTAGGCTGTCAGCTGTAAGTCTGATGTAGGCTGTCAGCTGTAAGTCTGATGTAGGCTGTCAGCTGTAAGTCTGATGTAGGCTGTGAGTTGTAAGTCTGATGTAGGCTGTCAGCTGTAAGTCTGATGTAGGCTGTGAGTTGTAAGTCTGATGTAGGCTGTCAGCTGTAAGTCTGATGTAGGCTGTGAGTTGTAAGTCTGATGTAGGCTGTCAGCTGTAAGTCTGATGTAGGCTGTGAGTTGTAAGTCTGATGTAGGCTGTCAGCTGTAAGTCTGATGTAGGCTGTCAGCTGTAAGTCTGATGTAGGCTGTGAGTTGTAAGTCTGATGTAGGCTGTGAGTTGTAAGTCTGATGTAGGCTGTGAGTTGTAAGTCTGATGTAGGCTGTGAGTTGTAAGTCTGATGTAGGCTGTCAGCTGTAAGTCTGATGTAGGCTGTCAGCTGTAAGTCTGATGTAGGCTGTGAGTTGTAAGTCTGATGTAGGCTGTCAGCTGTAAGTCTAATGTAGGCTGTGAGTTGCAAGTCTGATGTAGGCTGTCAGCTGTAAGTCTGATGTAGGCTGTGAGTTGTAAGTCTGATGTAGGCTGTCAGCTGTAAGTCTGATGTAGGCTGTGAGTTGTAAGTCTGATGTATGCTGTCAGCTGTAAGTCTGATGTAGGCTGTGAGATGTAAGTCTGATGTAGGCTGTCAGCTGTAAGTCTGATGTAGGCTGTGAGATGTAAGCCTGATGTAGGCTGTGAGATGTAAGTCTGATGTAGGCTGTGAGTTGAAAGTCTGATGTAGGCTGTGAGTTGTAAGTCTGATGTAGGCTGTGAGTTGTAAGTCTGATGTAGGCTGTGAGTTGTAAGCCTGATGTAGGCTGTGAGTTATAAGTCTGATGTAGGCTGTGAGTTGTAAGTCTGATGTAGGCTGTGAGTTGTAAGTCTGATGTAGGCTGTCAGCTGTAAGTCTGATGTAGGCTGTCAGCTGTAAGTCTGATGTAGGCTGTGAGTTGTAAGTCTGATGTAGGCTGTCAGCTGTAAGTCTGATGTAGGCTGTGAGTTGTAAGTCTGATGTAGGCTGTCAGCTGTAAGTCTGATGTAGGCTGTGAGTTGTAAGTCTGATGTAGGCTGTCAGCTGTAAGTCTGATGTAGGCTGTGAGTTGTAAGTCTGATGTAGGCTGTCAGCTGTAAGTCTGATGTAGGCTGTCAGCTGTAAGTCTGATGTAGGCTGTGAGTTGTAAGTCTGATGTAGGCTGTGAGTTGTAAGTCTGATGTAGGCTGTGAGTTGTAAGTCTGATGTAGGCTGTGAGTTGTAAGTCTGATGTAGGCTGTCAGCTGTAAGTCTGATGTAGGCTGTCAGCTGTAAGTCTGATGTAGGCTGTGAGTTGTAAGTCTGATGTAGGCTGTCAGCTGTAAGTCTGATGTAGGCTGTGAGTTGCAAGTCTGATGTAGGCTGTCAGCTGTAAGTCTGATGTAGGCTGTGAGTTGTAAGTCTGATGTAGGCTGTCAGCTGTAAGTCTGATGTAGGCTGTGAGTTGTAAGTCTGATGTATGCTGTCAGCTGTAAGTCTGATGTAGGCTGTGAGATGTAAGTCTGATATAGGCTGTCAGCTGTATGTCTGATGTAGGCTGTGAGATGTAAGCCTGATGTAGGCTGTGAGATGTAAGTCTGATGTAGGCTGTGAGTTGAAAGTCTGATGTAGGCTGTGAGTTGTAAGCCTGATGTAGGCTGTGAGTTGTAAGCCTGATGTAGGCTGTGAGTTGTAAGCCTGATGTAGGCTGTGAGTTGTAAGTCTGATGTAGGCTGTGAGTTGTAAGCCTGATGTAGGCTGTGAGTTGTAAGCCTGATGTAGGCTGTGAGTTGTAAGCCTGATGTAGGCTGTGAGTTGTAAGCCTGATGTAGGCTGTGAGTTGTAAGTCTGATGTAGGCTGTGAGTTGTAAGTCTGATGTAGGCTGTGAGTTGTAAGTCTGATGTAGGCTGTCAGCTGTAAGTCTGATGTAGGCTGTCAGCTGTAAGTCTGATGTAGGCTGTCAGCTGTAAGTCTGATGTAGGCTGTCAGCTGTAAGTCTGATGTAGGCTGTGAGTTGTAAGTCTGATGTAGGCTGTGAGTTGTAAGTCTGATGTAGGCTGTGAGTTGTAAGTCTGATGTAGGCTGTGAGTTGTAAGTCTGATGTAGGCTGTGAGTTGTAAGTCTGATGTAGGCTGTGAGTTGTAAGTCTGATGTAGGCTGTGAGTTGTAAGTCTGATGTAGGCTGTGAGTTGTAGGTCTGATGTAGGCTGTGAGTTGTAAGTCTGATGTAGGCTGTGAGTTGTAAGTCTGATGTAGGCTGTCAGCTGTAAGTCTGATGTAGGCTGTCAGCTGTAAGTCTGATGTAGGCTGTCAGCTGTAAGTCTGATGTAGGCTGTGAGTTGTAAGTCTGATGTAGGCTGTGAGTTGTAAGTCTGATGTAGGCTGTGAGTTGTAACTCTGATATAGGCTGTGAGTTGTAAGTCTGATGTAGGCTGTGAGTTGTAAGTCTGATGTAGGCTGTCAGCTGTAAGTCTGATGTAGGCTGTGAGTTGCAAGTCTGATGTAGGCTGTGAGTTGTAAGTCTGATGTAGGCTGTGAGTTGTAAGTCTGATGTAGGCTGTGAGTTGTAAGTCTGATGTAGGCTGTGAGTTGTAAGTCTGATGTAGGCTGTGAGTTGTAGGTCTGATGTAGGCTCTTGTAGACTGAGTTGTAATTTACTGGCATTGAGGTCATCTTGAACCCCAAAAAGGACTTTTGTTTATTGGAGTAAGTTTGGTGTAGAGACTTCTTCTGACCCTTTATCAGAGCACCATTTCTCCTTCCCCTCTCCAAGTTCTGAGTTCCGACACATCTGTGGGGAGGCCAATGGTGTGTGCAGGACTGGTACGGGAACTTCACATCTGTGGGGAGCCAATGGTGTGTGCAGGACTGGTACGGGAACTTCACATCTGTGGGGAGCCAATGGTGTGTGCAGGACTGGTACGGGAACTTCACATCTGTGGGGAGCCAATGGTGTGTGCAGGACTGGTACGGGAACTTCACATCTGTGGGGAGCCAATGGTGTGTGCAGGACTGGTACGGGAACTTCACATCTGTGGGGAGCCAATGGTGTGTGCAGGACTGGTACGGGAACTTCACATCTGTGGGGAGCCAATGGTGTGTGCAGGACTGGTACGGGAACTTCACATCTGTGGAGGGGTGTTTCAACCAGGTTATGATTCAGCATGGCATACATGGGTTGGCCTGGATCAGGCCTGGGTTGGTTGTGTCTCCTCATCAACAGAGTCCAACCCTATGCCCAGAGGGACTCAACTAAATCTACAATGACATATTTTCATTAGAGAAGCCAAAGAAGTGGCCTGACAGAGGGACTCAAATAAATCTCCAATGACATATTTCCATTAGAGAGGCAAGAGAATTGGCTCGACAGAGGTTAAGAGATGAGCGTCAACTCCTGACTACCGAGCGCAAGTTTCCATCTTGTCCTTGCTGTGGGATGAGCGTTGTGGAGCCCTGGAAGGAAACACTGCCAAAGTGAGTGCACTCACTGTCTTCTCTCACTAAACTTTGATTCGTCTTCGGTTAACTGTTTGAGCTGTCTGTCCACTTGTGCAAGTAATTGTTTCGGTAAGTGGACATCAATATTTTGGTCATGTAGAAAGACTTAAGCTGGCTCCTAGGCGAAGAGGTTACAGACGAAGTTCATAATCCCGCATACCCACGTTTGAAACACAACTGCCGCTGATTTGGCAGCTGCCTGGAGTTGTTTTTTTCATGAAATGGTATGGGTGCTGATCGTTCAGAAATAAATGGCAAACTACTGAACATAAACCTGCCAAGCGATCACAGCAGGAAACAAACAAAAAATGCTGGGGTTGACTGTGACATCCTGTAAAGGATATGCAACTAACTTTTTAACTTTTAGAAAGACCTAAACATCTGGAAAAGATCCTTGTGGAGGGAGGTGTACTGAGGAAGAGGAGATGAGGAAGTTGACAGTGTAGATGGATACAAGATGTGATAGACTGTACTTTATGAGGCATCAATGAGTTTGCCCAAGCTGCTATCATGTCAATTCTTTAGGACATTTTTTTAAAAACTCAAGCGTAGTCCATACACATGCTTCTTCTAATGCACTGGACTGATATTTTGCTTAGCTTTTCCTATTACTAGTCTCCCTCACCATCAGATGAACCCACTCTGACTTCAGAGGTATTTGTAATTTACGTCCCCAAGTCAAGGACGAGAAGTCAACACTTTAGTACAAATGACCGGTGTTGGGGTTGAACTCGATACCTCAGCATCTGCACACTGGATGTTTAAGTATGAGAGTTCTAATCCATTCAGCCACGCTGACCTCTGTTTTAGGCTACAATCACAACCACAAACAGTTTGTACAATTTTAAAACCAGATCGTACAAGTGCATCTATACCACATAGTTGAGGACGATATATTATTTGAATGAATGCTAATCCACGAAAGACTACATATTTACTTGGCTCTTTGTGTTATTTTAGATACATACTGTTAGAACTGAGATCTATCACATTCGACAAGTTTCGTAACTACCCCGGACATCTACAACTGTTGGTGCACTCCCATTTGTCAGTTTTTGGGCTCATCAAAATGATCACTGCAGAGACGGACATCAGCTCTACCAAGCTGGCGGTCTTTCGTGACAAGTCCTGGGGCGTGGAGTCACTACTCCAGCCGGGCCTGACGCTGGAAGAGTGTGGCTTTCTGGGAGACAGCAGAGACAGTCCTGAAGAAGTCACTTTGTTCTATGATTATTCTGTAGAATTTAGAGATTGTTCAATCCTTTTGTGTGATCACTATTTCGGGCAGAAAAATTATAACTAATTGTGCATGTTGCTTATTACCAGCTGTCTTTAAACTGCCTGCAGCACTACAATAATCATTCTTGTGACAAAACTAAGTCATTTCCTATTTATTGTATTTATTTGGTTAAATGTGATTTCTTTGTTCCGTTTTGTCAAAAAAAAGAAGAAAAAAAAAAAAGGTTTCCACCTCGTTCAACTGGCTTTTTCAGCCTGGGGAATAATTGTGTTGGTTAATAGTATGATTTAATCTTTTCCTGGTCCTTTTAAATGTGACAACACAGTTAATTATATTGTAGAGACCTAATAGAATCTTCCAGATTTTCATTAAGCAATTGTAATCCTCAGCAGAACACTCTCATCAGACACCAAGGAACATGAATGTTCCAGATTTTAATCAAGCAATTTCAACCCTTATCTAAACCATCCCACCAGACACTTGGGGATATAGTAATGTTCCAGATTTTTATCAAGCAGTTTCCACTCTTATCTAAACCAAGCCTATCAGACACCAAGGAACATGAATGCTCCAGATTTTAATCAAGCAATTTCAACCCTTATCTAAACCATCCTACCAGACACCTGGGGATATAGTAGTGTTCCAGATTTTTATCAAGCAGTTTCCACTCTTATCTAAACCAAGCCTATCAGACACCTAGAACTGTCCAGATTTTTATTAATTTCAACCCATGTCAAAATCTAGACACCGAGCAGAATATTCCAGATTTTTATCAAACAATTTACCAAGACCCTCCCATCACACACCTACAATGGTACAAATGCAGGAATATGTTTTAAATTCAATCACAAAACTGTTTTGGTGTGGCTTAGAAACATCACTTGGAGATCCTCTGACATGTAGATATAACTAGTACCTGGCCGTCTTTAGTGATGATAGTTTGTAAAATGGAGTTATACCTCGCCATAGCTTAAAGCCTGGGCTGAATTTAGAGAACGTGTGTTGCCCATGCAGCATGATACCTCTCTCGACCTGCCTAGTTTACTCCAACACCAATACGTCTGGAACAAGACAAGCTGCCGGATCAGCAAAGCAATGCTCTGTCTACTTGTCGGAGCTTCCATCCCATACCAGTTGCCGCCCAAGTTTTAGGACCTGGTCTGCCCTGCATTGACTTTTAGTCCTTAAGTTGCATTTCCTCACACCACAATAAAGTTTGTGCCCTCCCAGTTGCACTCCTCCACCCGAATAACTAAACAGTCTTTGTGGAATCTACAAGGCAAACAATGGCTACCAGCATAGGGAGACCAAACAAGCACACATTTAGAGACAGAAATTAGAGGGCACATGATTGCAAAGGATTCAAGAGCTTGGTAGGACAGGGATGAGGATCTATGCTCCCCTGGGGAATAAATGGAAACAGAAGAAAAAGGTATGATTACGTGCCAGGAATCCCAAAACTAGCAAGGATTCTTACAACTAGCTAGAAATGTCAAAACTAACTACGAATCCAAAAACTAGAAAGGATTCCCACAACTAGCCAGGAATCCCAATGATCAAATGCAAGACAAGTTCACATGGGCAGACAACACATCAGGTTCAATGAGTCAGTCAACTACAGGAGAGGAAGTTCACATGGGCAGACAACACATCAGGTTTGGTGAGTCAGTCAACTACAGGAAAGGAAGTTCACATGGGCAGACAACACATCAGGTTCAATGAGTCAGACAACACATCAGGTTCAATGAGTCAGTCAACTACAGGAGAGGAAGTTCACATGGGCAGACAACACATCAGGTTTGGTGAGTCAGTCAACTACAGGAGAGGAAGTTCACATGGGCAGACAACACATCAGGTTTGGTGAGTCAGTCAACTACAGGAGAGGAAGTTCACATGGGCAGACAACACATCAGGTTCAATGAGTCAGACAACACATCAGGTTCAATGAGTCAGTCAACTACAGGAGAGGAAGTTCACATGGGCAGACAACACATCAGGTTCAATGAGTCAGACAACACATCAGGTTCAATGAGTCAGTCAACTACAGGAGAGGAAGTTCACATGGGCAGGACAACACATCAGGTTCAATGAGTCAGACAACACATCAGGTTCAATGAGTCAGTCAACTACAGGAGAGGAAGTTCACATGGGCAGACAACACATCAGGTTCAATGAGTCAGTCAACTACAGGAGAGGAAGTTCACATGGGCAGACAACACATCAGGTTTGGTGAGTCAGTCAACTACAGGAGAGGAAGTTCACATGGGCAGACAACACATCAGGTTCAATGAGTCAGACAACACATCAGGTTCAATGAGTCAGACAACACATCAGGTTTGGTGAGTCAGTCAACTACAGGAGAGAAAGTTCACATGGGCAGACAACACATCAGGTTCAATGAGTCAGTCAACTACAGGAGAGAAAGTTCACATGGGCAGACAACACATCAGGTTCAATGAGTCAGTCAACTACAGGAGAGAAAGTTCACATGGGCAGACAACACATCAGGTTTGGTGAGTCAGTCAACTACAGGAGAGAAAGTTCACATGGGCAGACAACACATCAGGTTCAATGAGTCAGTCAACTACAGGAGAGAAAGTTCACATGGGCAGACAACACATCAGGTTTGGTGAGTCAGTCAACTACAGGAGAGAAAGTTCACATGGGCAGACAACACATCAGGTTTGGTGAGTCAGTCAACTACAGGAGAGAAAGTTCACATGGGCAGACAACACATCAGGTTCAATGAGTCAGACAACTACAGGAGAGAAAGTTCACATGGGCAGACAACACATCAGGTTTGGTGAGTCAGTCAACTACAGGAGAGGAAGTTCACATGGGCAGACAACACATCAGGTTCAATGAGTCAGACAACTACAGGAGAGAAAGTTCACATGGGCAGACAACACATCAGGTTTGGTGAGTCAGTCAACTACAGGAGAGAAAGTTCACATGGGCAGACAACACATCAGGTTCAATGAGTCAGTCAACTACAGGAGAGAAAGTTCACATGGGCAGACAACACATCAGGTTCAGTGAGTCAGTCAACTACAGGAGAGAAAGTTCACATGGGCAGACAACACATCAGGTTCAATGAGTCAGTCAACTACAGGAGAGAAAGTTCACATGGGCAGACAACACATCAGGTTCAATGAGTCAGACAACTACAGGAGAGAAAGTTCACATGGGCAGACAACACATCAGGTTTGGTGAGTCAGTCAACTACAGGAGAGGAAGTTCACATGGGCAGACAACACATCAGGTTTGGTGAGTCAGTCAACTACAGGAGAGGAAGTTCACATGGGCAGACAACACATCAGGTTCAATGAGTCAGACAACTACAGGAGAGAAAGTTCACATGGGCAGACAACACATCAGGTTTGGTGAGTCAGTCAACTACAGGAGAGGAAGTTCACATGGGCAGACAACACATCAGGTTCAATGAGTCAGACAACTACAGGAGAGAAAGTTCACATGGGCAGACAACACATCAGGTTTGGTGAGTCAGTCAACTACAGGAGAGGAAGTTCACATGGGCAGACAACACATCAGGTTCAATGAGTCAGACAACTACAGGAGAGAAAGTTCACATGGGCAGACAACACATCAGGTTTGGTGAGTCAGTCAACTACAGGAGAGGAAGTTCACATGGGCAGACAACACATCAGGTTCAATGAGTCAGTCAACAACAGGAGTTGTCCAACATCAGTGTGATGTCATACAGGATCTGAGGTTTGCGCGAGTATCCATTGTCCCATGTCTGGCTTATTGGTGTGCAGACTGGTGATTCCTTGCCGTGCAGGCAGATACTCTCCGACTTTGGAGGAATCAACGATCCTACTGATGTACAGAGGGCCCCTGTAACACTATAGGCATATTGTGTTGGACCCATATTTGTCAAGGCCAGAAGGCATTTAATGGGTGATATGGTTAGTATTGTGTTGGACCCATATTTGTAAAGGCCAGAAGGCATTCATTGGGTGATGTGGTTAGTATTGTGTTGTGCAAAGTCCTTACCGGTGAGGATTCAAATCCCTGACCACCAGGTGAGCATGTAGCCACTATGTCACCGCAGGTTACCAGTCAGAACATGCATGTCTTGCTAAATAGACCAAGGTCAAATGCTAGAGGCTCACACAGCAGACAGTTAAACATAAGTTCAATCAATCAATCATTTTCCGGTTGTTTTTTCTGGTCAACAAATACTTTCACTGCACGTAGGTATGTCCTCAAGTCTCACAGCCCCCTCCAGCAATACTAGAAGAATCTCTGACTGCACAAACTCCACAGCACCAGCGGGGAGCCAAATGTGTGTACAAGACTCCCAACACGTTGAAACAGCTCGTGTGGGGAGGTCATCTCAGTTAGCCTGTGCAGCCGACTTTTCACTTGCTCTTTTCAATTTAGCTACTTAGAGGGTCCAGACGATTTACTTCTGGGAACTTTTTACATAAATGCTGGCAGTTCTGAAGTGACAGTCTGTTAATGATGACATAAATGAAGCATTCACATTTCTTTCAAGACATAAATGGCATATTCAAATGTGGAACAAATATTTGGTGGAAAACAGCTTTATTTCAAACTTCAACTCTTGATAACAAAACAATGTGTAAAAAGTATAAATAAATAAAACAATGACATAATGAATATTTGAGTGATGACAACATGTCATTCATGTGTGTATTTCTTCATCTACCCTGGGGTGAAGTCTTGCCTTAACCTGGTCATATTCTACCATCATCTCATCTGTCAGCCCTCATCCGAGTCATGGAGAGACTTGAATGTTCCAGTTAAGTCAGCAGAAGATAGTGTAGCTCTTGGCAGAATCTCCCATGTCGGACAGGTCAAGGAATAGGCACCTATCTGTCTACTAGAGACAGTTCAATCCTGCCAATAGACATGGGGACAATAAAATTAGGCCGGCAAACTGGAAACGGTTGAATCTTGCCATCAGACTGGGGACTGTTAAATCTTGCTAGCAGACTGGAAACAATCAAATTTTGTCGACAGACTGGGGATAGATATCTGGGAAGGTACACCTGAAAGGCTTGGGATTCCTGCTGTGATAGGATGCATTAGGACAGGGATTTGGTGAAATGTAAGGTATGCTTGGATACTGAGTTACTGGCCAACAATGAGTATCCCCCATAATGAAGTACAATCAATTGTACAAGCTGTAGATTGTGCCATTAATTATTATATGAGGGGGTTTCAAATGAAAACCTTAAAATTGTGATAGAAATTATAATAACCATACCATTGTCTTGTAACCTGTCAATATTCTTATTAAGGATGTCAAGAGTGTCAAGCATGTGACATCACAGTGCAGATGAATATGATGACATCATAAGGACAGTTTAAAGGACACCCCTCTTTTGACATGCACCAAAGAGAAGCGGCGTTCTGTATCCATTTTTTTTATCAGTGAAGGGGTGAAACCTATAGAAATTCATCAGCGAGTGAAGGTCCAGTATGACGATGCATGTCTGTCAGTCCAGGCAAGTGTATAAGTGGAGTATGAAGTTTCAAAACGGTGTGACTTCTGTTAGGCACAGCAAGTAGTGACCCCAAAGTGGTTACGCACACGACCACGAGAATTTTTTTCTACAGGCATCCAAACACTTTATCTGTGCTGGAGGACTTGAATGCAGTGGTGACTACATCGAAAAATGATACATTTGTTCTTTACTTTTTCAGAATGTATTCACACACAAAAACATTTATGGTTTTCATCTGAAGCCTCCTCGTATATTATTCCTGGTGAAGGTTTTCATAATAACATCATAATATATCTATAACAATACATTTAATACTACTGTGAATGAAACGACCAGCTTTCCCATTGACCTGGTCACAATCAGACAGAGAAACAGACAATTTAAAGTATTAGAAGGTAAATTCAGCAGAACAGAAGATGTACATGCCTAAGAAATTACATTACACAGGCATACAAAGGCATTTGGGTTCATAGTTATGCTAGGCTGAGAAGAACTCATGAGAACTTGGGATCTTTGTTGGTAACTATCATCATGAGGATGATTATGATAACAGGGGACAGTGGAGTGACATGATCCGGCAGATTAACCAGATGATACAGGATAAGCATAATAAACTAGCGTCTCTGTAGACCTGATATACCTCAATACACACATATAATAACCATATATATATGTGTAAACAATTAACATCCTAAAGACAATCCAGTGGTCGATATTGTTGTTGGTGTTTGCAAAAGACCTTGACATAATCTAACAGTTCTCTTCCCCACCATCTGTCCTATAAAATGTCTGAAATAATTAACCGCCCATGTTAAGGCCAACCTTTCAGCCATACTGACAACAGAATCAACCCTGCAATTTTTAAAAACAAAAACATATAAATTGAGAAAACAATAAACATTGAATAATGAACCAAAAGACAACAATAACAAACAAAAAACTAAGCAAAGCTGAATTGAAATTAGCCCTTCTGTAACTTTCAGTTGGGGCTGCCAACCTCTTCTGGCTGACATGAAACCAGCTCTCCCTACTGCCTCTAGTCTCCACTAGTCACACTCCAGTGTCACCACAATCACGTGCTTCTCTCAGCATTGCTGCTAGTTTTCCCCCATCTGTTTCACCAGCTTAGCAGCAACATCCACCCAATCCACACCATCGTCGTCATCATCATCATCATCATCATCCTCATCTTCATTCCCTACCTCAATTGCACTCACTACAGCATATCCAGCTTCTTTTTCAACAATCCCTTGAGAATGTCCTCCAAAATTGTTGAGACTTTCATCGTCACTTTCACCATTCCATTTTTCACGATTCTGTTCCTGGCCAACCTCTGTCAGTGTGATATCAACATCATCTTCCTGATGCTCCTCAGGTGGGTCTAGCGTGGAAGGCCTCTGAAGCAGATGCTTATACGGCGTCTGCCACCTCCCAGCTTCTTGAATCATCAGTTCTACAGTCAGTGGGCTCTTACTGACTATCCTTGCCATGAGTTCTTTGTGAGCCAGGCTGCTGACGACGCCTACAAATGTGCAGTGTTTCACAGGCTGGGCCGAGCCACCAGTTGTAGAATGGCCGATGTGACAGCGAATGGCTTGCGCAGGAACACTCCAGAACTCTGTGGGTAATTGTCGCAAGCTGGACCGCGGAACAATTTCAGATGTCCCATAGTCGACATACACCACAAGGCAGGAGTTGGTCTCAGGAAAGACCTGTACAGACAAGGCTCGGTACACCTCTTTATCTACACTGTAATGTGCTGAAATAGAAAGGTTTCAAATTCAGGTACGGTAATCTCATAGTAAATGTAAAATATGCAAGGAATGTAACATAATCTCTTATTCCACAGGTCACAGTAAAGAGTAGAGCCAAGAACTGACATTACAGCACTCAGAACATTTCCATACATGCTCTGTCCTCATCTGCAACAGCCAGCAAAGAGACACAGTACTAATGGTAACAGCAGCAGTCTGATTATGTGTCTGGCTGGCCTTGCCTTGGAGTCCTGAGTGTCACCCAGATCCTCTTTTCACTTCTTCCAGCACCACTTGGGAGTCCTAAGTGTTGCCCAGATCCTCTCGTCCCTCCTTGCAGCACCACTTGGGAGTCCTAAGTGTTGCTCAGATCCTCTGGTCCCTCCTTGCATCACCACTTGGGAGTCCTAAGTGTTGCCCAGATCCTCTGGTCACTCCTTCCAGCACCACTTTGGAGTCCTAAGTGTTGCCCAGATCCTCTGGTCACTCCTTGCAGCACCACTTTGGAGTCCTAAGTGTCGCCCAGATCCTCTGGTCACTCTTTGCAGCACCACTTTGGAGTCCTAAGTGTCGCCCAGATCCTCTGGTCACTCCTTCCAGCACCACTTGGGAGTCCTGAGTGTTGGCCAGATCCTTTGGTCACCCCTAAGTGTCGCCCAGATCCTCTGGTCACTCCTAAGTGTCGCCCAGATCCTCTGGTTACTCCTTCCAGGACCACTTCAGAGTCCTAAGTGCTGCCCAGATCCTCTGGTCACTCCTTCCAAGCTGTGATGAGCCATCAGTTCTTCTGCAATTCCTAGTAAATATCAGTGCCTACTTTAACATATAGTGCATCAATAAGATGTTGACAAGGTTCTGAACCAGTCTGTACAGTCATAGATTCTTCTTATAGTAAATGCTATGTGTTAATGAGATCATGTCTGTTCACTGCCTTTTGTCTCATGTACTGCCAATCTTCTTATAGCCCATGCCGTGTGGTGTTGGTGATCATGTCTGTCCACAACCTTCTGTCTCGTGTACTGCCAATCTTCTTATAGTCCATGCCGTGTGGTGTTGGTGATCATGTCTGTCCACAGCCTTCTGTCTCGTGTACTGCCAATCTTCTTATAGTCCAATCCGTGTGGTGTTGGTGATCATGTCTGTCCACAACCTTCTGTCTCGTGTACTGCCAATCTTCTTATAGCCCATGCCGTGTGGTGTTGGTGATCATGTCTGTCCACAACCTTCTGTCTCGTGTACTGCCAATCTTCTTATAGTCCATGCCGTGTGTTGTTGGTGATCATGTTTGTCCACTGTGGTCTATCTGATATTCTGTCAATCATTTGTGCTACCAACGTTCCTCCATAATGTTAAACTATCACCTTCCTCTCTTGTCTTCCCCTGCCTCTCCTCGCCTCCAACTTTCTTGTTGTCACCATGTACAGCACCTTTCCCCTTTTCATGATACGGCAAAAAATGTGGACCATCTTCTGATGTGAGTAACCAGTTCTCTTTGTCAGTGAACTTCTGTCAAGATTTCTCTATTACTCTTTCTATCTGTCCATGGTGTTACTATTATTATATTACTTTGTTAATGTCAAAGATAACAAGAATGAGTGTATTATATTTTCAGCATACATGAAATACCAGATTTTAGGCACCAGAAGGCCACACTCATTAAAAGGTGAGTGGCCTCGAGGTATGGTGTCTGCCTCGAGTGCTGGAAGTCCCGGGTTCAGGCCCCGGTGAGGCCCGGGATTTATTTATTTTAAAAAATCCACCTGGACTTCCAGTAATAAAATTTCCCCTGGTCTCTGGGTAGTGAGATTGGACGCCTGTGTGTATTGTTGCACACGTAAAAAATCCCTTGGCAGTTGGAAATCGAAAATTTTGAGTTAAAAATCTACCCAAAGTATTTCAAGATCCTCGCCGACTGCAACGGAGTTCGTGCATTGAGCTAAATTTCTCCAGATTCAGGTTTGAGTTAGGAGGAAAACGGAGCACTTATGGGTTAAATCGTGTGCCGTGATGTTGATCCAACGACTAAACTAAACTAAACAATCCTGAACTCTTCTTCTTCTTCTATTCGGAATGTTGTTTGAGACGTAATTGCGTTGTGCCTGTTTACAGCAGAGCTGTGATATTTGCACCTTTTTGCCGACACATCCGACTTCCGTGTTACCTTCCCGGGGAATAGCGATTATAAATACAATAAACTGAACACTACTACAATTATAATTTCAAATAGAATCCTTAATTCTACAATCCACATTTCAAGTACAATTTAAAAAAGAATGATTCCAAATATTATGTTAAATAAAAACACAATCATGATTGTTAATTTGGTCAAACTAATAAAATCATACTTAGAAAAGTTGATTGTTCAGTCTTGATATACATTTTTAGCTCAAAGATTTAAAACATTTGATTGTTCAAGTAAGTTATAAATCTAAACACTACAAATCCACAATCAATTATTGGTGAACCTACTTATAATGATCAAATCTATGAATGAATACAAGCCAATTATTGGTGAATCTAGTTATAACGATCAAATCTATGAATATGAATGAATAATGATCAAATCTATGAATGGCTAATTACCTGCACACATCACACCAACAGCGGGCAGGTGAGTCATGGGCATCAACCGGCAGGATTTTAACTTAGATGCCATTTCCACAAATTCCCCGATTATATTATTGATCTCTGCAACTTCAGAAGACTTCACAAAATCGGATCCTTCTGGCCTAGTGGACAGATTGTAGCAAACATCACAGAGTTAATAGCAGCTGAATGTGGCAATTTAGCATTGAGTTAATGGCAGCTGAATGTGGCAATTTAGCACTGAGCTAACGGCAGCTGAATGTGGCAATTTAGCATTGAGTTAATGGCAGCTGAATGTGGCAATTTAACATTGAGTTAATGGAACTTGAGTGTGGCAATTTAGCATAGAGTTAATAGCAGCTGATTGTGGCAATTTAGCATAGCGGTAATGGCAGCTGAATGTGGCAATTTAGTATAGAGGTAATGACGGACGCAGTTCGTAATTCCGCATATAGCTGTGGGCGATCCGGTAGCAGACCGCCTTACGTTGGTTTTTATAAAATGGCACCGGTTGTTCAGAAATCAATGGCAAACTACTGAACATAAACTTGCCCAGGAACACAGACAGTAAACAATGCTGGGGTTGACTGCTACGTCCTGTAAAGGATATGCAACTAACTAAAGACTTATAAATAAATGTATCAATTAGCAGAGATAAATATTAACCAAATGTAGCAAATATCAGAGTTAATGGCCGCTGAATGTGGCAATAGTAGAATTAAATGTACGAGGGTGAGTCAATAAGTAAGTCACACAGTTCTGTGTGATGGCAGGTAAATATAGTTGGTGTTTTCTACAGGTGACATTAGGTGACAGCAACATCGAACTTTATATTCCCGTTCGTCAGGTGGCGCTAGGTGTGTCATGCGCAGCACATAAACAAAATGGTGACTGTACTTACAGAGTGTACAACCAAAGAGCAACGTGCTGTTGTGGGTTTTTTGTGGGCAAAAGGACTGCCTGCAAAGGACATTCATAAGGAAATGCCTCCTGTTTATGCTGACAAATGTTTGTCCTGTAAAGCGGTGCAATAGCTGGGCAGAAAAATTTTCTCAAGGACGCTCTAAAGTTGTTGATGAAATCTGATCTGGTCATCCTGTTGAGATTGCAACAGAAGCATCCGTGCAGTGGGTGGAGGAGATGATTAGAGGTGACAGGCTGAGAAACGATAGACTCTGTAGCACCTGCAATAGGGTGCTCACATAGTTAGCATACAGCATAATGCATGATCGATTGCAATTTAAGAAAGTGTTCTCAAGGTGGGTACCCAGACAATTGAAGGGGGAACACAAAATGAACCAATTTGGCCTGTCCTTGCATCATCTCTGTCGATACGAAGATGAAGGAGACGACATGCTGAACAGAATTGTTACTGCGGAAGAAATCATGGGTGCATCACTACCAGCCTGAATCAAAGCGTGCTTCAATGCAATGGAAACATACTTCTTCGTCTTGTGTCCAAAAATTCAAGGTTACGCTATCAGCAGGGAAACAGAGCACACAGTTCTATGCAGCCGGTTTGGGAGGACATAAAACGATGGGATAAGTGCATCAATGTTGGTGGAAATTATGTTGAGAAATAAAGGGACAATGTTTGCATAAAAACAAACTGGTTTCAAGTTGTTATCATATCATATTTAGTTATTTTTCTACAGCCATTTGTGACTTACTTATTGACTTCCCCTCGCCGTATAGAAATATCAACAGAAACATTAATAGTTTAGCAATAGTATACTTGTGAAATGTAGCAGTTTAGCGCAAGACTGGCTGTAAAAACAACAGATAGTCAAGAGATAGTTACAAATGTAACATGTAACAATTTATAGAGTTAATGAAAGTGGAATGTGATATGTAACAATTTATAGTTAACGAAAGTGGAATGAAACAGTCTAACACAAGACTGGCTGTAGAATCAACAGGTAGTTAACAAATGTGACATGTAACAATTTATATAGTTAATGAAAGTGGAATGTGACATGTAATCATTTATAGAGTTAATGAAAGTGAAATGTAACAATTATACAAAGCTGACGAAAGATGGTTAGCTGTGAATTCTCCGGGCGAGAGGCGAAGAGAAGAGGCGAGAAAACCACCGTGGGATAGAAAGAAATTGCTCAAAGCTATGGTATGTCTTGATCACTTGTGCTGTATATGTGGCCCTGAGAAGCTCTCAAGCTTTTGTGTCAATTCACAGGTAAAAGTCTTGACCGACTGACCGAGATGTTTTGAAAGAAGCCAACAACTTAATGATGGAACAGTGCCCACAAGCACTACACACATGACCTGAGAGAAGTGTATAACAAACCGGGATGGGGAAAAAAAAAACCACCGCAGCCGCCCTGTCACTTTTGATGTCTGGAAAAAGCCACCAAATGATGTCTTTCAGTGACTCCGCTTCAACGACATGAGACGTTCTAAACATTGTTACTTCGAAATTACATTTAATTTGGCCAACCTATAAAAAGAAAGCATTGGCAAACTACTTAACGTAAATTTGCCAGGAAATCACAAAGAGCCAAAACATGCTGGGGTTAACTGTGACATTCTGTAATGGATATGCTATGCAACTAACTTTTATAAAAAGAAATCAACAAAGACATACTCAACTGCCCGATCCCGCTGAAGATAGATCACATTGGGAAGTTCAATGTGGATCATGAGGGCTCGAAACGTGTCCCCGACCTCTCCAACATCCAGCTGGTGATAAGGGTTCTGTCTGGACAGCACCTGTCCAATCAGGCAGCTCTTTTCCGAGGAATGCTTGAAGTCAAGAGGACTGACAGCGAAGTTCTTGCTCATCAGCTCATGACACAGGTTCACTTCATTTTTGTACAGCACAATCTGGACACAAGATACACAGATATTTTGTGTGCGTGAGCCAAACCAAATATTTCATGGATGCTAACGTTTTGCTACTGCTGTCTGTGCCCTTGTATCTGTGTCTGTCTATCTATCAATCTGTCTGTCAATTAATCTATCTGTGACTGTTTACTGAGTGCCCAATTCTTAACCCTTTGAAAATGACCATTATAACTGTCTGTCTATCAATCAGTTTGTCTGTCGATCAATCTGTCTGTGACTATTTAGTGAGTGCCCAATTCTTAACCCTTTGAAAGTAATGATCATCATATCTGTCTGTCGATCAATCTGTCTATCTTCTGAGATAAACTGTCACAGATGTTAACTTACACAGATGGGCTGACTTAATTTATGGAGTAAATTATCATATTTGACTGGCTCACCACTCACACATATATTACTGGCTTACCACCCACACATGACACATTAAGGATAAAATATCACAAAGAATTGATTTGCCTTCAGGGATAAACTATCACAACCAACCACTTTCCTGAAGAAATAAATGACCACACAATCCACATACCTTCAGCATAAATTACCAGATATCCACTTACCTTCACAATAAATTACCACACAAATCAATTAACTTCAGAGACAAACTAGCACATACAATCCAATGATATTCAGAGACACACGACCCACTCACCTTCAGGGGTGAACTTTGATCGGCTTCAATAACAACTGCAACACATTTCTGGTTCATAATCATCCTCCGAATGTGTTGCAGCACCACAGTTGGCCAGGTATCTGAAGGTGAAATTGGAGCAAGGTCATGCAGGACACAGTGGTAGGCATAGGGATGCTCCTGGCCAAAGATCGGCAACATCTCACGAAGCTGGCTTGATCTGACCCAGTAAAAATTACCAAAGTCTACACAAAACACCTGTTAAAATAAGATTAAACACAAAATGAATACGCAAGTCAATATTTATGATGGGTGTTGAAAGTAATGCACCACATCGTTTTCCGCATCTAATAATGATATTCTTCTTTTGCGTTCATCCAGTTTTTTTTTTTTTATGTGATTGCGTTGTGCCTGTTTACAGCAAAGCTGTGTTCTTGCGCCGTTAGGCCAACACATCCGACTTCTGCGGGCATAATGATATTAGAAGCACAAAATTTTGCACACTTCAAATATGGCGATATGAATTGGAAACAAATAGGTATATTAAGCTCCTGCGGGAAGAAACGTACTAAACACAAACACGTTGCACATACCTTACAAGGAGATCCATCGTATACCGGAATACAGGTGAAAATCCAAAATCAGAAGCAATCAATAAATATATAAAATGAATGATAAAATAAAATACACACAAAAGTGTACAATACGACACACAGGACGGCCGACGTTTCGATTCTCAGAATCTTTGTCAAGGACAGGACAACATAGATAGATAAACAATGAAATACAACAAAACAAAAAGCAAAAAGCACCACTAGACTGAAAGCAACGTGTTTGTGTTTAGTACGTTTCTTCTCGCAGGAGTTTAATATACCTATTTGTTTCCAATTCATATCGTTATATCCTGCTGCAGCCGCTGCTTTTTCTTCTATTCCATATCATTCAAATATGGTATATGCTGATTGTGTGCATGAAATTGCAACCCAACCAGCCAAATAATATGGCTGCTGTAAACCGTTGAAATGGGGTTTTGTAGCAACTTAAGCTATAAGCAGCGAATTGTGATAGAATTTCTCATTGCAGAGAAGGAGACTGTTGTGAACATTGCCAAGAGGAGAGACAATCAATTTGCAAGTTTACAGTAATACACTGGAAAAAAACTCAAATAATAGTGTCACAGAGGTTGGCTGCACAAAAATTCAGGAGACTTGCTTTTCCTACACAATATTGCGCGCCCCTCACAAGTCTGGCAACACGGGAAGCAATCACTACATTGAGTTGTATTGTACTACCCCATCCACTCTATAGTCCCAATTTAGCACCCTCTGATTTTCATCTAACTGCTCCACTTAACCCTTTAACAGGCACAGCGCCTGATAGCGTTCGATGCGTTAAACAGGCGTAGCGCCCAATCGCGTCTTTGATGACTAGTCGTTTTAAAAATGCGATCTCTCGGTTTTCCGACACTTCCGATCGCTACTTTCACTTTCGCCGATAGCTTGACAACGTGGCCGCCATTTGTAAACGCGCTACAATGACTTTGAACAGACTTTAACGGACTTTTTTTTGATAGTTTTCGGGATTTTTACGCTGTTTTTCAAAATGGATTTCGGCGATTCTTCAAGTGATAGCCGAGATTTCGCTCTGTTCAATTTAAATGACATTAAAGAGCACGAAGTTGATTATTAATCGGAGCTAGATATCAGTGCAAAGCGTTACTTTGCATTAGCAGTCGTGAGTCGGACTTTAAAGAAAGTGATTATGATTCTGAAAATGTGTTTGTAAATTACCGTATAGATGACGGAAAATCACAAACAACATGCCGTATTTCGTAAATATTTGTGTTCATATATGGATTACCGGCAACAATCACGTGAGTAACATATTCTGCATGCTTTTCCCTTCATTGTGTTGTTTATTTTACTAAAATCGGTTGACTAACACCTTATTTGTGATGTTTTTACTAACGCGACCTGAAATTTTACCAAACCTGAAAAAATCTTGCCCGTTCAGGGCTAAAAAACGGACAAGCGTCTGCCCTGTAAAGGGTTAAAGATGCACTCTGTGGGACAAGGTTTGAAGATGGTGGAGTGATTCATGCAGCGAAGATATGGCTACATGATCAAGACAAAATCTGGTACGGGCAAAGAATAAATGCACTTGTTTCACGCTGGCATAAAGCCATACAAGTTTATGGGGATTACGTTGAATAATACTGATGTTTACACGACATATTCCAAGTATATTGTGTATAAATTTATCTTTTTGAATAAACAGCTTCTGAGAAAAGCAATGTGGTGCAACTTTCTGAATGTCCCTTGTACTTATTTTAATTTGAATTCTGAAACAGGTTAAGCACAAAGGAATTTTCACACCGGTTGAGAATCACTGTTCTAAAATGTTTGTCCTTTGATATCTTGACAAGCCTGGCTGCAGACTGTCGTCCGTGCCACTGCCAATCTATCTAGCATTTTATCCCTGATGACCCGTCTCTAACCCCCAGAAAATGTCATCTGACATTGACACTACAGACTGTCGTTCGACATTGACATCACATCACTCAGGATATGCTCATCTGTGCACTATCTCCCTTACCTCAGACGTTGAAGAGTATCAATACCTATAGTTCTGTTACAGCAATACCACAAATAATTCTCAGATGACTAAAAGTGTGACTACAAAGCAAGAGTCAGTTGTAGAGAGTGTATCAGACAGAATAGAATCACATAAGGTATCCTGTGTGTAAACAGAAAGATGTGTATATGAGTATAAACAGAAAGATGTGTATATGTGTGTAGACAGAAAGATGTGTATGTGTATAAACAGAAAGATGTGTATATGTGTGTAAACAGAAAGATGTGTATATGAGTATAAACAGAAAGATGTGTATATGTGTGTAGACAGAAAGATGTATATGAGAATAAACAGAAAGATGTGTATATGTGTGTAGACAGAAAGATGTGTATGTGTATAAACAGAAAGATGTGTATATGTGTGTAAACAGAAAGATGTGTATATGAGTATAAACAGAAAGATGTGTATATGTGTGTAGACAGAAAGATGTGTATGTGTATAAACAGAAAGATGTGTATGTGTGTGTAGACAGAAAGATGTGTATATGTGTGTAGACAGAAAGATGTGTATGTGTATAAACAGAAAGATGTGTATATGTGTGTAGACAGAAAGATGTGTATGTGTATAAACAGAAAGATGTGTATATGTGTGTAGACAGAAAGATGTGTATATGAGTATAAACAGAAAGATGTGTATGTGTGTAAACAGAAAGATGTGTATATGTGTGTAGACAGAAAGATGTGTATGTGTATAAACAGAAAGATGTGTATATGTGTGTAGACAGAAAGATGTGTATATGTGTGTAGACAGAAAGATGTGTATGTGTATAAACAGAAAGATGTGTATATGTGTGTAGACAGAAAGATGTGTATATGAGTATAAACAGAAAGATGTGTATATGTGTGTAAACAGAAAGATGTGTATATGTGTGTAGACAGAAAGATGTGTATGTGTATAAACAGAAAGATGTGTATATGTGTGTAGACAGAAAGATGTGTATATGTGTGTAGACAGAAAGATGTGTATATGTGTGTAGACAGAAAGATGTGTATATGTGTGTAAACAGAAAGATGTGTATATGTGTGTAGACAGAAAGATGTGTATATGTGTGTAAACAGAAAGATGTGTATATGTGTGTAGACAGAAAGATGTGTATATGCACGTAGACAGAAAGATATGTATATGTGTGAAAGATGTGAGAGAGAGAGAGAGAGAGAGAGAGAGAGAGAGAGAGAGAGAGAGAGAAAGAGAGAGAAAGAAAGAGAGAGAGAGAGAGAAAGAGAGAGAAGAGAGAGAGAGAGAAAGAGAGAGAGAGAAAGAGAGAGTGGGGCAGCAAGCTTTGATAATAACAGCAGACATGAAGGAAACATGTGCCAACCTTGAACTTGTCGTCCTTAATCTCCAGTATCTTAGCTCTGCACCAAAAACCGTCTTCAGCAAACCATGCAATACACAACATCCCAACCTTCCATTCCATGTTGTCCACGCCAGGTACCTGCCAAATAAATTACCAATGTGTAGAGGCAATGGTTTTGTCACTGAACAGGATACAAATGTACATCTCTTGTAAAGAAAATATCAAAAGCTGGGTACACACTATGTCAACCCACTGGAGGTACCGTCCTCCACATGTGGAAGTAGACTGGGAACATGGGGCCAGCCTGACATGTGATGGGCTTAGTTTAGTTTAGTTTAGTCGATAGATCAACATCACGGCACACGGGTGCAATCCATAAGTGCTCCGTTCTCCTCCTAACTCAAACCTGAGTCTGGAGAAACTCAACTCAGTGCATGAACTCTGTAGCACCGGCGAGGATCCTGAAATACTTTGGGTAGATTTTTAACTCGAAATTTTGCCCAGGCAGCGCCGTTAGGCTACTCTTTTTCGATTTCCAACTGCCAAGGGATTTTTTACGTGCACAACAATACACATGGGCGTCCGATCTCACTACCCAGAGACCAGGGGAAATTTTATTACTAGAAGTCCACGAGAAAAGATCCCGGCAATGCCGGGGTCTGAACCCGGGACCTCCAGCACTCGAGGCGGACACCATACCTCGAGACCACGCAGCCCCCGTGATGGGCAGTGTGGTCAACATCATGCCAGCTGTGTTTACTTCCCCAAACATTTCCTGACAACTACATTCAGCTGGTTTGACCGGGGAAGCAAATCCCTGCCTCCTGGGGGAATCGAACACACAAGCACCAGGCCGGCAGGCCAGCATTCCAGCCAATGCACTACCACAGAAGAACTGAAGAACACTACCACAGAAGAACCGCAAGCTTTAGAGCTGACGGTAAACTTTAGATCGAAGCACAAACGCAGCTGGAGAATTTTTTTTCTTAAAAGTCTTATGTGAATAATGTAAGGGGTGGGAGTTTTGTTTCAATATCAAGGTGAAATAATAACAATATAAGTCTTTTATACGAGGCCATAGTGCAACAGGACATTGCGCTCACAATAACACCAGGACATTATGCTGACAATAACAACAGGACATTACATTGACAATAACATCAGGACAATGGCACAAGTGCAATCTGACATCAGATTCCAGCTTTCGTCGCTCGCTATGGGATGGAAGGACTGACCCCATACCCCCCTGTGCACTCAGACATACAAACATGTGTTGGCCCTAACACTACAACATGTGTTGGCCCTAACACCACAAACATGTGATGGCCCTAACAACCCATAGGAGGTTCTTGCTACGAGGCTTGTCTTCCAGTAAGGGGTGGGAAATTTGTTTCATAATCAGAGAGAATTAATAATAGAAGACTGCATTTAGAGACCACACATAAGGTAACCCTAAACCCATACTGCTCCATCTCCAACACCTACATCAGTAACCCTAAACCAGTACAGCTCCAATCTCCAACACAGGAGTAGATTTTATTCCATGGATACATATGACTACAACATGCTGTAACAGCCTGTAATCAGGGGAGACATTTTGCTGCACATCTACCTTATCACACAGTACATGACATCTGTTATTCCATACTGTATTACAGCTGTATCTTACCACATACTGTATTACAGCTGTATCTTGTTACATAGGATATCACCTCTCTAACTTATCACAAAGCTTGACGCTTAGAGGAAAGCGAGACGTGCATATAATCAGATTGCTACTGGTACTATTGGGATTGGAACTCTTCGCTGGCTTCTGAAGATGGGGACGGAGCGCTTATGGGAATGCCCCGAATGCTGTGATGTCGGTTCCTAGATCAATCAATCAAGTATAGCACTTCTCTAACTTATCACATAGTACAGCCCACCTCTAACTGTAAAATCAACACTTGAGGTAATCCAGTCTGAGACAATTGCCAGTACTATCTGAACTAGGCAGCCAGCGTAAGGTCACCATACAGTGGATACCATCTCACCCAGAAATGAGAGAGCTGATCAACTAGCCAAGGAAGGAGCAACAGACAACCTGATGTGCCAGTTACATACCACCAAAAGAAAACAATTATCAAATCAATCAGAAAGCCACCAACACCAGCTTAAAATGATTAGCACTTTATGGACAGACCTGAACAAATCATTATTCTGCACCTCAGACCAGGACACAGTAGATTACGCAACCACATGTATACAAAATTCAAGATTGGTGAAACAGCCATGTGGACATGTGGATTGGCGTCGCAGATAGCAAATCACATATTACAAGAATGTACAAAATGCAACATCAGACAAACCTTCTAACCGGGAAGGTTAACCCGGTCAACAAATGCCCGCAGAAGTCGGATGTGTCGGCCTAATGGCGCAAGAACGCAGCTCTGCTGTAAACAGGCACAACGCAATCACATCCGGAAAAAAAAACTCCGGATGAACGAAGAAGGAGAAGACAAACCTTCTGGCCTAGATAGACAACAGTGGAAGATAAACTCTGTTGACCACAGAGTGAACTACACAAGACAGTGAAGTACATACAAAAGACAACATTTCAGTGAACAAAACAAAAAGAAGAAACATTAACTTATAACAGAGCAAATGACACCTCTAACTGATCACAGTATATTATACCCTGTAACCATACGCATTCTTGCATAGAGTACTCACTAGTCCATATATTCTCTGCAGCTCATGGCTTAAGTGTTCACGTCTGTTTTCCCAAGCTTGCGGTTGCACATAAATACTCCCATCAGAACCAATGAATGTAGGAACCACTGTGATCTTAACGTTCAGCTGAGGCAACGGGTACGGCGGCAGACTTAATGTGTCACCCTGGAATCAAAAACACAATATACAAACAATCAGTAAATACCATCTGGCATATACTAGTAGCAACCATGTCAGTATAACTTCAACTTCCTGACTGCAAGTTCAGAGTTCATGCTTTAACGGATGTTCTTGACAAGCCGCTTGCCATTCTGTGGAGAATGGGTGGAAACATAGTGCAATGAAGCAGTCCCTCTAGACCAGGGGTTCTCAACCTTTTTTAGCCCGTGCCCCCGTTCACCACATTTTCAGAACGTCATCCCCCCCCCCCCCTCTTTTCGTATTTCCTACCTAAAAATTCGGCCAGTGCCCCCCTTCACCATATTTTCAGAACGTCACTCCCCCTTTCGTATTTCTTACCTAAAAATCCCGCCCACGCCCCTACACAGTATATGTAATAATGGAAGCTAAATTTAATAGCACATACTAAAACAAGTCTAGACGTCCACATAAAACATGATTTGTGGTTCTACTTACTTTATAAATTGAATTTTAGAAGCGTGAGACATACAGAACCGTACAGTATAAAGGGAAAAACAATATCAAGTAATCGGTTCTTGTATTAACACGATTTTGAAATAATATTAATTCCTCTGTCTCTGTGGTGAAGTGGTCAAGCCGTTTGACTCGTGCTCCGAAGGTTGTGGGTTCGATTCCGGGCCGCGTCCTTCGGTTTACGAGTTGAATGTTTCAGAGACTCCTGTGGGCCGTCGCTAAAAGCTACGGAGTTCGTGCTTTGTGCGACGCTTTCCGTGCTGCGGAAAGGGACCGAGCCATATGGGATAAAACCCGGTGCAATGAAGTCGACCCTGTCGACTTTTAAGCGACTTTTTATACTACACACAGATATATCTTTCTTTCTACACACACAGACATATCTTTCTGTCTACACACATACACAGACATCTCTGTCTATCTACACACAGGATACCTTGTGTGATTCTATTCTGTCCAATACACTCTCTACAACTGACTCTTGCTTTGTAGGCACACTTTTAGTCATCTGAGAATTATTTGTGTTATTGACGGGCAGTAAATTCTGGTTGAAGTCTCCAAGCTGTGGCTGGTCTTGGCTGTGACTTTCTGGCTGATGTTCATTCTGAAAATTAAACAATTCACATGACACTAGTACACATGACACTCGTACAAGACCATCAACAATTATTTGTATAATCATTACTGCAAAACCAATCATAATTTCCCACATAGTAAGGATTGAATGTCATAAAACAAGACTAAAACAACATTTCAAAACACTGCCTTTCTTATCTTGTGCCTCTTGTACCTTGCGGTGTCGAAGTGAAACATAAACAGCGGGAGAGTGCCTATTTATGGGCTTCATATACCGAGATTCCCATGGACTGTTATTCCCACCGTCCATCACTTACATGGTCAACCCCTTTGGTTCCATTTAGTCTGTACATCATTGCTTGTTGTGGTATACTGTTGATTGGTAGCCTAGTTATATGGCCAAACCATTAAACCTGCTGCTTTCTAGTGAAATCTAGCACTGCTATAACCCTCACTTTATTCCTGATGTAATCATTTCTGATTTTCTTTACACTGACAATAAAAAATGTAAGCAGTGTACCACAGGATACCCCAACATTCACACATCAAAAGGTACACTGACAAGAAAATGTAATCATTTTGAGACTTTGCAGGGGTACACATACATTGGTGCCATCTTCACAACCAGCTGCAAACTGATACTGCTGACAAATGCCCTTGTTGCGGTGCAACCTCCTGGCGCTTGCACCAATACTCGTTCCGTGTGTTATACAGAGGATATAATCCAGAGGAACAGAAAGAGTATGTGAAAGAAACAGCTACAAGACAACTACATCACACAGGCATGTAAGAAACAACTACATTACACAGGCATGTAAGAAACAACTACATCACACAGGCATGTAAGAAACAACTATACCACACAGACATGTAAGAAACAACTACATCACACAGGCATGTAAGAAACAACTACATTACACAGGCATGCAAGAAACAACTGCATCACACAGACTGTAAGAAACAACTATACCACACAGACATGCAAGACATAACTACATCACAGTTCCAAATTGCTGTTTTATAGCCGGGCGCGCAGAGTTGGGGTGAGCGCCCAACCTTGCAAAATACCTCGCGGCATGTATATTCATCACCTCTGGCAGTAAAAGTCCAACTCCTGGCCTTCACGTGGCAGAACTGTTTTAACTAACAGGAGAAGGGGCGGCGCCGTGTTTATGGCGCTGTAAAAAAAAAACCAAAATGCTCTATATATGTATGTATGAACATATATGTGCAGAAATGTATGTACATGCATACATATCTAAACTCGAGTGAGACCAGTCTACTCTAGTAAAGGAAAGGTGCTGTAGATGGAGGCAACCAGCCAGAAAGCGCACCACAGAAATCAATTACTGCAAAACATTATGGCGCTCGCCCAGCTTTGGACCCCCAGGCAAGTGCAGTGCCGGGCCATATGTCTCGAAAGGGTCCAACCAAAACAACTGGAGGTCCTCAGATGTTCTGTGTAGCCAAGGGACCTGAGAATAAAGCATCTGGCCATACTAAACAAAGACTGAAAATAATGCACTGGAATGCGGAGAGAGTCCGCAACAAAACATAGAACTAGAAAACATCTTGGACCTAGAAAAAGTAAGTGTATATTGCTTGCAAGAAACTTACCTCAATGAAAACAGCCTTCAAAATCAGAGGCTACCAGTGTTACCGATCTGACAGAAAGGACAAGCGAAAGGGTGAGATACAGACTCTTGTATAAAATAACATCACTGCTTCCCAAATTGAAGTTTAGAAAATGGATGGGGCCGAGTATCAGACACTTAAACTTAAGATATAAAATACAGATCCCGAAGAAGTCGGATCTGTCGGCCTAACGGCGCAAGAACGCAGCTCTGCTGTAAACAGGCACAATGCAATCACGTCCGGGAAAAAAAAAACTCTGGATGAACGCAAAGAAGAAGAAGAAATACAGATCTATATCTAATCAATTACTACTGTCCAAGCACCGGACACACTACCATTAAAAGAAAAGATGATTGTGTGTGACGATTTCAACAGCCACTCACAGAGCTGGGGCTATGATCACATGGACCAGAGGGGAGACTGGAAGACTGCCAGGACGAGAATAGATTCATCTTGATTAACAAGTTGTCTGACCCACATACCTTCTACTCAAGACCATGGCACACAACTACACCTGACCTGGATTTTCACACACCAGACCTTGAGTGGAATATCAAACGAATTGTTGGGAAACAACTTGGTTGTAGTGACCACCAGCCACTCTTTATAACTAGAAAATAAACTTGTAAATGAAAGCAGCACCCTCTCGAGGTGGAATTACAAGAAAATCATATATATAACATATCTAGAAGAGGCCTTTCTCTCCTGGACCCAGTCGAGAGCGTGCTTCTTGCACAAGGCAATCTGCTCTTTCAACCATGATATGAGTGTGAGCTTTAATCACTCTCACTGGTCCTTGACAGTGGTCATTAAAGAGAGGAAAAGTAGAACAGAAATAGAACTTCATCACCCGGGAAGGTTAACCCGGTCAACAAATGCCCGCAGAGGTTGGATGTGTCGGCCTAACGGCACAAGAACGCAGCTCTGCTGTAAACAGGCACAACGCAGTCACATCCGGAAAACAAAATCCGGATGAACGCAGAAGAAGAAGAAGAACTTCATCAAGGTTGTTCATTGTTGCGCCAGACTTAATTAGTGTGCATCAGGTCACATGTTCTTAACTCGAATGTCTGAAAACTTTTGTTTTGAAAGGATGTAAAAATGAATATCTGTTTAAAAAAAAATATACGATTATATTCAATTTTTAAAATTATTTCTTTTAAAATATAAGATCATATGCTGTATTTCAATCCACTCAGCTTGCCATTGAAAATTGTCCCATGTCCTATGCTTGGCCAGTGTGCTGTACAATAGAAACATCTCAGATGTACCAGTTAGGGTTTCAGACTAAGTACTGGATACAGGTCACCGTGTGAATAATATAATGTTCTAGAGACTGCCTGGCTGTCTCCGACAGACTAGCCCAGGGAACTACTTACTGTGTAGATGAATCGCTGGAACAGGATGGGTCCAGGGCTATCAGGTGTTACTGGGTCAGACTCTTTCCTTGCCGGCATGGCCAGCCCATTTCTGATGATCGCCTTCCGCATGGAGTGGTACTTCCGACTCTTTGGTTCAAAAGCAGTCTCAGGAATTTCCTCTTCCATGATGAGGTCAACGGGTAATCCCATCTCCGTGGGATCTCCCTCTTGTTTGATGTACAATTTTCTAAAGAGACGAAGTGAAGCAGGGGGTTTGAGCAGTTGTTGAAGATATCCAAACTCAGAGTATTTAACATTTGATTAGTGCTACTGTGTAGATCACAAACATGAAGAATGACTGAATAGATTACTAATACAGTTACTTGCATATCCTTTACAGGATGTCGCAGTTAACCCAGGCATTTTGTGATTTATTGACAAGTTTACGTTCAGTAGTTTGCCACTGCTTCCTGAACACTGTTTTCTGAAAACCAACGCAATGCCAAATCGCCCACAGCTGTATTTCGAACGCAGTATGCCGAGTTATGGATTCTGTCCGTTTACCCCTTTGCCCCAGGGCCAGCCCTAATAAATTACCACACACAAAAAATGAACTGGTGCCTGCCTAGAACAGGAACAAAAGGGGATGTCAGAGTCACCAACGTGGAGCTCGCGGAGAAAACAGTCAGAGTCACCTATCAGAGTTACTCTAAACATGAGCTTGATGTTACCAATAATGACCTGAAATACTCTAAAAATTAGCTTGATGTAAGGTATCTGTTGAGCTCATTGACAAAGAGTTACACAGGAGCTTGGTCCCTTCATAAGGTCGAAGTATCTTATTGTCTGTGGTAAGGTTTTCGTTTACTTTAGTCCCTTGTCTTGATTTCTCCTTGTCATCTAAATAACCACATCTCACAAGCTTCAGTGTTTCTGTCACTGTCCATTCACTGCCCATATTTCTGCCACACTGTCCATTCACTGCCCATATTTCTGCCACACTATTCATTCACTGCCCATGTTTCTGCCACACTGTCCATTCACTGCCCATGTTTCTGCCACACTATTCATTCACTGCCCATGTTTCAGCCACACTATTCATTCACTGCCCATGTTTCTGCCACTGTTCATTCACTGCCCATGTTTCTGCACCATACAATAGTGGAGATGAAATGAACACATGATGACAGTCAATGGGAAGAAGTATATTTATCTCACCTGTCTTTCATCACAGTAGCCATGAACTCAATAGCCGTTTGTGACCACTTATTGACATCCATCGAACCAGCGGGTAGCAAGTTAGCCAGGTGACACCTATCACAGAAACAATACATATTGAATATGTCTGGATACTGACTAAATTAAATCATCTTCAACAAATTTGAAGCCTTGCATTAATGATCTGATTTGATTCTCCTCATATTCCACTAGTGGTTATGGCTCTGTCGGCACCGGAGAGAATCACAGGGTGTCTATATTTCAGAATAATATTCTGATTTAATATTTTGGGTAGACTTTCTTTGAATAGTCCAGTAAGGGGTTGTGTTGGGAAGTTTTAAAGATGTGGTTTTACAGACTAGTGAGAAATTATGTATGTGAAAGTTTCAGAGAGTGGTTTTACCGACTAGTGAGGGATTCTGTGTGTGGAAGTTTCAGAGAGTGGTTTTACAGACTAATGATGAGAACACCAAGAAAACTGTTCATATCTTAATACCATATTCTCATTTTTGATATACTTCAACACCCTATTCTCATTTTTATATTTACTTTTAACATATTATTATTATTACTACTGGTTCTCTTTAACACCCTATTCTCATATCTGATGTAACTTCCACTTCCTCATTTGCACTCAGATCGCCAAGTTAATGTCCTCAATAAAAGCAGCAGTCAGTTCCAGGATCATGACGCTCCTGACAGCTTTTGTGGACTGACACTGGCCACTGCCATATTTGTTTACGTTATTGTTGTCAGTTAGACAGGGCTACAGAAGGCGACTGACCGCAATGGGATATTGCCACACAACCAAACTTTCTTCACAGAAAAAAAAGCAGCAATACATCTAATGAAGAACACTTGGTGTAATGGATCTCTGTCTATGTATGTTAGAAAATGTGTTAGGAAAGTACAAGATGCCCAGAACTCCATGGCTGACTCGGAACACCAATATACAATGCACAAAGCAAATTACAAAAATACAGTCAGGAAACTATCCGCATCAGAGAAGACAATCGTCTTTGTGTGGCCATATAATGGGGAGAATCTGGAGCTCCAACAACCAAGAAAACTGAAAGTGTTATAAACAGAAGACTCAACATATAACCAGAAAGAGTGAAAGTGTTATAAATGTGTTATAAATAGAGGACTTGATTTACAACCAGGAAGAGTGAAAGTGTTATAGAGGACTTGATTTACAACCAGGAAGAGTGAAAGTGTTATAAATAGAAGACTTGATTTACAACCAGGAAGAGTGAAAGTGTTATAAATAGAGGACTTGACATCGGCAAATGAAGAAAGTGCTGAATGGTTAACAAAGTGACACAGAAGATTATCAGAGATCAAACATATCAACAACCCAGAGGACATATGGTTGTGGAGGGACGTGATCACCTATGCCACCTGTTCATGACCCATCATTATGATCTTCTTTATGCTGTGAAGCTTGAGCTGAATTGAGCCAAGAACCAACCTCACCACGCTGGGCATATTCCCATACACGCTTCACCCCCACCTTCAACACACCAGCGAAGAGTCCCAATACAGACCATACCAAAGGTTAGAGCACATCTGTCCAACCATGTGACCATGATGTTATTTCCACCTGTGCCCACATAATCAATCATTGCATGTCCGAGATATGAGACATTCTTTATCAACAGTACCTAATGTCCATGCTACAGCATTAACCCATGATATCAACACGCCAACCAGCTGTAAACTAACGACCTGACAAAATGACATGTGCTAAGGCTGACAGTAGTGAAATAGCCTACCTGGCAGCAGCACAGGGCATTCTCTTGCCAAACTCTGGCGGTAGAAGTCGCAGGTTTGACTTGTTCACCACATCAATGTTTCCAAAGTCCACGTACTCCACTTCAAATTCATCCTCGCTGACTTTACTCACGATGTTAGCTCGGTACCACAGTTCATCAAAAGTGAATCTGAACAAAAGCACTGAAGTTATTTTATCATGCTCACCCCACTCCACCAACTCAGGAAACTTTTCATTAATAAAATAATAAAACAACACAAAACATCTAAAATAATGAACAGATAACATTTATGAGCTTAGATATTTATAATCTCAGATATTTCTAAGGGTTGTGATATACCAATTATAGTTGTGTCAGACCATGAGATGGTTGTGATACCATGACATGGTTGTGTGATACTATGACTGGTATTATTTTCCTCACATCTCTGCTGCTATCAGACACTTCTCAGCTCATCTGCTTCACTGTCCAGATCTCACATTTATACAACAGTGTAAACACTACATAGAATGAAGCGAACAGATCTGTCCAGATCTCACATTTACACTAGTGTAGACACTAAACCCTCTGAGATTATGTAACTCTGTATTTATTGCAATCCCAAAGAAATCAGGAGCCTTGGAATGTGATCAACATCGATCAATTAGTATAATGAGTCACATCACAAAGATTTTGCTACGAATTATCATGCAAAGAGTGAGGAAGAAAATACAACCTGAAATAGGGGAAGAACAATGTGGGTTTGTAGAAGGAAAGGGTACAGTAAATGCTGTGTATATGCTGCGAACAGTTATTGAACGTGCTATAGAAGTAAACAAGGATATTCATCTTTGCTTTATTGACTACACGAAGGCTTTTGATAGAGTTAGACATGTCAACATGGTGGATATGCTTGCAGATCTACAAATTGATGGGAAAGACATTAGACTTATAAAAAACATATATTGGAAACAACAAGCTGTCATAAGGATTGATAATGAAGTGGAACAATATCAGCCTATTAAGAGGTATTAGGCAGGGATGTCTAATGTCTCCAGATCTTTTTTCCCTATACAGTGAAAATATTTTCAGAAATGTAGAAGATATAAACGGAATCAGCATTGGAGGAAGAAACATCAATAACATTAGATATGCAGATAATACAGTATTGATTGCAGACAATGTGCAGGATCTGCAACAATTAGTAGATGCGGTTGTTGTACACAGTGAGCAACTGGGGTTAGAATTATATTGTAAAAAGACACAGATTATGGTCGTCACTAGGAATAACGAAGTACCACAATGTAATATACAAGTAAATGGGAATATTCTTCAACAAGTGAATCGGTACAATTATCTCGGAACAGTCATAACATCTGATGGGAGACGCCTTGAAGAGATTAGAACAAGAATCGCCATGGCGAAAGTAGTCTTTAGCAAGATGAAAAACATTCTGACCAATAAAAAGATGTCACAAACAATAGATTGCACGATTTATTGCCTGGCATATTTCGCTGCATCTCGTCAGGTACATACTGCAGAAATCACACAACTTACGTGAATTAATTAGATAAATCCTTCAAACTGAAATATACACATGTTCGCACAGTAATGTCGATTGTCTACCACGGTAATTTTAAACTGACTAACATGTCTTTCTGCTTACACAAGGATGGCTTACGAAGGTTGATAAGTATAGCTTCAGCAAACTTTAACAATCGACTACTTTGTGTGTTGAACAACACACGGAAGGCACTGTCTCTTTCAACCACGTGAGCAGTCTCGAGCACGTGTCTCCCGACCGATGAAGCCAGACTTTTCCGGTGTGTCGGCCTGCCTAGGCTACCATCTTCTGTGTGTAGTATTTTGTCCAACCAATTCGGAATATGTTCCGAAACCCTGCAATGTAACTGTCGCTCAGTTCTGCCTATGTAGATGGCCTCGCATCTGCATGTAAATTGGTAAATACAATTTGATTTGGCGTACAAAGCTACAGGTTCTTTTACTGCTGGGACTGGGATCGGTGTGTTTCGGTACCTGATGACTAGAGTTGCAGCACAGAACAATGGCAACAGCTCCTTCAACTAAACATTTATAAACATGCATAAATCCACACTAATGAGGACAAAGTATAAAACAGGGACTCACATGGCAGCACAGAAGTCATTGACTGCCCAGCTGTGGGACGGAGGCAGGCTGGGAGTTGCTGAACACCTTCCTGCATGTCCTTCATTAATTGCAGCAGATCACCCTGAGCTTCAGTGACCTAGTAAAAATGGTTACAGGTGGGGAAATATCACGTGGCTACTCTTCCGAGAATTCACGATATCAGAGGTCTTGATTTCATTTGACCAAAGGCAACAAAATGACGAAGGTACAGATCAGTGTTTCAGGTGACAGAAAGTTGATACATAAGTTCATTGTGGTGACAGAAAGTTGATGCATGTGTCCATTAAGGTCAAATCAGGTCAGTTATCTTCATAATGAAGGTTCACTGGAACTGATCTAATCACTTCGTCAAGCCCAATATTTATCTGTTGAGCTTCACTTCCTGAACTGATTCAGCGCCAAACAAAAAGTCAGGTTTGGACCAAACATGGCACATGATCAAATGAACAAGTATCATAATGTAAACTTCCATTCACTTAGCAATGAAACTGCGGAAGATACAATGAAGGAAAATAAATAACAAGAAACCCTTGTATAGCGATATAACGCCCTTCTGAACAAATGGAACAGTCCCATTTAGCAATATATTATCCTTTGGCACTGAATCAGATAACTGTCATCATCATCATCATGTGCCATACCGGTAAGCATGGGCGGTCATGTTTCACCATCTCACACAATCACCAGAGTCATGGATCAGCTCCGTGTTCTTGTCTTGACCATGCCATGTGATCGAGCCATCCAGATATTGACTTTCTCCCCTCCCCTCCCCCGTTCTTTTCCCCTCAATCTTGCTAGTTGTCACCAGGTTATCTAGTTTATTTCTTTGTATAACGTGCCCAAAAAATTGTAACTGTCTACATCCAATCCTCTTAATCAGTTTACGGTTTTCATTTGCTTCTTGTAGGACTTGCTCGTTGGTTTTTCTGTCTGTCCATGGTATTTTTTGCATTTTCCTCAGAAACCACATATCCACTGCCATTAGATGTTTTTCAGCTTGACTGCTCATTGTCCACACTTCACATCCATACAAAAGTACAGGTTCTATGTAGCACTTCAACACTATATTCCTCATTGCATTTTACTTTTTATTGGTCGATATGTTTTCCACCTTACAAAAAGCTACCTTTGCCGTAGCGATTCTTGTTCTAATCTCATCAAGGCACCGCCCATCAGATGTTATGACTTCCAGGATAGTTGTACCGATTCACTTGTGTAAGAATAGTCCCATTTATCTGTATATTATATTGTATACTTCTTTCTTCCTAGTGACGACTGTCATTCTGGCTTTCCTAATCCTTCCTTCATCCTGTCCTTTACCCTCCTTGGGGCATAGGCCTTTAACTCATTCACCCCAAGCCGTACTATTCTTTGCTATCCTAAGCTGCTCTCCCCATGTCCTCCTCATATCATTTATTCCTTTCTCTACTTATCTTCTTCGTGTGTTTTTATTTTCCTTTATTTCATTAGCCCTGTCAGTTTCAGACAAGATAGTGTCTATTTATGCTATTCTCAGGTTTTCTCAATGTATTCATTATCCAGCACCAGCATTTTGTCCTAAATTTTAATTCACTGCAATTTGTTTAGTTTCCATGTGCTCGACGTTGGTGAGTCTAGCATTTACTGTAGCCTTATTCTGCGCAAGCACCGATGAATGAATGTTTGTAGTTTCTTGGTTAATTGTGACAGTCGCTCTCCGTGTTCCTTATCCATACAGCAGTACTGATTTAGCATTGGAGATAAGTCTGAGAATGGAGGTGGTTACTGCAGCTGGTTGGAGGACAAACTATATAGATATTCTGACTGTAACTGATACACAAGGCATGCTGACAAAAGTGAAGACTGGCATGCTTCGTGCAAACTAGCATGCATCGATTCAGAGGTAGCGGGTTGTGCTGGATTTCTGCAGGACACTGGTGTGGTTGGAAACAAACAGGCAGATAGACTGGCTGGTACCGCATTATTAAGGACTGATTAGATGCTTGATAAAGCAGATGTGGTGAAGACTCGCTCGGAGCATGTGAATAATGCAGAAGAACAGATAGACTATCATGGTTTAAAGAGAATGCTGTAGCAGAAAGGGGTGGTCAGGGGATTGGGTCGACAATTGTCACTCAAGAGGTAAAGCAAGACGGGCATATGAGATTTCAATGGGCACCATTAGCATTGGAAATCTCTGCTGGCTGTTCTTCTTCTTCTTTCGTTCGCTTGAAATATATCTATATCTGCAATGTCGTCTCTTGCATGAATTGAACTGTTTTTTTCAGTTCACACAGTGGTCCATAGAGTTTATCTTCCACTGTCGTCTCTCTAGGCCAGAAGGTTTGCCTAGATATGTTATATTTTGGGCAGTCTTGGAGTATGTGCTCTGCTGTCTGCGACGCCAATCCACATGGGCACATGGCTGTTTCACCAATCTTGAATTTTGTATACATGTGGTTGCGTAATCTATTGTGTCCTGTTCTGAGGCGCAGAATAATGACTTGTTCTGGTCTGTCCATAATGTGGTAGTCGTCTTGAGTCAGGTTTGGTGGCCTTCTGACTGATTTGATAATTCTTTTCTTTTGGTGGTATGTAACGGGCACATCAGGCTGTTCTTCTTTGGCTCCTTCCTTAGCCTAATTGATCAGCTCTGTCGTTTCCGGGTACTCCACAGTGGGATGGTATCCACTGTATGGTGACCTTATGCTGACTGCTAAGTTCAGAAAGTTGTGTCCTTAGTACTGGCAATTTCCCAGAAAGGAGCGCCTCGAGTACTGATTTTGCATCTGTCAGTAGCACCACAGGTTGTGTACCATTGCTGTTATTTAGTAATTCTCTGTTGCTATCTTGATTGCCTCAATTTCGGCATCATAGTCATGGCAGTACTTTCCTGTCGGTACTCTGGCTGTGTCCCTAGTATTATTTGGGTATTCTATGTACATTCCCGCTCCTCCATTTCGAACAGCATTTTGTGCTGACCCATCTGTGTAGACTCGGATCCAGAGGTCCTGTGGGTATTCTTCATCAAGGAAGCTGAGAGTGGCTGTTCTGCGCTGCACACTGTTCTGTTCTTCCTTGTCAAATATTCCTCTCAACTTTTGTCTGGATTTGTAACGATAGTCTATGCTCATCTTTCCATGGAGTTCGCTCTGGAATAGTTGTTAGGGGGATACCAACTGTGGGCAGATCGGTGGTTTCTCTACAGCGTCGTTTGGCCTGGTGGATAAAACTACTTCTTTTCAACCGCCCCATAGCTAGGTTTTCAAATCTGTTCTTCATAGGGTGGCCTGGCAAGCTGAGGAACTTTTCCTTTCTGCTTGTATTAGCGTTTTCGTATCTCTGCGCTCATTCAGTGCCTGTGTCCTCCCCATCTTCTCCATTTCCACTATAGGGGTTGATCTCATCCCTCCTGTGGTGACTCTAAGTGCTTGATTTTGCACCTTGTCCAGCTCTTGTAGTGTGGTTTTTGATGCTGAACACCACGCAGTTGACCCATATTCCAGGTGTGGTCGTATGCTCTGTTGGTAAACTTTGTTAAGTATTTTCGTACTGGCTCCCCATGTGGTTCCACTTAGCTTTCTCAGAATGGCTATTTTCCTTCTGGCTTTAGCTACTGATTTGTTGATGTGCTTTCTCCATGTCAGCCTGCCATCAAATGTTACTCCAAGGTATGTTGGTTTCTTTATCTTCTCGTAGGGGCGTTCCATTTACCTGGATGATCCCTGCCTTTTGTTTTGGAGAGAGGGTAAATAGGGTGGTGCTGCACTTGTCAGTGTTTATGCTAACACACCATCTATTTGCCCATGCAACATATGTATCTACAGCTCTTTGTAGCAATCTGGTGGCCACTGATGCATATTCATTTGTTCTCCATAGAAGCAGGTCATCGGCGTACATTGCCGCTTTAATTCCATGCGGTAGGTGAGCAACAAGATCATTGATTGCTGGCTGTTGAAGTGAGGACTGAGCGCTTATGGGAATGCCTCAAGTGCAGTGATGCTGGTTCTTGACTCAACTCATTAGAGTTAAATATTCGTTAAATTTGACTCCCACAAATGTTGAAAGCTTCTCTTGTCATTTTAATATCTTAATCTATTACCCCACCTGTGTCAACATTCCTACCTAACTAGGTGTATGATTACGCTACCACACAAAACACAGCAATGTTGGATATTCACTTGTTATATGTTGTTTTTATTCTCATTGCAGTGTCAGCAGTCAACATACAGTTGGATACCACACGACAGCTGAGCCTCACTTCCATATGTTGATCCTCTTCACCGCAGGCTGTGCCTTCAGGGCCTAGGTAATAGCCATTTATCGGTGGCCCACGAGGATATGTGGCAGAAGTCTTACGTGGCATTTCATAAAATCAGCATTGAGTCCATTGGAGCATGCAAAGAGCCACACGCTATCCCTTTGTATGCCACACAACGGCTTGTACTTTCCCCACAAGCCTCTGATTGATATGACACCAAATATGATACAATGTGTAGTAAAGACAAACATACGAAGGATGAAATGTCAGAAGATATCACAAATAAAAACATACAAAGGATAAAATGTCAGAAGATATCACAAATAAAAACATACAAAGGATGAAATGTCAGAAGATATCACAAATAAAAACATACCTGAACATAGAACTCTGAAGGTGATATGTAGTTGCTGATGAACACTTCAATATAGCTGGTCTCCAACTTCTGAGATGGGGTGGAAGCATCAATGTTTAGAACTTTCTGAAGATCCTGCTGAGCCCTCACTTTCTCCTCTGTCGGCTTTTTGTTCTGGACTTTCTGCCCTCCAGATGTGTCCTTACGAAGCTCGGTTTTTTTATTTGCTGAAGATGCTACAGATGTTTTCTTCAATACTGTCTGCGATGAGCTAGTTTCTGACACTGTTCTCTTTGAAGAGTTTGTGTAAGTTGAGGTTCTGCTCTGAGACTCTGTTAGCGATGAAACAGCTGTAGCTTCTTTGGAATTACCCCTGTTGTCATCACCATTAGCTGCTGTCAACTTGACGTCACCTGAACTAGTCTCCTGAACACTGCTGACTGATGACGGACCAGTGCTCTGAGCAAAGCCTAGATCTACAAGAACCTCATTAACACTGTGTGGGTCCGAGTGGCCTGGACCGTCATCCAACCACAGAACAATATGAGTACTCTCAGAGCTCCTTAGAAATAGAGAATGCAAATATGTCATGGTGAATATTAAATCTGTAAATATTAAATGTGTTCATGGAATTAACTGCCATGGACTTATATACAACAGCTCTCCCTAAGCAATCCCACTTATGTGATATATAATACAACATGTCTGCTTCCATATTAACAACTTGAAGCCATAGCTATGACAACCCTACTTCCTATTTTCCAAAGTTTGGTAAACCTCCTTGTTGTTTGCCACTGAATCTGTGAAGTGACAACTAATGACGTGGTGAAGGGGTTACAGACGCAGTTCGCAACCTCATGTTCGAAACACAGAAGTGGGCGATCTGACAACAGACCGCCTTGTGTTGGGATTTTTATATAATGGTATGGGAGCCGGTCGTTCAGAGAGCAATGGTAAACTACTGAACGTAAACTTGCCCAGAGATCACAAAGTCAAAATATGCCGGGGGAGGGGGGTGACTGCAATGTCGTATAAAAGACACGCAACTAACTAATGACACAGGTAAAATCATGAACATGTAACAGAGGGGACACAGGAAATGTCATGAAAACACAGACCATGCTAGTTTCAACATGCTGTTAGCTAAACTGTAACATCACCAATCAGCATCCATGGCCTTCTTTCTCCCTTTGCTAGGAGAGACCAAGAGTTGATAAGCTTGTCTGATGATAAAACCATTCCATCAAACTTGTTTCCCAGGATTTTCCGTGTCAGTTTGAAGAATGCTGGGAACCTGCTTTCTCTAGATCATCTAAACCACAATATGCATGTTTTTTGTTTAACAAAGAATAATGTATACAATTACAAAAATAAACAAACTGACAACAGATGGCCGCATGATGTAACTACTCCTACTGTTTCAACACTGAATCAAGACACATGTCAATATCTGCAATCTTCAGATAAGAAGCTGTGCAAATTGTAGTTGTCAAGATTTCTAAACAAACATTAACAACAATGCATGCTTGCATACACACACACAACTACACATTTTTTTCCTCAGGTTTTGAAACAATATTGATGTTTCAGTGGTAATTACTCAAGGTCAACAGACTAGTGTTTGAGGCTAATATGTTGGGATCATTTTTATCTTATTTTTTTAAATTTTTTATTTTAGGAGGCCTGGTGTTCCTTGCCAGTGAGAAGTCCTGATCGTTCGGGTCCACATCGATTGACGGACGTCAGTCGCGGCAATTGGGCAATCTTGAGCCCAATGAGTTTACGATGGTCACCCTAGTCTACGATGGGTGACGTTGTAATATTCTGTTATGATAATTTGGCGTGTCCAGCGTGGTTACACACCCGCTTCACACACCAGTGATCTGGGGATTGTTTCCGGATCCGGTCAGGGATATGCACTACTGACAAGCTCAAACGAGAGCGAAACTCGAGTATAGTGTTTCCATATTGACGTGGATAGGCCTTAGGTTCATACCAGGATGCGATCAGCGTTGCCAGTAGTGGGTTGTGCTCAATATTTAAATTTCAAATCCCGAAACAACCAAATAATCAATCATTTTTATCGACGTTTTCTTTCATATGGCCTTGTTATTTGGTTTAAATATGCTGACCACACACACATATGGCGAAATGGTCAGCATATTTAGTTAGTTAGTTAGTCACGGTTCCAACTTCACAGCAATGGGTCGTCCCCATTATGCTCCGTTCCTGTGCCAGTGAATATCACATAAAACGCTCAGGAGTCTCGACAAACAACAGCCCGCACAGATACACTGTGCATAATGCCGCCGCCAGAATGTCAACACAATAGTCCCCCACGAAACATCCAGTTTATCTCTGATGGAATCGGCAGTCATTTTCCCATCTGGATGTTTCCTAGATGTTCACCCACACAGTCCACGAAATACAGTTCATCATCGATGGCAGTGGCAGTCAACCAGAAGCCCAGCAGCCACGCATTTCTGCATAAGGCAAAAACCGGTCAACTCTGGGACATAGCCAGCTGCCATTGCTCCGAACATGTAGTCACGTTCCAAAAAAAAAAAACCTCAGGCAGATTTAAAAGCATTTCACACGAAACTCACAGAGTCGCGCCACGCACTCACTCAGTAGCAGGGCGACGGAACCATAGCCTCCTTAGTCGCCTCTTATGACATGCGTGGTAGGCTACAGTGTTGCTATTCTTTGCTTCCCTTATGGGTCAGCATATTTAAACTGAATAACAAGGCAAACTAAAAGAAAACATCAATAAAAATGATCCCAACACATTAGCCTCAAGCACTAGCCCCTCAACCTTGAGTTACAAAATAAAATGTAACTAAAACACGATTACCTGAAAAACTTGGCATGCCCTACAGCAGTAGGTAGGTTGTTTGCACACCACAGTTTGGCCTCATCCGACCAATGACCGGTCGGTCCGTCAGCTGGACAAACATCCAGGAGCTGGCAGGGGATGGCCTGGAAGCAACAAGGGCAATGTCTAATGAAGGTTGCTTGAGAAAATATATGACAACGTAAAACATTCAACATAAAGCTTGTTAGTCCCTGCTGGAAGAGCATGCTTGGCTGCCAAGGCTGGCAGGTAGTAACAGTCCACCTTATCTAGTCTCTGTGTGCTTCCGTGAGTCTCCATGGTGAAGTGGTCAAGCCATCTGACTCGGGCTCCGAAGGTTGTGGGTTCAATTCCTGGCCGAGTCCTTTGGTTCACGAGTGCATTTTTTCAGAGATCCCTGAGGGTCGTCACTAGAGCTACGGAGTTTGTACTTTGTGTGGCGTTTTCCGCGCTGCGGAAAGAGTCTAAGCCACATGGAATTAAAACCTGGTGCAGTCAAGTCGACCCTGTCGACTTTTTAAGCGACTTTTTTTAAACAGTCCACCTGATGGGGCTAACATACCAGGTCAGTGGCAAGCTGGCGGGGACACAAGTCATATTTTGAAGAAGTTTTTGTTAGCCGAATGTCCTTTACAGGACATCACAGTCAACCCCAGCATATTTTGGCTGTTTGTGATTTATGAGCAAGGTTATGTTCAGTAGTTTGCCATTGCTTGCTGAGTGACTGACATTCATACCATTGTTAAAAATCAACACAAGACAGTCTGCTGCCAAGTCGTCTGCAGCCAATTTCGAATATGGTATATGGGGTTATGAATTGTGCTTACTACCCCTGTGCACAGACACTGACATCATACGTAAAGATACACCAACAAATCAAAAAATGCTCTCTCTCTCTCTGTTTCAAACAAAACATCTGTATTCTAGTGCATAGTATGTTAGAAAAACAATCAATTCACCATGGCCGAGAAAGAATGTGTTACAGAAAGTGACCAGAGGATCTGGCCAATGCTCAGCACTCCAAGGAATGGCCAGATAAACACAATCAGATTGCAATTGATATCATTAGTGGTGGGACTCATTGTTGCGGTTTCAGTTCTCGGCTCAATTTTGAATTATTTTCTTCACAACAAAATATAGTTTAAGCTTGGAGAGTTAACAAAACAAATGTTTCAGCCACCCACAAGACAATACATCGAATGAAAATGGCAACTCCATGGCTGTAAATTGCATGATTTACGATGTACTGTCTGACTGACCCTTGAGGTCATGAGACACAAAACTTTTACCACAACAGTGTAAACAACATGAGGTGGACAACACTAGCAGAAAGATGGAGGGTGCATGGGACACCTGGCAATAAAGTCTGACCTGAATCGGCAATATGATGAAGCTGCTGTGTAGTTTCTTAAGATGATCGTACCCGACAGTTTCAGTGATTCCAAGATCAACAAGCTTGACTGAGACCTGGATATTTCACAGGAAATATAACAAGGTCAATTCAAACAGTTATAATCAAACATTGTTAACAGGCTAATTAGTCCAAAGATTGGTGTTGAAGAAACTGTATCAGGTTCCTCCACAGCCTTCAACTCTCAGCTGTTGAAGTCGCCTGATCAAGTCTCTATACAGCCTTCAACTCTCAGCTGTTGAAGTCGCCTGATCAAGTCTCTATAAGCCTTTAACTCTCAGCTGTTGAAATCGCCTGATCAAGTCTCTATAAGCCTTTAACTCTCAGATGTTGAAGTCGCCTGATCAAGTCTCTATAAGCCTTTAACTCTCAGCTGTTGAAATCGCCTGATCAAGTCTCTAAACAGCCTTCAACTCTCAGCTGTTGAAGTCGCCTGATCAAGTCTCTATAAGCCTTTAACTCTCAGCTGTTGAAATCGCCTGATCAAGTCTCTAAACAGCCTTCAACTCTCAGCTGTTGAAATCGCCTGATCAAGTCTCTAAACAGCCTTCAACTCTCAGCTGTTGAAGTCGCCTGATCAAGTCTCTATAAGCCTTTAACTCTCAGCTGTTGAAATCGCCTGATCAAGTCTCTAAACAGCCTTCAACTCTCAGCTGTTGAAGTCGCCTGATCAAGTCTCTATACAGCCTTTAACTCTCAGCTGTTGAAGTCGCCTGATCAAGTCTCTATACAGCCTTCAACTCTCAGCTGTTGAAATCGCCTGATCAAGTCTCTAAACAGCCTTCAACTCTCAGCTGTTGAAATCGCCTGATCAAGTCTCCATAAGCCTTTAACTCTCAGCTGTTGAAATCGCCTGATCAAGTCTCTATAAGCCTTTAACTCTCAGCTGTTGAAATCGCCTGATCAAGTCTCTAAACAGCCTTCAATTCTCAGCTGTTGAAGTCGCCTGATCAAATTAGCCACTTTAGTAATATTTTCTAAATTACTTTTCAATTATATAACCTGCATAGTTGGATACCCCTTGAACAAAACACACAAATAGAACGGTACCTTATTCAAGTCTGCAGGTCATTTCCTAGCCGAGATGTTAATATTTGTGTGTCAGTTTATCATTTTAATATAAGCATATAGAAAAACACGATTTTGACCTTTTCACTTTTTGTGACCCTACCTACACACTCACACCACTGTTGGTTACACTGGCGCCAAGTGAGATTAACACTGCCGCTCTCTAACTCAAGGACAGATAACTCTGTCAGTTTATATATATAGATATATATATATATATATATATATATATATCTTATATATAAAAGGCAATCTCCGTCTGTATGTCTGTCCTTTAATGCGTTCGCGAACGGTCCATCCGATTGAGATGAAATTTTCTACACGTCTTCCTCTCATTCCCGCGCTGCCAACTGTGATATTTTTTTAGTGTGAAATCGGCTGCTTACTTAACATTATTTAATTTTTCATTATAATTTATATATAGTGAGGGGAATTAACTCTAGAAAAGTTATTTCAAGGGGCATAACTTTTAATAACATTGCTATATAACTTATAGTCATATTGTTGCACCGTTTTCAAAGATTTATAAACTCTTTGTCTATAGTTATGTACCGGCATATGAGTTATAATAAATAATGATACAATCTTTAAGGCATTTTCAAAGTTTTCATAAAAATAATGCATAATATTGTAACTCATCCCTTTATGCTTAAGAAGTTATCTACAGTCAAGCAGGTGATTAAAAACAGTTTTCATTAGAAATAATGGATGGTGTGTGGAAGGACATTCTTTAAAGTTACTTTTTGTTGTTGTATGAATTTAATGAGACGCTACCCGCCAGGAGCTGGGCGAAGCCACGCCGGGTCAGATAGATAAGACAGACCCACCTTTTCGCTGCAGTTATCTACAGGCATATGCGTTATAATCCTCCTCCTCCTACCCTCTTCCTCTCCCCCATCCTCCTCCTCCCAATCACTCCTCTTCCTTCCTCCTCTCTCCTCCTACCCCTCATCCCTCCCTCCTCATCCTCTTCTCTCTACCTCCTCCTCCTCCCTCCCTCCTGCATTCTTCTCCTCCCTCCTCTCCCTCCTCCTAATCACTCCTCCCCCTCCTCCATCCTTCCCCCCTCCTGCGTTCTTCTCCTCCCTCCTCCTAATCACTCCTCCCCCCTCCTACCTCCTCCCCCCTCCTACCTCCCTACTCCCTCCTCCTCCGCCTATCTCTTCCTCCCTCCTCCCAGCTCCTACTCCTCCTTTTTCTTCTTCTGCTGCTGTTGCTGCCGCCACTCCATTTACCCAAGTTAATTGTTGGGAAAGACCTTTCAAGTGCTCTTTCTAATGCTTTTTGTAAGTTGGTCTTCGTTTATCTAAGGTTGTTCTAACTGCAACCAATAAATGATTAGACAGACAGACAGACAGAGAGGGAGGGACAGACAGACAGTAACGGGAACTTATATGACTACTTATATGAATTAAATGAGATGCTCCCCATCAGGGGCTGGGTGAAGCCGGGCCGGGTCAGACAGACAGACAGATAGATAGTCGGGAACGGGAGCTTATATGACTACTTATATGAATTAAATGAGATGCTCAACACCAGGAGCTGGGCGATGCCGGGCAGGGTCAGACAGACAGTCGGTAACGGGAGCTTATATGACTACTTATATGAATTAAATGAGATGCTCCCCACCAGGGACTGGGCGAAGCCGGGCCGGGTCAGACAGACAGACAGACAGTCGGGAACGGGAGCTTATATGACTACTTATATGAATTAAATGAGATGCTCCCCACCAGGGACTGGGCGAAGCCGGGCCGGGTCTGCTAGTATATAATATATATATACGCACACACAGATATATACATCACGTCACGCAGTGATGACATCAGACCATGTGTGCTACCGCGTGCTGTTGTCAACGCGAGGCAGAGATTCATTTTAACGAGAGAATTTGCTTTACAAAGTTATCCAAAAATAATCGACCTCGGTCACATAGAGTGATGGCAATTTACACATAAATACTAGAATGGGTGTTGAATGCAAACATGCATTCATTATCATTTTGTCGCTCTGAATAAACCATAAGAATATTAAATGATCATCGCTTGATTATGACACGGAAATCCGCTATTGTCCCGCCATTGAAATATACCATTACAGCATCATAGCATGCGATCTTAATGATTTCAGTTTGGGATGACCCCGCCAGCTTAAGGCGATGCTAACCTAAAAATATTTAATTCCATAATACTTAATTTCTATGTTCTTTTATGGGATAGGGTTTGATATTAAAGACTGCTGATCGATAAAATATTGTCAAATTGACTTTGCACTTAACGGTTGCTATGGAAACCAAGATAAACAGCGGCCATCTTGAATTTCTTAATGTACCTCTAAAACATTTATTTTTTAATGTACAGGCTAATTCTTTGTTTTATGTGTAAGTAAATAGACCCTTTACAAGTTTAGTAGAATATTTTAATGATATCTCTTAGCAGTTTTTTTTTTCAAAATGTGAAAATGGTAATGACATTTTTCATGACATTTTTTTTTTTTTTTAGTGTAGCACAAAAACTAAAATGTAATTTTGAAGAATAATCTACTCACAATGTAAGCGATATAATAAAGAATATCTCTGCAAAGTTTGAGTGAAATCTAATGAATAGTTTTTAAAACAATTGTACTTATGTATAAAAAACTGGCGAAATGAGAAAACGGGGAAAAACTAATTATTTTTTTGTTTTTTATTACTAATGCATTCTTTTACAGAGAAAAAAAGTGTAAAACTGTATCTTGAGTGTTAAAATTGTCCTGTTGAATATGCAGGACCTCCCTCCAGAGCATGCAGCTCACCTTGTCTCTTCAGTTTGGCCGCTCGTACAGTGTCGCGTCTTTTAGTTTGTTTGTCCTTCTTGTACTTCAGACTATTTCTTACTTGCTTCTGCATCCTAAATGTTCCTAGTCTCTGCATATGCAGGCCTGTAGAAGGTCCAAAAACTGGGCAGTGTCTTGGGCAGCAGCAGCTCCAAAGTTGAACTCTCTTGCTGCAGTTATAACTGCAAACTGAACGCGCTTGCGAGAGGCAAAGTTGTCTTTAGTGCATCGAGCCCATATCAAGCTGTGTAAACACTCATTTGAATTCTGAGTTTGTCCTGACACACATCTACTAAGTAGTTTAGTTTAGTTTGCGCAGTGCTGTTCCAAGGCGTTTACTGACATGGTTGATACACTCCTCTTTGTCTATCTGAATGTCATCCCCATATGGGTTGATCTTGGTAAGTTCCGCAAATGTTTTGGTGTCACCATCAGAAAGTATTGACGTGTAGCGAAGTTTATGACGGGCCACAGACAGTCGCCACAGCACCCTTGCAGCCTTCACCTCCATCATTCCAGCAGATCCTGTGAAATTGTTGTCACAGTTTAGAAGATGTTCTGCCTTCCATGCTGCAAATTCATCTGGTTTGTCCCTGGAAAGTGACTTACCAGTGGTTTCACACACCTGGCAATATGTGGACATAACATGGGCATCTATGCAAAGTCCTGTAAGAACATCCACTGCACAGCCAACTCCAATGTGGGATGTGTGGCCTCTAGTCAGCCAAGTGCCATCAAAGCTGACACTAATATCTAGCACATCATTGTCATGTAGAGTTATGCCTGACTGTTGTGCATGAGCCTGTCGAACATACTTTACGGTTTGAGAAAAAACAGTGTCCTCCAGATCTTCTATCTTTGAATATAGTTTATTCGCTTTGCTGTGAAATGTTTTGTGATGAAGACCTTGCAGGTTCATGTTTTCACAAAAATTGTTGAATGTCGTTGCACCCATCCCACAGACTAATGCTGAATATACTGACTGGCTGTTGACAGCAAAAGATCTATCCCCATCATTACTTCTTGCAGATAGGTATCTTCCACACAAAGCTTCACAACAAGAGCTGTAAACCTCTGCATACACAGCTAATCCCTTGGTTTTCTTGCTGTCAGTTTTCAAAATAAGACTATCATTTTTACAAACTGGACAACATAACAATTTGATTATTGCCTCAATTTCTGAACAATCAACTATTGCTCTATGTTCCCGTTTTTGATATTCATTGTCGTCACCAGAATCATACTTGCTGCTAGTGGATGTTGTGTATTTATACGTATCTCTTTTAAATTGGCTTCGGGTAATAAAAGAATCACTTCCACAACTTTGAGAAGAACACGATAGCACTGATTCATTCAGGTTCACTGTCAAAACACTTGGATTTGGAAGTGGCATGTGCGCACTTTAGCTGGGTCGCTTTCAGTAGTTTCAGAATTGTCTGTATCGTTTACAACGTTCTGATAGGCTTTTCGCTGCTTACCAGCATTTGCGAGGATAAGTCTGAGAGATTACTTACGTTGAGTAGATGACTTTATGTTAAATTTCTTAGAACGAGGCATATTTCAATGCGTGTCAGTCTGTCGTCAACAATGAACTTTCAGCACGTCGCCAGGTGTAAACAACACAAAGCCGCCATTTTGGAAACCCACGTGATCAATTTCAGCCATCGGCGAACGCGGATTGCTAACGATGTTCCATATATGGAAGTTTCCGGAAGATGATAGACACGAATAAACCCGATGTACACAGAAGAGCTTCCGATTAGACGAACTCGTAGTTTTACGAACAGTTACGGAAGTTCACGACCTTTCCAGGGATACCTTACACGAGCGTGTCGTGTTTTCCTGAGATATCGTTGCTAGGATTTGAAAACCGTCAATTTCGCAACAATTTTCAATAATTATACGATTTGACACAGAGGGTGGGTTCAGTAAATTATGAATATTGCATAAAATAACAGTTTTGAAACAAAAACAAGTACAGAATCTGATAGAAGACATGATAATGTGTCTAAAAATGAACTATTCCAAAAATAGCCAAGTTGACCAAAAATCGATGTTTTTACTGCCGCACATCGCCTTAAATAGTTGAAAATTTGACAGTACACAAGGTGCCAGTTAGTCAGTCATGCTTTTCTTCTTGTGCATTCATCCGAAGTTTTTTCAGACGTGATTGCGTTGTGCCCGTTTACAGCAGAGCTGCGTTCTTGCAATGTTAGGCAGACACATCCAACTTCTGCAGGCATTTGTTGACCGGGTTAACCTTCCCAGGTAATAATGCTTTTTATTAGCAACATACGGGCATGTAATTATGATTACTTGACTATTAATCTGGTATTAAACCAGGTTAAATTCAAAATAAGCTATAACAGTATTAAACCGGTTTGGTTCAGTAATCATCTATAATGGTATTTAACTGATTTGCTCCAGCAACAATTTACAATCGTATTACATTTTATAAATAATCTACACTGGCAACTAAGCATCATTATTTAATTTTAATATTAATAATGACCACAAACTGACCGCTTTATGTACAGGACTTGACAGGACTTTGGCTCGATGCCACTGACCGTCGCTCCCTTTGGCAGCACACACCATGTCCACACGAGGGTAGAACAAGGAGTGGATGTTGCTGCTGCGTTCATTGTTGTACATCTCCTGCATAGCCGTATGCATGTTCAAGTAGTAATCATACTCCTCCCCAAGATACACCACCTGAATATCCCACGGAGAGGTGGCATGCAAGACGATAACACCACGTGTTGCACCATTCTTCACTGACATCGCCTGAAAGGAAATGAAAATATAAATTATGGCTGCAACAGTTCTGCTGCCTAGTGACTAAACACAATGGATACTGATTATAGAAGTCGTTTCCCCATATGACCGGTTCCAGGCAAACAGAAATAGGAAAGTTTCCAGCTTATTCTAAGATTGATTGATTGACTGATTTAGGAACCGACATCACAGCATTCAGGACATTCCCATAAGCGCTCCATCCCCATCCTCAGCAGCCAGCGAAGAGTTCCAACACTAATAGTTCCAGTAGCAATCTGATTATATGTCCATCTCGCCTTTCCTCTGAGCGTTGAGCGGCGGCCAGATCCCCTTGTCACTCCTCACTGTCTCATTCTTGCCAGACCATGGTGATCCATTTGCTCCTCCGAGGTGTGCGCGTGCTCCCACAAGGCTGCAACTACGTCTGCCTTGTCATGTATCAATACTCCACCGAGTTCTGCAGAGCCAGCCAATCTGTCCGTCTGTTCATTCCCCAGCACACCGGCATGCCCAGGAGCAAAAATCCAGGCGATAGCTTGCCACCCGTGACCTCCAAAGCGAAGCAAGCCACTGTGCCCGAAGCTTGCCTGTCCTCACCTTCCTCAGCATGCTTTCTGAGTCAGTTACAATCATGATGTGTGTGTGTGTATCATATTCTCCATCCAGTGGAAAGCTGCAATGACCGCCTCCACTTCCATTCTTAAGCTAGATGTTGTGGTATCATATGCCAGGTTCTCCTGCATCAAACGTTGACCAAACGTCGAATCAGTTTATTCTATCTATTCCATTAACTTTAATCGGGGGTAGAAAAATTCAGATGTCATCCCCTTTTTCTCAAAAGCCAACCAAAGACTGAAAATTCAGGCGCTATGGTGACCGTCGCCCTGGATGTTTCTACCCCTGGTCATACTGAAGTGCTTCATACTGCATTTCCATTAACTTATTTATAATAAGGGCATAAAAAAAGACATGAAATACAGAATTCTTCTTGAGGGAAAACAGATACATTTGAAATAAGAACAGGGGTTAGACAGGGATGCATTTTGTCTCCTGTATTCTTCTTAATGCCGGCTTCCTGGCCTAGAAGTTAGTGACTTTTCTCCGTAATCTCGTATACTCTCGTAAGTAACGTGACGACGGTGAGAATCAGCAGTGGTTCGAATCGCGTCGGTAACTTACACGGTATGTGAGCCGGCCGCTCAGAAAGCAATGGCAAAGCTATTAAGCATAATCTTGACAAGAAATCAACAATCAGCTGAAAGATGCTGATGTTGACAGCAATGTCCTGTAAAGGATATGCAAACATTTTATTTATTTATTGTTCTTACTGGGTATAGATGAGTTATGAAGACAATACCTACCGCCTGGAATGGAATCTGACAGAGAAGTTTGACTGTCTGGACTTTGCTGGCGACACTGCCCTCCTGTCCAGCACTTGAAATCAGATGCAAGTTAACCTACATACACTTGGTGGCAGGTCACAACAACTAGGCTTAAATATTCACAGAGGACAGACAAGGAATATGGGGATAAAACAAGCACATGACAACCCAATCCTCCCTGGTGACACTTCACTTCAAGAGATGGAATGTATCTATGCAGGTAGCAATGTAGACATAGATGGGGGAATAGATAAAGATAATACACACACACTCACAAATACAAAAAGCAAAAATAGCTTTCATAGCACCAGGAAATGTGTGTATGTCAAAGGGAATTAAGCTTAGCACCAAGCGTACAATTGTTAATTGTATCGTTACATCAGTACTGCTGTGGTACAAGCTTTGATAAATAGTCTAACTGTGACTTGATAAATAAAGTCTAACTGTGACTTGAAAAATAAAGTCTAACTTTGACTTGAAAAATAAAGTCTAACTGACACAAACCTTGATAAAGTCAACCTTGGGGTATGCGGGTGGGGCGGCTGAGGTGACGGAGGCATCGCTGAATGTCCTAAACCGAGCCAGTTCGAGGAAGATGAGAATGTCCCTGACCGACACATAGTTGTCATCCAAGGCATCGGACACTGGGATGCAGGACAGGTCGACCTCAAACATCGCTCCTTGCGTCTTGATGATGGTCATCATCAGCAACTAGTAGAATGATCATCAAATCACATTATCTTCTTCTCAAGGCAACAAAGTCATCTGGTTTATATATTTGTGGTACAGATTGGCTCTCAGAAATAACAAGAGGGAAAGGCAATGATACTGACTGAATCATGGCAGCAATTTGAGACAACACATTAGTTTCCCCATTCCCTACACATTAAACCAATTTCCCCCATTCCCTGCACATTAAACCAATCTAGGAAACTACAAAGTTGTCACATGAGGAAAATCGCCTGACATGGAAGACACAGCTTGAAACAAATCAAACAAGTGGACATCCAGGAAGGTTAACCCGGTCAACAAATGCCCGCAGAAGTCGGATGTGTCGGCCTAACGGCGCAAGAACGCAGCTCTGCTGTAAACAGGCACAATGCAGTCACATCCGAAAAAAAAAATCTGGATGAACGCAGAAGAAGAAGAAGAAACAAGTGGACATAAAGAATGGCAATCAATAGAAATTTTGTTGGTACACCATGGAAGCAAATGACAATGTTCTCAGGAAGCTACATGCTGGACAAGTGAGGTCTGTCCTTGAATATGGCATCACAACTTTGATAACAGCAGCCTTATCAAACTGATAAAAGGGGGTTATCATGGCTGAATGGATAAGAACGTGTGTTTTAAACATCCGGTGTGCTGATGCCGAGGTAAGGGGTTCAACCCCTACACCGGACAATTGGACTAAAATGTTGACCTCTCATCCTTGACATGGGGGCGTAAATTAAAAAGTACATTTGAAGTTGCGGGAGTGGGTTCGCCTGATGGCGAGGGACTCTGTTAATAGGGAAAGCTAACCCACACGCAAAATTCAGTCCAGCACTACTAGAAGTAGTGTGTACGGACTATGCTTGAGTTCAAAGCAAGCTAGCAAAAATAAAACTTGATAAATTAAATAAAGTCCAGAAAAGAAAAAAACATTCATCGTAGCTGCAGGCATGAAGAGAATGCCATTAGACAGCTAGAACCACTCTTCTACCACCACTGGAGAGCAGAAGAGACAGCAGAAAGCAGCAACAGGTAGAGATATGTACAAGGTTAACAGACTACCACAGCGAGACAACTGTAGAATATGCAAAAGGTGAGATCAGAACAGAACCTATACTTATCATAACAGACACGGCCGTCTATAATGCACACACCAGCTGGGAGAAAGATGATGGATAACACTGGTTTTGAGAACAAAATAGAGGCACCCTAACCAAACATCTTTGTACCTGATTCTGGGTCATCTTGTGGAACTCCTGAATAGCTGCCAGGCTCCAGGGCTGGTCCTCTTCAAAGGGAGCAATGTTAGTCAGCGAGCAGTGTGCGGCGAACACTGGGAACTTCGTGAAGCGCTTCTGCATGACGCGCAGCTCTTTGACAGGCACGAGTTCATCATTGCCAAAATCTATGTACTTGACATGAACCTTCAGAATAGTGCAATCAACAAATAAGAATAATCTGAAAAGATATACATTTGTTGGATTTTTATGTCACAAATCAGTATTTCAAGCACAGTATAATACGTGGAAAAGCAATATATACCTATATACAAAGGTAATTCAGTAAGTAAATAATAAAATAGTATGCAAACAAAATAACATAAGATGTGAACTTGAAAACCGTATACAGTGCCGACTTGATAAGGAGAATTCACCAGGGACTAAATAAATAGTTCTTTTTATCAGAAATTCATCTTATCCAGATAAGAGTTCAAGCATAAGGTAATACATTTACAACATACATTAGAATAATTTTAAAAAAAACAATAATTAATACAACAGATGTATGACACAGAAAATATGTAAATCACCAAAAAGTGTTAATGTATTAAGTTGGCACAAATATCTAGAGAATAATAGCGCTCTTTGTTTGTACTTTGAAATGAAAAAGTTGCAATTTTCCTCTGTATCTTAATACTCATACTTGAGTTAATAAAAATATCTTTCCATGACATCCTTACATTCAATGCCGCTTTTCGGTTCTTCATTCTGTGACAATCAACTTGTCCACCATAAAACATTTTTCTGTGCCGATCCTCATTTTTTTCCCCTGATTCCTGAAAGCGCTGATTTTGGACTGTTGAATTCCTTTGCTATTTCTATATTCTATTTGCCACTTCCTGTTACAGCTCAATCTTTCTCTTCAAAGACATGGATTTTTATCTTTCCAGCTACTTTTATAGGAGAAATAACCATAATTTTAACACAGACAAAGCGCAATTTACAAAAATAGGAAAAAAAAGTTGTACAAATGTCCAGGTATTTGAAAAAAAGTTTGCCTTGAGCAGATCAAATTATTTAGTCGGGACAGGTTTAATCGTTCAGCATATGATAAACGGATTACGATTAACTAGACATTTTTTTTACAAAGACAAAGAAGAAACATTTGCGAGGATAAACAAATTGTTTTTCATAATAGAAATTCACCTCAAGCGGTCTGCACTGTATTACTGTACTCAACGCAGACACTGCTGCATTTATCCCAACATTTGATTAGTTCCCCCAATACCTACACCGTAGAAATCTCTGCCGAAGCTACATTTGCACCACACAATCAACTTCGGCATTAGTAAATCAACTGTCGCCATTTGTGTACCGTTTTTCACGACAAATAGTTTTTACCATAGACAGATAGCATTTCTTTATGATTACCCGTGGCAGTAAAAATTCTGGCGCACAAAAATAACACAACAACATGCTATTCTTCAAGGCTGACATTTTCATGACATGATGCTGTTCTTCAATGCTGCAAGTAAGACCGACATTTTCATCATGACATCAAGCTGTTCTTCAAGGCTGACATTTTTATCATGACATCATGCTGTTCATCAAGGCCGACATTTTCATCATGACAACAGGCTGTTCTTCAAGGCTGCAACCTTCCAGTATGGCCAACATTTTCATCACGATATGCATGTGAAAGTATGCATATAAATAAGCATGTGGCATGTATCATCAGCCACACAGACACCTTTATAAACCAACATCAACCATTTATCACATGTTTTATAGCATTTTGTGACTGGCTTATCCTCATACATAGATAAATGAGTGTTTTCTCCTGGGCTGTACAACGTACAGCTAATCTTACAAGCCGGCAAGTCTGCTCCAGAGAACATGTGACCAGTCGCTTTTCACATGGGGAGCAACCTTTACCTTGGTTTCATTTTCTATTTTACAATTTGAAACAAGTCTTTATTCTCTTTTTAAAAGACTTTCACACAAAATTAATTTATGTTTATGTTTAGAATTCTTATGGAGACTTTATTTAGGTACCTAATGATGTATTTTGTGTATCAAAGAACTAATGGCAGTAGAATTGTGATTCTGAGGAAACTGCAAAGAATACCATGGAACGAATGAAACAGTACTAAAGCAGATGAAAAACATTAATTGATTAAAGACAGTCAAGACGCCAGGACGGCTTGATCGTACAGACATGACAACCTGGCAAACCATGATCACCCATGATTTATTGGCACGGCACATGATGATCATCAAAACGTGCATGTCACATAATTTTAGAAGCCTAAGTGACATTGTGGTTAGTGCATTGTTTAATGCTTTTGGTTTCCAGTAAAGTTTGAATACTGCAAAGCCCTGTCTCGCAGTATCAGCTAGAAAACTACCTGGGCAAACAGAAGTTTGAAAAATGTATTAGAACATGTAATTATCAAGTAGTACAACAAGGTAAACATAACTGCACCTACCTTATAACTGTTATCCTTGTCTTCAGCTGACTTCACTCCGAGAACCTGGGCCCTGTACCACTGCTTATCTGCTGTGTATCGTGCCAACACGAACATATCCTTCTCAATCACCAGCGGAACATGCTTGGCAGAATTACTCTTACGACACCAGGTGTTTACGCTATGTGCCAAAGTTTCCAGAAAGCCCTTACAGCTAGCCAACTGCACATAGAAATCATTAGGGGAGCAAATGTGAGTGACTGTCACTTTCTGCACTGCAGCCTTGATAACAAGGAGCCTGATCAGCTCATGTTGACTGCTTCTGGGCACATCAGATTCTGCAGCAATGTCCTCAGTCCTTACATCCTCACTGGTGTCAGCACTGGATACATTTCCTGAAACTGCATGCAGCACCTCCTACAGACTGGAGAGATGACTGTGATCCTAAAGAGTCCACACTCACTTTGTCATCATCCTCCACATGTTCCGGAGCCTCTTCAATCGTGCTAAACTGAATCGTCATCTGTGGGGTTCCAGAAATACTGCCATAAGCATTAATAATTGCGATCAAATTTTCTGTGTGTGTTTCTTGCCACTTTGGTTGTGCTTCCTCCATGACATCTCTCTTCACAACAATACACGGTGTTGTTCTGGCCTTCCTTAATGTCTCCAACAATGCATGACCGTCAAGAAAAGTAGCACTATTTTCAAGCAGTTGACTTGATTTTCGAATCGCGTCTTCTAACTCGTTCCTAGTTTTATCCATCATTTCTTTCTGCTTGTCAATTGAAATAATGTGTTCTCTATATGCTGAATTAATGTTTTTAATTATTTCCATCTCTCTCGCTTGAATAAGTGAGTGCAATCTCAAAAAGCTGGCACTGACATCTTCAATCAAAGATTTTGTTTCTGCTTTCAGGTTTGGCTGGACTGAAGCAATCTTTTTACCAATCTGACTTAAATGTTGCAGAACTAATCTCGCCTTTGGCAGTTCACTGCTAATATCCTCAAGAACCTGCTTGTTCTTATCTTCGATTGATGTGATGGAATGGTTTTGATGTCTGCCCACAATGTAACACCGCGAGCATATAGACACCGAGTCATCTTCACAAAAATATTCCAGTATGCGATTGTGTTCAGTACACTTCACTTCTCCATCACCAGTTGTAACAACAGGCTGACAATCCGAGAGCGCAACAGGCAGGTGATGTTTGATGGCGGCTGACAAACTGTGAACTTTCTGAAAGCACTTCGCACATAACATGCTGTCACAGTCCACACATTCACATGTAGCATTTTTCACTACACACATTTTACATCGAATTGCTTTGGTCTCTGTGTCCGGAACTGCCGCTCGTTGGCTCTTATTGTTATGTGACTTCACCACGGGACTAGGTGTCCAAGTCCCAAGCCCAGCTGCTCCACCTTACCTCTCTGATACATTTCAATATATGCAGAAAGATAGACATTTACTGGCAGATCTTTGACTCCGTTTTCGATTAAAGTAGTATGTTTACATGTCATGCACGTCACTTGGGACTGGTGAAGATCGGAATTTGTAACTTTCTTCGACTTCTGCACGACACACGCCTCACAAATCGTGTGTCCACAAGAAAGTACCAGCGGCTGCCTGCTGTTTACCGACTTCGCTTGAGCCGTCCCTATTGTGAAATTTGATCCACAACTGGGACAACAAGTAATCTTCATTCTAGTTAACTTGTCGGAATAAATAAGCGACAATAATAATGTCAAATTAAACAGAGAAGAGGAAACTCCAGAAATGTGGTGTCGGCCACAACAGTTTCGACTTGGTCAAACTTCTGTTTCGAAATGTGTGAACACCTCCAGAGACAGAAGAGTTACACGCCGTGGCCAGGTTTCTCTAGCCGTACATGCCTCATTCAGACTTGTTTTCCCGTTTTATTTTTCAATAATAATGTTAATATCTTGTTCAGCCTCTCTGGGTTATTGTTAGGATATATGGAAGATTACCTCACTCTGACATAGACATAAGCTATGATGAGGGTAGGAGATTTATAAAAAGCAATTAACAACTAATGGAAATCAGAGCATCCAGGCTACCAGAAAATTAATGCATACTCAAATGAAAAGAACAAGCAACAATCTCCAGACTGCCCAGGACATAGCAAACTGAAATACAACATGTTTGATAAACTTTTTTTTTAAAATTCGCATATCCTTTACTGGACATCGCTGTCAACAGCAGCATCTTTCAGCTGTCTGTTGATTTCTTGGCAAGATTACGCTCAGTAGTTTGCCATTGCTTTCTGAGCGGCCGGCTCAGTTATCCCGCAAGTCACCAGCGCACACGAATGTCAAAAATATGCAGACTTTAGATATGGTGGAGACGGCATACATCATTTAATCTGAACATCCAAAGAGAAATCGTGATGAAAGCAGTCGATTGTTTTTTATAATTATAATGAAGTTATACAAGATCAAAATTTTTTAACAAGATCAGTGTGTGTATGTTATTTGTGTGCTGATGAAGGATTTGTTCGCAACGTCCATTTTGCCACTTGTGATCGTGTTCTAGTCAAGCTTAACGTTTCTACTTTACGTTTTTGTTAATTTAATCCTTGCATTGTGAAATATTTCGGCCACATTAAAGACATAACACTGTTATAAAAACCATACTGCAAGGCAAGGTTAAAGGCAAGCGAGCAAGAGGTAGACAACGATACAAGTGGGAATATAACATCAAGAGATGGACGAACATCAGCCTGACAGAATGTACAGTCAGGGGTGAAACAGTGTCGGAGATCCATTGCAGCCAACCTTCATTGTGGAGACGGCTCTTGATTGATTGATTGGTAAGTTCAGAATTTTTCATAAGGCGAGATTGGCTAACAATGCGACGTTCATCTACCAAGTGTTTGAATGTCTCACTACACGTTGCATGTAGAACACATTTGAAAAATGAAGTTCATGGCGCCATCAAAAGAGAATGTGCTAAAATGCATTAAATTAGTTACAGTAGTTATGCTATGGTCTAACGCTGTTTTGGGGGAGCTGAAAAGTGCCAATAAAATATTCATTATAACAGGTGTTGGAAATTCCCACCACGGGCTTCAAGACATGACAGTACATGTTTCTTCATTTTAAAAAAGTCACTTAAAAGTCGACAGGGTCGACTTCATTGCACCGGGTTTTATCCCATATGGCTCGGTCTCTTTCCGCAGCACGGAAAGCGTCGCATAAAGCACGAACTCCGTAGCTTTTAGCGACGACCCACAGGAGTCTCCGAAATATTTAACTCGTAAACCGAAGGACGCGGCCCGGAATCGAACCCACAACCTTCGGAGCACGAGCCAAACGGCTTGACCACTTCGCCACAGAGACTCCCACCATTCTTCATTAACAACGTGTCTGTTGTTTTTTCTTGAATGGCAATCCTGGTGCTTCTTTCAGGTCCTCAATTGTGTGTACATTATTTGTTGTAAACATTTCCTTTCAAGAAATCCCACAGCTAATAATCTAATGGAGATAGATATGGAGAATGAGCAGACGACATTCCACGTGATATTATGCGATTTGCCACAATTTCTTCCAAAACAAAACATCAGTGATGCTCTTTGTGTGTGTGTGTGCAGTTGCTCCATCTTACTGGAGCCACGCTTCTTCGATTTCACATTCATTCAGCTGTTCTAATAAAAACATTAAAAAATGGGTTCCAAAATGGCAGTACAGTACCGATCGGCATTTATAGTATTGTTGAAGAAAATTGGTCCAATAAAACGTTTTCTACAGACGGCACGCCATACCCCAATTTTCTCATCTTGTAGAAGCGCTCATAAAATGCATTGTGATTAAAAGTGCACCAAATAAGATTATTTTGGCTATTAACGTATACTGATAGATGGAACTTCGCTCATCAGAGAAGAATGTTACATTGAGAATTAACTCGTCTTCTTTAGCTAAAAATGCCTGAAACCACGTTGAGTAGTTGTCTCTGGATTGATTATCACACTCTATTAGTTCAGACACACCAGAAATCTTGTATTGAAGACATTTTTTTTTTTTTAAATCGTTGTTTAAGAATTGTGAGCACTGTGCTCACTGATGCGTTCATTTGTTGCGATATTTCCTTCAGGACTTGTTTGGACTTTTTAGGATTCTGTCTGGGATATCTAGACATTTTTCTTCAGACCCACCAGGCCTACCAGATCGCGGGGCATCTTTCACATTTCCCGTAGCAAGAAATGCGATGATGAGGTTGTTTATCAGGAAATCTTGCTATAAATCTTTCAACAACCATCAGTGTGTATCGACCGCCATTTCGAAGCACTTGTTCAGTGAAAAAATTTTTTTTTCTTCCGTTGATAACACCATTCTGTTTAGAGTGTAAAGAATTACTCCAGCAGATGACAGCCATTCGCTGAGTATCGCTTCATGATGGACTGCCGAACACATTTATTTAATGACGTCATGTACTTCATTTCTCACATTTGTTCTACATACAGAGTGTAGTGAGACTTTACAAACACCCGGTATAAGCACAAGAAGTGTTGAGAGTTAACCTTAAGAAAATAGATTTTCTTAAAATGTTTTTGGTCAGGCGAACCTGGTGACATAACACTATACCCTGACATCTTAGCAGTAAATCAAATAATAAATATATTGCCTTTTCAGAAAATGTATACAATTAAACAATGTCTTTGCCGTTGGAAATTGTTAAGAATGAGCCTTTCCAATCTGGCATGATTGAAGAAGTAAACATTCTAAGTTTTCATTCTATTCCAGTCTGTAGGAAAAGGTATTCAGACCCCGTTAAACTGTCGATTTCTCGGTTAGTTATAATTGGAGCCCTTATGGTGCTTTCCTTTCTGCTTGCGAAAATAGAGCTACGATTTTCGCTTCCAGAGTTCTTTGAGTTTCTAGTTTGTTGTGGATTCCATCATTGTTGCTGTATTCATGTCTGGTCAGGTTCTCGCACTTGTAAGGCCTGGTGTTGTTGACACCATTTCTCTCTCTCTCTCTCTCTCTCTCTCTCTCTCTCTCTCTCTCTCTCTCTCTCTCTCTCTCTCTCTCTCTCTCTCTCTCTCTCTCTCTCTCTCTCTCTCTGTGTCATTGTGTGGGTTTTTTTTTTCAGGGAGAGATTTATGTGTAGTCCTCTGGTTACCGTGTTTTCTTGACTTGATCTCTTTGGTTTTCACCTTCTGTTTCTTTCTCCTCTTCTGTTGCTTCCTCCTCTGTCTGCGTCTTACTGTCAGAGTCGTCTGTTTGGACTGTTTCATTCTTGGTGTTTTTCTTGCTTTTTTTTTTTCTTCAATCAGTGCTCTTTCTTCCTGAACTTGTTTAGCGGGCCATCTGTTTTCGTTGGGCTTCCTGAAGTCGGTTTCGATCTTTGCGTGAGGGCACTGGTTATATTGGTGCGCAGGAACACTATTGGCAAGTGTATGCCAAAACTGTTGCCACCTGGAACACTACAGCACTCTTGGAATGTAGTGCTCCGGGCTTGCTCTTTCTTGTCCAATCTGATGATCTGTGGCATATTTCTATCATCCGGCAAACTTGTGTAACCCATAAGTGCTCCATTCTACTCCTAACTCAAACCTGAGAGTCCGGAGAATCTCAGCTCAGTGCACCGGCGAGGATCCTGAAATACTTTGGGTAGATTTTTAACTCGAAATTTTGCCCGGGCAGCGCCGTTAGGCTAATATTTTTCAATCTCCAATTGCCAAGGGATTTTTTTTACGTGCGCAACAATACACACTGGCGTCTGATCTCACTACCCAGAGACCAGGGGGAAATTTTTATACTAGAAGTCCACGTGAAAAAGTCCTGGTCCTCACCAGGGCTTGAACCCGGGACCTCCAGCGCTCGAGGCGGACACCATACTTCGAGACTACTCATCCCCCAGTCCTACTTGTCTTCCTCGCCTCTGCTTTCCTCTTCCAGACTGCATAGTTTGCGTGTCGCTTTGCGGTGGTTTTAGTGCGTGACATCTTCTGCACTGTTACTTGATGATCTACTACTCGATAGAGCGTCGAGTCGTGAATTGCACTAATACAGTTAGTTAGTTAGTTAGTCGACAGATCATCCTCGTTGCACATCGGACCATTCAGTCCATAAGTGCTCGGATCCCCTCCTCAGCAAATCCCGCAGCGTGTAGCGGCTAACGACGCCAGTTCTGTGTTGGTTTATCAATCTTCTTTGGCTTCCTGCGTAGTGTTCTTGTTTGGCCACCCCTCTTTTAATTTGCTGCTCTCGCAGTCTGGCCATTGTTGTAGATTCACAGTCATCACTTGGTTCTTGCAAAAGTCTCACTTCTCGTAGAGCATTCAGAATGTCAGCCTGGTCCATGGCGCGTCCGCCCTCAACAGTAGCCTCACCTGCGAGCTTGTCAGCCCGCTCATTTCCTTGTACTCCCGCATGCCCTGGCACGAAGATGAAACTAATCTTTGCCAGCCGAGACCGCTTCAGAGGCAGCAACCATTCTCTTCGGATCGACCCCTCCTCTATCCTCTTGATCATGTTCATTGAGTCGCTAAGGAAACAAGCCCTAGTGAATGTCTGTGTCTCGAGCCATGTTATTGCTTTACTTACTGCCATGACTTCCATGGTCAGGCTACTTGTGGTTTCAGTGAAAGCACCAGAGTCCTCCTTCACAATTCTCCCTCCGGCCCGAGCTGTAAAGGCCCATGAGCTTCTCACATGTCGGACGACCGAACCCATCTGTGTAGATGACCGCGTCACTGTCTAGCGAATTCTCGAAAATCAACGCTTGTACTTCAGCCTCAACAGCAGCCGGATTTTCTTGTCTGCATTTTCTATCTAGTTGGATGCAAACTGAAAAGGATGTGCAGAAGTCTGTTGGCACTTGCACCCACTCCTCGCCAGGTTCTAAGTCCTCAAGTGAACACACCTGTTGAAGAATGTCCTCGGCTTGACCCATCCACGACCGTCCTCTTTTTAACCTGCTGCCCTTCACCTTCCTAATTTTACTATGCAGTGGATGCTGTGTGTTTGCGTTAATTCTGAGGTAGGCACGTGCCCTGCAAACTTGCATTCTCTCTTCAATGGTTGGAAAATCAAGAAGGTAGCGCATCGCCCTGCATGCTGTATCTCTTGTACATCCAAGAATAATGCGCATAGCTTCATTCTGTATCCTTTCCATCCTTTCTATCTGCTTATGGCTGACAGTCAGGATTGCCATTGCATACTCCAAAACAGACATGACCAGCCCCTCGTACAGAAGACATAGATGGCGCTGCTCACAGTTTGCTGCCGCCATCACCCGCATCGCTGCCAAACCCCGCTTGGCCTTTGTTATCACCTGGTCTATGTGCACATTATAAGCAAGGCTTCGATCAAACCGTATCCCCAGGTAATTCATTGCCTGCGTTCTTTCCACCGTCTCTGAACACAGCATTACAGTTGGTGTTGGATTGTTGACAATATGATTATTCAACGAGAACCAAGTCACTGTTGCCTTTGTTGGGTTGACCATTGCCCCAGCTTCATCACACCAAGTACTTATGCGATTGAGTTCGGTTTGTAGTTCCACAGCAACCTCCTCTCTATCCTTACCCTGACGATACACTAAAACATCATCGGCATATGACAATGTCCTGCCAGGTCCAGTGATCTGCTCACTGGTGATTCTCACTGTGTAGGCGTTGAACAGTACCGGAGATAATGGTGATCCCTGTGGTAGGCCAGGATATATTGTTGTTGGTTCCGAAGTCCAACTGCCACATCTAAAAACTACTTTCCGTTGGAAGAGAGCTGCAGCGATCCAACTAAGGAGGAATGGACTTACGTTTAGTTCAAGAAGCTGAAACATTAAAAAATCCAGTGGTACTCTGTTGTATGCGTCCTCAAGATCAATCGCTGCAGCAACGGTTTCAGTGCCTGAGTGGAAACCTTCATAGACATCGTGGGCAAAGACTGCTGCATTGGTCCAGGTTTCTCTTTTTGGACGGTACCCACCCAGGGTAGGTGGGAAAACACCTTGCCTCTCTAGTTGGCTTGATATTTTCCTGGCAATTACCTTCTCCAGCAGCTTGCCTATTGTATTCTGCATGGTTATAATTCGATATCCCTGAATTTTCTTGTGGTCTTTGTCAGGCTTCGGCAAGGGAATCAGATAGCTGTGTAACCATTCCTCCTTGATGCTAGCACTCCCTATACTGTTGTTGTACATGTCTGCTAGTTTCTCTAGCTCATTGTCGGTACACCTATTTATGTCGTCGTATCTTATGCCATCAGGACCTGGAGCACTGTTGTTTGATCGTCGAAGCACAGCCTTGATTTCTTTCACTGTCACTGTGTCTTCATCCGAAATGTTCTGGGCCTTGCATCTGTCTGAGGTGACCTCCTTGGCCAGATTCCGGCCTCCCATGTCTGTCTGGTTGCTCTGCTCAAGGTAGCGTTCAAAGAGGGCTTTGCCCTTGTCCTCGTCAGTCCTCTGCCAGATGAGGTCAGCACCTTGGAAGTCAGAAATGCTCTTATTCTTGACTACACCACTCATGCTTTTATGTAGTCGCCAGAACAATTTCAGTGACTTGTCTGTGCTTACTCTTTGACACACCTCTGCCCATTTTTCGCTTTTAACCACCGTGACCAGTTTTTTGAAATAGCTTACTTTTGTGTGCATCTCTCTTTCTAAGTGCAAGCAGGGACTAGGATGACCAGCTCTGTTCTTCTTGGCATTTTGCCATCTCCTTACAGCACTACGCTTATCCACCCAAGCCTTCTCCACCTCGAAACTCCACCACGGTGGCTGCTCCCAGCTTTTTTTCCTTTTCTTCCTGCCCTGAAACGTTCTGCGCTTGTCTTCCGCAAGCGCACTAATACACGAACATTGTAATGTTTATATATTTATGGTATAAATACAAGCCAGCCAATCTGGCTCCTCAGTGTCAAGGACATGTGCATGTCACGATCAACCAGAAGGCTATTCAATGTCGGTCGAAAGTTCTAAATGTCGTAGCTTCACTGTAAACCTACACATTACAACTAACATCCTCTCCAAGAAAATTTAGAACAGAGCATAAGATACAAGACAGAACCGCTGTTAAGTGGTGCTAAATTTATCTTTGGAAACGGAAGAGAATGCATTGATGCTATTTCTGCATTGAGACAGATGAGTGAAATACCATAGAATACACAACGAACTAAGTGTGGCTTTCATAGATCAAGAAAAAGCGTTTGATCGAATAAGTAAGAATACGCTGTGGAAAATGCTCGAACTATATGGTGTCACATGACAGGTATCGGATAATATCAGCGTAATGTATTAACACAATGAATGTGCAGTAGGAACAAATGTTGGCACGACAAACTGGTTCCCAGGAATATCAGGTGTCAGACAAGGATGTGTTGTTATTATCACACTTGAGTTCATCACCTATAAGGAGGAGATTACTAAAGAAGCAAATCCACAATCAGAGTGTTTAAATAAACTGCTGTTTGCATGCGACCAAGAGTTGACTGCATGAGAACAATGCACATCTCCAGCATCATATACATTGCCTTGACAAATGCTGCCAGAATTATGATATGAAGATTAACAAGACCAAAAAAAAAACAACAACAGAATTTATAACAATCCGACGAGCACCATTGCAATATAGATGGACAATAGTTAAAATTAGTTAAGACGGTAGAAGTATCTGAGCAATGTGTTCACAGAGGATGAAAGACTAGAAAGAGAAATAGACATGATGTTTTAAAACATCCAAATATTAGCATGCATACACATACACAAAGAAGCTGATAGATGCTTTATTCCTTTCAACGCTGTGTTACCAGTGTCGATCGTGGAAATCCTAGAGACACAGACGTAAAATGACATCATGTGAGGTGAGATGCATAAGACACGCCGTTGGAAAAAGAAGAAGAGATAGAGAGACAAATGGGAAACTAAGAACAAGTCTAGGGAAAACCCCTAATATTTACTTTATAGAACACCACATAATTAAAAGTTCCTACATTTAGCTTAGAATAGAATGATCTCTGATGGGAGATGCCTTGAAGAGATTAGAACAAGAATCGCCATGGCGAAAGTAGCCTTTAGCAAGATGAAAAACATTCTGACCAATAAAAAGATGTCAATTGAAACGAGAAAAAGAGTGTTGAGGGGATACATAGAGCCTGTTCTTTTGTATGGATGTGAAACTTGGACAATGGGCAGTCAAGCTGAAAAACATCTGATGGCTGCAGAAATGTTGTTTCTGAGGAAAATGCAAAGAATACCATGGACAGACAGAAAAACCAATGACCAAGTACTACAGGAGACAAATGAACATCGTAAACTGATTACAGAAATTAGACGTAGACAGTCACAATTTTTTGGACATGTTATGAGAAGAAATGGATTGGAGAACTTGGTGACAACTGGCAAGATCGAAGGAAACAGACCAAGAGGCAGACCGAGAGGAAAATACCTGGATGGCTTGGCCACATGGCATGGACGAGACAGGAGATCTGAGCTGATCCACGACACTGGTGGTCGAGTGAAATGGCGAGTCATGACCGCCCACGCTTTCCGACATGGCACATGATTGATTGAGAACAAGATCAACGAACGGCTAGAGAGTTCTATGTGAGAACATCGGGGTACAACGCGAGAGGATGAATCAGGAAGAGCTGCTAGATGAATAAAAGAGACACGGAAGAAATCAAATATGAGTTTAGCACAAGAAACATACCAGGCAAAACACAATAAATGACACCGGACTCCTCTTTGCAACGCTTCAAAGCAAAAACAGTAGGAGAAACAAAGGAAACGTACAAAAAATAAATAATAATACCGGTATACTGTGTCATAACTCCTTCACCAGTTTTGTGTCGTAAACACTATACTGTACGTATGTACATGTATCCTTCATTAGGTGTGTGTTATGAACACTCTTGTGTTCGTATGTACAGATCTCCTTTGTCGGTTGCGTGTTGTAAACATTGTTCTGTATGCCCACAACCCCTTCACCAGTTTTATGTTGTCAACACAATTTATCATTCGTGTATCTAAAAAACCGTCGTTTTCGTGATCAGTGTGCTGCATCATCATCATACAGTGCCATCTCACCAACAACAAATAAAGGTTGGTGGTAATAAATCTCCAACACTTTCCTTCTTTGAAACTTCATTGTACACCTTGCACCTCCCCACCCAGACCACGTCCACGATGTTGTCTCTCCGAGGATATTTCTGACTCCCTCTAGCTCTGTTGCCTTCCGGACATGATGTTTTTCAGTAGGTTGCCATGTCTGCTGATGTGACCAACAAGTGTTATACAGAACCTGTTTTGCTGTATGGTAGTGAACTATAGAACATGAATAATCAAATTAGCAGCAGCTAGGAAGCAAAGGATATATGGTTACTGAGACGAATGTTGCGAATACCGTAGGCTGCCTGGGTAACTAACCACGATTGTCCGGAAGAGGTTAATGAAAGTAGACAATTATATACAACTGTAAGAAAGATACAAACAGTTTTCTTTGGTCACGTGATGAGAAGAGAGGCACTGGAGAATAGCGTGGTAACTGGATAGATCAGAGGGAAAAGAGGCAGAGGCCGACGAAGCGAAATTATGCTGGATGATCTGAAATGGTAAAATGCAGAAATATTATCAGCAGATTTGATCCACAAAACCGAGAGCCGAGATCTGCAAAGAGACATGAACGTCTGCGTCAATGGACAGGGCACATGATGCTGATGAAAGAATCCCCTTACATATTTATCGATAAAGGAAGAACAATAACACGGTAAGTAGATAAAAACTACCGGGAAGGTTAACCCAGTCAACAAATTCCCCCAAAAGTCGGATGTGCCTGCCTAACGGCGCAAGAACGCAGCTCTCCTGTAAACAGGCACAACGCAGTCACGTCAGAAAAATCTCTCCGGATGAACGCAGAAGATGAAGAAGATACAAACTATTTTAAGACATCTAATCTTTCAACATAAATCGTTATAAACGGTTAGCTATCTTCTTCTTTGCCGGCTTCCTGGCCTAGAGGTTAGCGACTTTTCTCGGTAATCTCGTATAATCTCGTAAGTAACGTGACGTTCGAATCGCGTCGGTAACTTACGGGTATGTGAGCTGGCCGCTCAGAAAGCAATGGCAAACTACTGAGCGTAATCTTGCCAAGAAATCAACAATCAGCTGAAAGATGCTGATGTTGACAGCGATGTCCTGTAAAGGATATGCAAAACATTTTAAAATCTTCTTCTTTGTTCGCCCGAATTGTTTGTTTTGGGCGTGTTTTGGGCGCAATTGTGTTGTGCCTGTTTACAGCAGAGCTGTGAGATTTCCACCTTTTGGCCGACACATCCGACTTCTTAATGATAGAAACAGCAAAAGCGTGAAATGTCACGATGTAAACAGCAACATTCAATGTGGATGGTAGGGGCGCCACGATGTAAGCAGCAACATTCAACGTGGGTGATAGGTAGGGGCGTTGATTTTGCGCAACTGTGATAAGAAAATGTACACTCAACAAAAAACTTCAGTTTGTAATTCACAACGGAGTACAAATTATGTTAATATATGTTTATTATGTTGTATAATCAGAGAATAAGATGAACATTACAAAACAAATCACTGAGTCAATAATTACTGAAACATAACAATTCATGACTAAATACATATGTCATAACACGCGTCTTTTATGAGTGATTGATTAATGAAGATTAGATAATGCGAATGTAACCGCGGACGAAGCTCACATGAATTGAAAGCTAACTGGATACGAACTTTCGCCCTTAAACTTCCGGTGCGCTGATGCCGAGGTAACGGGTTCAACTCCTACACGGGTCAGCTGGATTAAATGTTGACTTCTCGAACTTGACTTAAGGATGTAAATTACATGTACCTCAGAAGTCGGAGTGGGTTAGCCTGATGGCGAGGGACACCGGTAATAGGGAAAGCTAATCCACACGTAAAATTCAGTCCAGTACCCTAGAAATAGAAGCACGTGTATGAACTACGCATGAGTTCAAATCGGGTGAACGTAAATTTAAAAAAACATCCCACAATATATACATATTCGACTGTAGTCAGACAGTAATATTTGTAACAACTAACTGTGTGTTAATGGGCCCGTAAAGGAGGCACGAAATAGAAAGACTGGGACCTGCCATGTGTGTCGCAAGAGGCGCCTAAGAAGGGCTGGCGCAAGACTAGCTACCTTAACACGTGGCCACATTTGGCTGCAAAATCCAATCAATCATGAATGGAGAACAGACGCTGCTCCTCTGTGGTGCATGTCAAAAGTGGAGCGGCCATTTTTTAACTGTCCCTATGACGTCACCGCACTCGTCTGCACCGTAATATTACCTGTTTAAAACCCTTATCATCATTAACAACAATACTGACGGTTACAAGACATGTAATGATTATTGTAATTTCTATCACACTTAAAATTTATTTTTCATTTAAAGGCCCCTCGTATAAGAGAATGCGGGCGCTGATTGGTGTAGAAATTAGGGCGTTAATTGGTGTAGAAGTTAAGGCATCTGCCTCTCACTCACGCAATCCTGGTTCGGTTGAGGATGGGGGGGGGGGGTATTGGGAATTGTACAACATTTAGACCAGGATGGGAGCCGCGGTGGCGTAGTGGCTAGACGCTGCTGTCATACGACAGGCCCTGGGTTCAAACTCCGCTAGGGCAGTTTCGAGTGTCAAAGATTGACCTGGACTTCCTGGTGGACCCAGACTGAAATGGATGCCAGGACATGACTGGGGAAGTGAAGGCGGCCGGTGACCACATCAGCCACCCAGTGGCGTTTGGTCTATACAAGTATGGGTATAAAACCACATACCTAATGATCCTGAGGGGTGTGACTGGGACACTGACTTTATTTGGGGTGTGACTGGACAATGACTTTATTACTGGGACACTGACTTAGGGGTGTGACAGGGACACTGACTTTATTAGGGGTGTGACTGGGACACTGACTTTATTTGGTGTGTGACTGGGACAATGACTTTATTACTGGGACACTGACTTTATTAGGGGTGTGACTGGGACACTGACTTTATTAGGGGTGTGACTGGGACAATGACTTTATTACTGGGACACAGACTTTATTAGGGGTGTGACTGGGACACTGACTTAATTAGGGGTGTGACTGGGACAATGACTTTATTAGGGTGTGACTGGGACAATGACTTTATTACTGGGACACTGACTTAGGGGTGTGACTGTGACAATGACTTTATTAGGGGTGTGACTGGGACACTGACTTTATTAGGGGTGTGACTGGGACACTGACTTAGGGGTGTGACTGTGACACTGACTTTATTAGGGGTGTGACTGGGACACTGACTTTATTAGGGGTGTGACTGGGACACTGACTTTATTAGGGGTGTGACTGGGACACTGACTTTATTAGGGGTGTGACTGGGACACTGACTTAGGGGTGTGACTGTGACACTGACTTTATTAGGGGTGTGACTGGGACACTGACTTTATGACTGTGACACTGACTTTATTAGGGGTGTGACTGGGACAATGACTTTATTACTGGGACACTGACTTAGGGGTGTGACAGGGACACTGACTTTATTAGGGGTGTGACTGGGACACTGACTTTATTAGGGGTGTGACTGGGACACTGACTTTATTAGGGGTGTGACAGGGACACTGACTTTATTAGGGGTGTGACTGGGACACTGACTTTATTAGGGGTGTGACAGGGACACTGACTTTATTAGGGGTGTGACTGGGACACTGACTTTATTACTGGGACACTGACTTAGGGGTGTGACAGGGACACTGACTTTATTAGGGGTGTGACTGGGACACTGACTTTATTAGGGGTGTGACTGGGACACTGACTTTATTAGGGGTGTGACAGGGACACTGACTTTATTAGGGGTGTGACTGGGACACTGACTTTATTACTGGGACACTGACTTAGGGGTGTGACAGGGACACTGACTTTATTAGGGGTGTGACTGGGACACTGACTTTATTAGGGGTGTGACAGGGACACTGACTTTATTAGGGGTGTGACTGGGACACTGACTTTATTAGGGGTGTGACTGGGACACTGACTTTATTAGGGGTGTGACTGGGACAATGACTTTATTACTGGGACACTGACTTAGGGGTGTGACAGGGACACTGACTTTATTAGGGGTGTGACTGGGACACTGACTTTATTAGGGGTGTGACTGGGACACTGACTTTATTAGGGGTGTGACTGCGACAATGACTTTATTACTGGGACACTGACTTTATTAGGGGTGTGACTGTGACACTGACTTTATTAGGGGTGTGACTGGGACAATGACTTTATTAGGGGTGTGACTGGGACAATGACTTTATTACTGGGACACAGACTTTATTAGGGGTGTGACTGGGACACTGACTTTATTAGGGGTGTGACTGGGACAATGACTTTATTAGGGGTGTGACTGGGACAATGACTTTATTACTGGGACACTGACTTAGGGGTGTGACTGTGACAATGACTTTATTAGGGGTGTGACTGGGACACTGACTTTATTAGGGGTGTGACTGGGACACTGACTTAGGGGTGTGACTGTGACACTGACTTTATTAGGGGTGTGACTGGGACACTGACTTTATTAGGGGTGTGACTGGGACACTGACTTTATTAGGGGTGTGACTGGGACACTGACTTTATTAGGGGTGTGACTGGGACACTGACTTAGGGGTGTGACTGTGACACTGACTTTATTAGGGGTGTGACTGGGACACTGACTTTATTACTGTGACACTGACTTTATTAGGGGTGTGACTGGGACACTGACTTAGGGGTGTGACTGTGACACTGACTTTATTAGGGGTGTGACTGGGACACTGACTTTATTACTGTGACACTGACTTTATTAGGGGTGTGACTGTGACACTGACTTTATTAGGGGTGTGACTGGGACACTGACTTTATTAGGGGTGTGACTGTGACACTGACTTTATTACTGTGACACTGACTTTATTACTGTGACACTGACTTTATTACTGTGACACTGACTTTATTAGGGGTGTGACTGTGACACTGACTTTATTAGGGGTGTGACTGGGACACTGACTTTATTACTGTGACACTGACTTTATTACTGTGACACTGACTTTATTAGGGGTGTGACTGGGACACTGACTTTATTACTGGGACACTGACTTAGGGGTGTGACTGTGACAATGACTTTATTAGGGGTGTGAATGGGACACTGACTTTATTAGGGGTGTGACTGGGACACTGACTTTATTACTGTGACACTGACTTTATTACTGGGACACTGACTTTATTACTGTGACACTGACTTTATTACTGTGACACTGACTTTATTACTGTGACACTGATTTTATTACTGTGACACTGACTTTATTACTGTGACACTGACCTTATTACTGTGACACTGACTTTATTACTGTGACACTGACTTTATTAGGGGTGTGACTGTGACACTGACTTTATTAGGGGTGTGACTGGGACACTGACTTTATTACTGTGACACTGACTTTATTACTGTGACACTGACTTTATTAGGGGTGTGACTGTGACACTGACTTTATTACTGGGACACTGACTTAGGGGTGTGACTGTGACAATGACTTTATTAGGGGTGTGACTGGGACACTGACTTTATTAGGGGTGTGACTGGGGACAATGACTTTATTAGGGGTGTGACTGGGACAATGACTTTATTACTGGGACACTGACTTAGGGGTGTGACTGTGACAATGACTTATTAGGGGTGTGACTGGGACACTGACTTTATTAGGGGTGTGACTGGGACACTGACTTTATTAGGGGTGTGACTGGGACACTGACTTTATTAGGGGTGTGACTGGGACACTGACTTAGGGGTGTGACTGTGACACTGACTTTATTAGGGGTGTGACTGGGACACTGACTTTATTACTGTGACACTGACTTTATTAGGGGTGTGACTGGGACACTGACTTAGGGGTGTGACTGTGACACTGACTTTATTAGGTGTGTGACTGGACACTGACTTTATTACTGTGACACTGACTTTATTAGGGGTGTGACTGGACACTGACTTTATTAGGGGTGTGACTGGGACACTGACTTTATTAGGGGTGTGACTGGGACCACTGAACTTTTATTAGGGGTGTGACTGGGACACTGACTTTATTACTGTGACACTGACTTTATTAGGGTGTGACTGGGACACTGACTTAGGGGTGTGACTGTGACACTGACTTTATTAGGGGTGTGACTGGGACACTGACTTTATTAGGGGTGTGACTGGGACACTGACTTTATTACTGTGACACTGACTTTATTACTGTGACACTGACTTTATTAGGGGTGTGACTGGGACTCTGACTTTATTAGGGGTGTGACTGGGACACTGACTTAGGGGTGTGACTGTGACACTGACTTTATTAGGGGTGTGACTGGGACACTGACTTTATTACTGTGACACTGACTTTATTAGGGGTGTGACTGGGACACTGACTTAGGGGTGTGACTGTGACACTGACTTTATTAGGGGTGTGACTTGGACACTGACTTTATTACTGTGACACTGACTTTATTAGGGGTGTGACTGGGACAATGACTTTATTACTGGGACACTGACTTAGGGGTGTGACAGGGACACTGACTTTATTAGGGGTGTGACTGGGACACTGACTTTATTAGGGGTGTGACTGGGACACTGACTTTATTAGGGGTGTGACAGGGACACTGACTTTATTAGGGGTGTGACTGGGACACTGACTTTATTAGGGGTGTGACAGGGACACTGACTTTATTAGGGGTGTGACTGGGACACTGACTTTATTACTGGGACACTGACTTTATTAGGGGTGTGACTGGGACACTGACTTTATTAGGGGTGTGACTGGGACACTGACTTTATTAGGGGTGTGACTGGGACACTGACTTTATTAGGGGTGTGACAGGGACACTGACTTTATTAGGGGTGTGACTGGGACACTGACTTTATTACTGGGACACTGACTTTATTAGGGGTGTGACAGGGACACTGACTTTATTAGGGGTGTGACTGGGACACTGACTTTATTAGGGGTGTGACAGGGACACTGACTTTATTAGGGGTGTGACTGGGACACTGACTTTATTAGGGGTGTGACTGGGACACTGACTTTATTAGGGGTGTGACTGGGACAATGACTTTATTACTGGGACACTGACTTAGGGGGTGTGACAGGGACACTGACTTTATTAGGGGTGTGACTGGGACACTGACTTTATTAGGGGTGTGACTGGGACACTGACTTTATTAGGGGTGTGACTGGGACAATGACTTTATTACTGGGACACTGACTTTATTAGGGGTGTGACTGTGACACTGACTTTATTAGGGGTGTGACTGGGACAATGACTTTATTAGGGGTGTGACTGGGACAATGACTTTATTACTGGGACACAGACTTTATTAGGGGTGTGACTGGGACACTGACTTATTAGGGGTGTGACTGGGACAATGACTTTATTAGGGGTGTGACTGGGACAATGACTTTATTACTGGGACACTGACTTAGGGGTGTGACTGTGACAATGACTTTATTAGCTGTCTCTTATACACATCTAGGGGTGTGACTGGGACACTGACTTTATTAGGGGTGTGACTGGGACACTGACTTAGGGGTGTGACTGTGACACTGACTTTATTAGGGGTGTGACTGGGACACTGACTTTATTAGGGGTGTGACTGGGACACTGACTTTATTAGGGGTGTGACTGGGACACTGACTTTATTAGGGGTGTGACTGGGACACTGACTTAGGGGTGTGACTGTGACACTGACTTTATTACTGTGACACTGACTTTATTAGGGGTGTGACTGTGACACTGACTTTATTACTGTGACACTGACTTTATTACTGTGACACTGACTTTATTACTGTGACACTGACTTTATTACTGTGACACTGACTTTATTACTGTGACACTGACTTTATTAGGGGTGTGACTGTGACACTGACTTTATTACTGTGACACTGACTTTATTAGGGGTGTGACTGTGACACTGACTTTATTACTGTGACACTGACTTTATTACTGTGACACTGACTTTATTAGGGGTGTGACTGTGACACTGACTTTATTAGGGGTGTGACTGTGACACTGACTTTATTAGGGGTGTGACTGTGACACTGACTTTATTAGGGGTGTGACTGTGACACTGACTTTATTACTGTGACACTGACTTTATTACTGTGACACTGACTTTATTAGGGGTGTGACTGGGACACTGACTTTATTAGGGGTGTGACTGGGACACTGACTTTATTACTGTGACACTGACTTTATTACTGTGACACTGACTTTATTAGGGGTGTGACTGTGACACTGACTTTATTACTGTGACACTGACTTTATTAGGGGTGTGACTGGGACACTGACTTATTACTGTGACACTGACTTATTAGGGGTGTGACTGGGACACTGACTTTATTAGGGGTGTGACTGTGACACTGACTTTATTAGGGGTGTGACTGTGACACTGACTTTATTAGGGGTGTGACTGTGACACTGACTTTATTAGGGGTGTGGACTGTGACACTGACTTTATTACTGTGACACTGACTTTATTACTGTGACACTGACTTTATTACTGTGACACTGACTTTATTAGGGGTGTGACTGGGACACTGACTTTATTAGGGGTGTGACTGGGACACTGACTTTATTACTGTGACACTGACTTTATTACTGTGACACTGACTTTATTAGGGGTTGACTGTGACACTGACTTTATTACTGTGACACTGACTTTATAGGGGTGTGACTGGGACACTGACTTTATTACTGTGACACTGACTTTATTAGGGTGTGACTGGGACACTGACTTTATTAGGGGTGTGACTGGGACACTGACTTTATTAGGGGTGTGACTGGGACACTGACTTTATTAGGGGTGTGACTGGGACACTGACTTTATTAGGGGTGTGACGGGACACTGACTTATTAGGGGTGTGACTGGGACACTGACTTTATTAGGGTGTGACTGGGACACTGACTTTATAGGGTGTGACTGGGACACTGACTTTATTACTGTGACCACTGACTTTATTAGGGTGTGACTGGGACACTGACTTAGGGGTGTGACTGTGACACTGACTTTATTAGGGGTGTGACTGTGACACTGACTTTATTAGGGGTGTGACTGTGACACTGACTTTATTAGGGGTGTGACTGTGACACTGACTTTATTAGGGGTGTGACTGTGACACTGACTTTATTAGGGGTGTGACTGTGACACTGACTTTATTACTGTGACACTGACTTTATTAGGGGTGTGACTGTGACACTGACTTTATTACTGTGACACTGACTTTATTAGGGGTGTGACTGTGACACTGACTTTATTAGGGGTGTGACTGTGACACTGACTTTATTACTGTGACACTGACTTTATTAGGGGTGTGACTGTGACACTGACTTTATTAGGGGTGTGACTGTGACACTGACTTTATTACTGTGACACTGACTTTATTAGGGGTGTGACTGTGACACTGACTTTATTACTGTGACACTGACTTTATTACTGTGACACTGACTTTATTACTGTGACACTGACTTTATTACTGTTACACTGACTTTATTACTGTGACACTGACTTTATTACTGTGACACTGACTTTATTACTGTGACACTGACTTTATTAGGGGTGTGACTGTGACACTGACTTTATTACTGTGACACTGACTTTATTACTGTGACACTGACTTTATTAGGGTTGTGACTGTGACACTGACTTTATTAGGGGTGTGACTGTGACACTGACTTTATTACTGTGACACTGACTTTATTAGGGGTGTGACTGTGACACTGACTTTATTACTGTGACACTGACTTTATTACTGTGACACTGACTTTATTAGGGGTGTGACTGTGACACTGACTTTATTACTGTGACACTGACTTTATTAGGGGTGTGACTGTGACACTGACTTTATTACTGTGACACTGACTTTATTAGGGGTGTGACTGTGACACTGACTTTATTACTGTGACACTGACTTTATTAGGGGTGTGACTGTGACACTGACTTTATTACTGTGACACTGACTTTATAGGGGTGTGACTGTGACACTGACTTTATTACTGTGACACTGACTTTATTAGGGGTGTGACTGTGACACTGACTTATTACTGTGACACTGACTTTATTACTGTGACACTGACTTTATTAGGGGTGTGACTGTGACACTGACTTTATTACTGTGACACTGACTTTATTAGGGGTGTGACTGTGACACTGACTTTATTACTGTGACACTGACTTTATAGGGGTGTGACTGGGACACGACTTTATTACTGTGACACTGACTTATTAGGGGTTGTGACTGTGACACATGACTTATTAGGGGTGTGACTGTGACACTGACTTTATTAGGGGTGTGACTGTGACACTGACTTTTATTACTGTGACACTGACTTTATTAGGGGTGTGACTGTGACACTGACTTACTTAGGGGGTGTGACTGTGACACTGACTTTATTACTGTGACACTGACCTTTATTACTGTGACACTGACTTTATTAGGGGTGTGACTGTGACACTGACTTTATTAGGGGTGTGACTGTGACACTGACTTATTAGGGGTGTGACTGTGACACTGACTTATTAGGGGTGTGACTGTGACACTGACTTTATTAGGGGTGTGACTGTGACACTGACTTTATTAGGGGTGTGACTGTGACACTGACTTTATTAGGGGTGTGACTGTGACACTGACTTTATTAGGGGTGTGACTGTGACACTGACTTTATTACTGTGACACTGACTTTATTACTGTGACACTGACTTTATTAGGGGTGTGACTGTGACACTGACTTTATTAGGGGTGTGACTGTGACACTGACTTTATTAGGGGTGTGACTGTGACACTGACTTTATTAGGGGTGTGACTGTGACACTGACTTTATTACTGTGACACTGACTTTATTACTGTGACACTGACTTTATTAGGGGTGTGACTGTGACACTGACTTTATTACTGTGACACTGACTTTATTACTGTGACACTGACTTTATTACTGTGACACTGACTTTATTACTGTGACACTGACTTTATTACTGTGACACTGACTTTATTAGGGGTGTGACTGTGACACTGACTTTATTACTGTGACACTGACTTTATTACTGTGACACTGACTTTATTACTGTGACACTGACTTTATTAGGGGTGTGACTGTGACACTGACTTTATTAGGGGTGTGACTGTGACACTGACTTTATTAGGGGTGTGACTGTGACACTGACTTTATTACTGTGACACTGACTTATTACTGTGACACTGACTTTATTAGGGGTGTGACTGTGACACTGACTTATTAGGGGTGTGACTGTGACACTGACTTTATTAGGGGTGTGACTGTGACACTGACTTTATTAGGGGTGTGACTGTGACACTGACTTTATTAGGGGTGTGACTGTGACACTGACTTTATTACTGTGACACTGACTTTATTAGGGGTGTGACTGTGACACTGACTTTATTAGGGGTGTGACTGTGACACTGACTTTATTAGGGGTGTGACTGTGACACTGACTTTATTACTGTGACACTGACTTTATTAGGGGTGTGACTGGACACTGACTTTATTAGGGGTGTGACTGTGACACTGACTTTATTAGGGGTGTGACTGTGACACTGACTTTATTACTGTGACACTGACTTTATTAGGGGTGTGACTGTGACACTGACTTTATTACTGTGACACTGACTTTATTAGGGGTGTGACTGGGACACTGACTTTATTAGGGGTGTGACTGGGACACTGACTTTATTAGGGGTGTGACTGGGACACTGACTTTATTAGGGGTGTGACTGGGACACTGACTTTATTACTGGGACACTGACTTAGGGGTGTGACAGGGACACTGACTTTATTTACAAGACAAGGATGATATACCCACCCCGCCCTCCTTCCTAACCTTGTGATAATGGATGGGACTGTTAGCCTGTTCAGACAAGGGCAAAAAGCTGGGAGAACTCGTGTGCACGTTGCAAAAGTTAACACCTTGCGGGATTTGGGAATGGGAGAGAGCAGGCTGACCTGGCCGCTGCCCGGGCAAGGCTTAGAACATTCGAATATACCCGCTGAACAATGTGATTAGTTTGTGTGATTCTTGTACACTCACAGACACACACGCACACATACGCATACACGCATACATGCACGCACGCACACACGCACGCACACTTAGATGGTGGCCGGTGCTACAGAGTCCACGCACTGTGCTGGGATTCTCTTAGTGTGGTCCATGGGTGGGGGGGGGGGGACTTATAGAAGTACCCGTGGGAAATGACACTGATCTTCTACAAACATAAACCAGATAATATCAGTTAAAGTTAGCTGCATACCCTTTACATGACGTAGCAGTCAACCTCAGCATTTCCTTGGGGAGGCGGGCATGGGCTGTTTGTGATTTCTTGGCAAGTTTACGTTCAGTAGTTTGCCATTACTTGATCAGATAAGGGCCATTATTTAAACATGAACAGACTATAAAAAAAACAAATCTTTGGTTTATAACAAACATTGCAGGCAATGAATATTATTTTCCCGCCATACACCACTGACGGGCTGAATCAGCGCAGGGGGTTTGCGCGCTTGTCTGCCCACTTGGTGATCATGGGTTCGAATCTGCATCGCGGCGAAGTTGTAAACATAACCCGGGCTCCCCAAGTTGACTCAGTTTAAAGTCGGACTTAACAGTAACATTTATTCTTGCCCAAGCCAGGGGACATAACAGTAACATTTATTCTTGCACAATCCAGGGGACATAACAGTAACATTTATGCTTGCGCTAGCCAGGGGACACAACAGTAACAGTTATTCTTGCACTGGCTAGGAGACATTACAGTAACATTTATTTTTGCATAGCCAGAGGACATAATAGTAATATTTATGCTTGCACTAGCCAGGGGGCATAATGGTAAAATGTATTCTCTCAATAGCCAGGGGACATAACAGTAACATATATGCTTGTACAAGACAGGGAGCATAACAGTAACATCTATGCTTGCACTAGCCAGGAAACATAACAGTAACATTTATGGCTGCACCAACCAGGGGACATAACAGTAACATTTCTGCTTGCACTAACCAGGGGACATAACAGTAACATTTATGTTTACACTAGCTCGGGGATTTTTTTTTGGGGGGGGGGGGGGAGGGAGCGCTTGCTCGCTTTGAACTCAAGCCTAGTCCATACACACTATTTATATATTTATAGTAGTTCTGGGCTGAACTACTGCAAAACACGTTGCGTTCATTACAGATTCAAGGAGTGTGCTTAGCAAGGTGGAGAAAGGAATGTTTCGTGTGGAATGGCTCTCGTTGCTTCAGAGGTCACAGATTGTGAGAATTGTATGGATATTTTGCCCTGGCCGTACGGGGGAATGAACAGGCTGATAGGCTAGCAGGGAATGTACCTCTTGGTGGTATCTTGCCTATGGACAAGGGGGAGGTGGTCGTGCGTTTTGTGGGACCAGGTGAAGAAGGCGGGGGAACTGATTGAGAACCCATATGTGGAAAGAATGAGATTGCGGGGGATCGGCAGGAGTTCTGGAAGAATCTCAAAACTGAGAGGGAAGACCAGGAGAACTTTTAATCAGATAGCGGTGGTAACGATTAGTAGTATGACTCTTCGCTGGCTGTTGAACGAGGGGACGGAGCACGTATGGGAATGTCCTGAGTGCAGTGATGTCGGTTCTTAACTCAACTCAACTCAACTGGGCTGAATTCTGCGTGTGGATTAGCTTTCCCTTTTAACAATGTCTATCGCCATCAGGTGAACCCACTCCAACTTCAGAGGTACTTGTAATTTACGTCCCCAAGTCAAGGACGACAGGTCAACATTTTAGTCCAGCTGTCCGGTGGTGGGGTTGAACCGCTAACCTCGGCATCAGCACATCGGATGTTTAAGAACACGCTTTCTTACCCATTCAACCATGCTGACCTGCGCCAGAGGATATAACAGGGACATTTATGGCTGCATCAGCTAGGGGACACAACAGTAATATTTATGCTTGCACTAGCCAGGGGCATAACAGTGACATTTATGCTTGCACTAACCTGGGGACGTAGTAACATTTATGACTGCACTAACCAGGGTACAAAACAGTAACATTTATACTTGAACCAGGCAATGGGGAATAACAGTAACATTTATGGTTGCACTAACCAGGGGACATAACAGTAATATTTATGCTTGCACTAGCGAAGGGACACAACAGTAACATTTATCCTTGAACCAGGCAATGGGGAATAACAGTAACATTTATAGTTGCACTAACCAGGGGACATAACAGTAATATTTATGCTTGCACTAGCGAAGGGACATAACAGTAACATTTATGCCTGCACTAGCCAAGGGGACATAACTATACCATTTATGCTTAAAATAGCCAGGGGACATAACAGTAACATTTATTCTTGCACCAATGTTTATTAAGTTCGAGATGATATAGATTAAAATGCGCGGGGAAAAAAAGGTATTGTCAATGATGCATGCTTACATGGTAGTACGTGGTGTATTGCTTATAAGACATTTGTTTGTGGTGTGTGAGGAAAATAAACTAATTCTAATGGTTTCAACTGTGTGTAATTTATTTCTCAACACACGCACCTACGCACGCACGTGCACGCACTCACATACACACACATACGCACACAAAATTACACCTATTAAAAAATAATTAACACAATCGCTATCATCAACATAAACCACCGTACAGTTAGTTGCATATCCTTTACAGGACGTCGCAGTCAACCTCGACATTCTACATTAGCAAAACCTCAGCTTAGTGAAAAATCATTTTAGAGAAACGTCACACAAGCTAAATATTATCTTTGTGAAACATCACATTAGCATAACATCTACATAGAGAAACATCATATCAGAGAAACATCACACAAGTTAAACATCACATTAGTGAAACATCACCATAGTAAATCATAACAAAAGAAAACATCACAAAACTATAGCATCACTTTAGAAAATCATAACACTGGCGAAAGATCATATTATGAAACATCACAGACCTAATGACCATATTAGGAAACATCATTGATCGCCAGGTTAGAGAAACATCACATTAGTAAAGCATCACATTAGCAAAACATCGCATTAGTGGAACATTACATTAGCAGAACATCACATTAATAATACATCACGTTAATAAAACATGCGATTAGTAAAACATCATGTTAGTGAAATATCAAATACGCAAAACATCACATTAGCAAAACATCTCGTTAGCAACAACATATCTCGTTAGCAAAACATCACATTAACAAAACATCACGTTAATGAACATGAGATTAGTAAAACATTACATTTGTAAAATAGATAAGTAAAACATCACATAAGTAGAACATTACATAGCGAATTTCTCCGTAATCCCGTATACTCTCGTAAGTAATGTGACGTACGCGAGAATCGGTGGCAGTTCTAGCCTTGTCGGTAACTTACGGGGTATGTGAGCTGGGCGCTCAGAAAGCAATTTCAAACTACTGAGCGTAATCTTGCCAAGAAATCAACAATCAGCTGAAAGATGCTGATGTTGACAGCGATGTCCTGTAAAACGATATGCGAAACAAAAAAAATATAAGAATACTAGCAGAGTCAGAGTTACTGAACACAGAAAATATCACGTATCCCCAGATTTATTTCAGCAGAAACCAACTTGAATTTTACATTATATGAACATGGCGTATAAACACTAATCAATATGGTGACATGAACCAAACTGAATGCTAATTTTCTTGCATGTAATGACGAAAAACACAGGCTAACAATTTCAAATTATGCATCACTTTTGACAAAAAGAACAAGAATGACAACCGTGACAGTGTTTGTTACGAGAAAGAACACCCAGAAAAACGTTCTGTCCAGAGAATTTCCGATGTCATGCCAGGATATTGTGTCGTTGTCTGTCTCTGTTGGCTTGAATTGATTGTGTTCCTTTAGGAGGCTGTGCATTTCTGATTGTACAACATTTCTGGCGTTGTAATGATTTTTGTGGTTAGGCTTTGATTGTCTGAACTTGTCTTGAGGCGTGTCTCTTCTTCTGGTGACTGACAGTTCGATCTCATTGTCGCCAGGCTGAGATTTTTGTGAACTATTGTAGGAAACATCTCTTTCTATAAAAGGAAAGCTGTCATACGAGACTTTTTTGTTTGCAGGTGTATGGTTTATCTGGCTGGTATTCAGGTCATTGCCGAGGGAAGTGCTGTTGGTTTCAGCAAAGCACTGCAAGTTGTTGCCCGTGTCTGTGTGTGGCGGGGGGTCGTCGTCCAGGCTGTTTTGTCTGTCCGACTCCCTGCAGTTGATGTCCCTGAATGCAGGACTGTAGCATTCTCTTGTTGGAGATGAGACCGTTGAAATAAGAGGCAGCTGCTGTAGGAAATATACACAGAGACATTTGTATTTTAATTATGTAAAGGATTGAATCTCTCTCTTTCTCTTTGTCTCTCTCTATAAATAAAGTTCGTTCTTTCGTTCGTTCCTTCGTTCGTTCGTTCGTTCGTTCGTTCTCTCTCCCTAACTCTTTCTGCCTCTCTGTGTGGGTCACTCTCCCTCTCTCTGACGCCCTCTCTCTAGCACTCTCTATCTGCCTATGTGGGCATCTCCTCCTCTCTCACGTTTTCTCTCCCTCTTTCTAGCTCTCTATCTCTGTCTATTGTGTGGATTTCTCATCCCCTCTCTCACGCGCGCTCTCTCACACACTCTCTCTCTGTCTCTCTCTGTCTCTCTCTCTCTCTCTCCCCTTCTCTCTCTAGCACTCTCTGTCTGTCTGTATGTTTAGAAAAACAGCTAGTTGAGTAAAACCCTATTCAAACTGGTGGAAGGCAAGATAAATCATCGCTGTATTCATCAGCTGTAAAACGCATTTCTGAACAATTTTAATCAAAGTAACGATGTTAATGAAGGTTCCAATACAATCACTTCCTCTGGTAGTGAGTATCATCTGCTACAGTTATACCAAATAGGCATCATGCTAAAGTGATAACCAGCGGCAGCATGCTGCAGTGATACCCAATCGGCATCGTGCTATAATGATTCCCAATCGACATCAAGCTACAGTGATACCCAATCGGCATCACGCGCTACAGTGATACCACATCGGCATCATGCTACAGTGATACCCAATCGGCATTGTGCTACAGTGATACGCAATAGGCATCATGCTAAATTGATTGATTGATTGATTGATTGATTTAGGAATCGACATCACAGCATTCGGGGCATTCCCATAAGTGCTCCGTCCCCATACTCAGCAGCCAGCGAAGAGTTACAACACTAATAGTACCAGTAGCACTCTGATTATAAGTCCGTCTCGCCTTTCCTTTGAGCGTTGAGCGTCGGCCAGATCCCGTCGTCACTCCTCGTTGTCTCATTCTTGCCAGACCATGGTAATCCATTTGCTCCTCCGAGGTGTGCACATGCTCCCACAAGGCCGCAACCACGTCTGCCTTGTCATGTATCAATACTCCACCAAGTTCTGCAGAGCCAGCCAATCTGTCCGCCTGTTCATTTCCCAGCACACCGGCATGCCCCGGAGAAAAGATCCAGGCGATGCTTGTCACCCGTGACCTCCGAAGCGAAGCAAGCCACTCCGCACGAAGTCTGCCCGTCCTCACCCTCGTCAGCATGCTTTCTGAGTCAGTTACAATCACGATGTGTGTGTGTGTCGTATTCTCCATCCAGCGGAGAGCCGCAGTGACTGCCTCCACTTCCATTCTTAAGCTGGATGTTGTGGTATCATATGCCAGGCTCTCCTGCCCCAAACATCGACCATTAGCTTTGGCTATGAACCCCCAGCCACTTCTCTCACCTCTTGACACCGAACCATCTGTGTAGATAATCACATCACTCGAGTGAGCATTGTCTTGAATTAGTTGCTGGATTTCCACTTCCGTGGCCCCTGCTGGCCACTCCCTGCACTCCCGGCTGAATGTGATTATAACTCTGCACAAGTCTGACTGATCCGCTGGCACCCTGACCCACTCCTCTCCACGCCTAATGTTCTCCAAGGGGCACACCTGTCTGATCGTATCCTCTGCCTGAGCCATCCATGATTTCCCTCTTATCAGTCGCTGACCCTTAACTACGTCCAGCGCCTCATGCAACGGGTGGTCTGTGTCTGCAGCTACTCTGAGGTATGCCTTCGCCAGCATCACCTTGTGCCTACCAGCAACAGTCAGCAGACCAAGGATGTAACGCATACACACTACTGGGGTGTCTCTAGTGCATCCCAGAATGACCCGCATAGCTTCGTTCTGTATGCGCTCTAACTTCACCAGCTGACTCTCTGAGACAGTGAGCAGACCTAATCCATAATCAATTACTGAGAGGATCATGTGCTGGTATAGTGTGAAAAGCATTCTCTGCTCCATGTCCAAAGCAGCCATAGTTTTAAGTGCATTGAGTCCCTTAAGAGTTCTTGTCACGACCGTCTCCACATGGTCCTTGAAGGATAGGCTCCTGTCATATGTGATCCCCAGATACTTCAGTTTGTTCTCTCTGTTGGCGCTTCTACCATCTATCGCGAGGCTTGGGACATCAGCTCTTACAATCCTGTTGTCCAGAGAGCACCACCAAACAGCCGCCTTTTCCGGGTGTATGATAGCACTCATTTCTGTGCACCAGTCAATCACTTTGTCTACTGTCGCCTGTAGCTCCTGGGCTGTTTGCTCCCTATCTCTCCCCTGCCTATATGCAAGAATATCATCTGCAAATGTTAGTATTCTTCCAACCCCTGGTGCTTCTAGGTTTGCAATCTTGCTCGTATACACATTAAAGAGCACTAAATTGAAAACCAATCGGCATCATGCTACAGTGATACCCAATCAGTATCATGCTACAGTGATACCCAATCGGCATCATGCTACAGTGATACCGAATCGGCATCATGCTACAGTGATACCCAATCGGCACTGTGATACAGTGATACCAATCGGTGTCATGCTACAGTGATACCCAATCAGCATTGTGCTACAGTGATACCCAATCGGCATCATGCTACAGTGATACCCAATCGGCTTCATGCTACAGTGATACGCCATCGGCATCATGCTACAGTGATATCCAATCGGCATCATGCGCTATAGTGATACCCAATCGGCATCATGCTTCAGTGATACCCGATCTGCATCATGCTATAGTGATACCAATCGGCATTGTGTTACAGTGATACCGAATCGGCATCATGCTACATTGATATCCAATCGGCATTGTGCTACAGTGATACCAATCGGCATCATGCTACGGTGATACCCAGTAGGCATCATGCTGCAGTGATACTCAATCGATATCATGCTACAGTGATACCCAATCAGCATCATGCTACAGTGATACCCAATCGGCATCATGCTACAGTATCATACAAATTAAATGTGGGGGGCTGGGTGGTCTCGTGATATAGTGTCCGCCTCGAGTGCTGGAGCTCCCGGGTTCAAGCCCCGGTGAGGACCAGGATTTTTCCACGTGGACTTCTAGTAACAAAATTTCCCCTGGTCTCTGGGTATTGAGATCGGACGCCCGTGTGTATTGTTGCGCACGTAAAAAATCCCTTGGCAGTTGGAAATCGAAAAAGAGTAGCCTAACGGCGCTGTCCGGGCAAAATTTTAAGATAAAAATCTACCCAAAGTATTTCAGGAGCCTCGACGGTGCTACGGAGTTCGTGCACTGAGCTGAGTTTCTCCAGACTCAGGTGTGAGTTAGGAGGAGCACGGAGCACTTATGGGTTACACCCGTGTGCCGTTATGTTGATCCATCGACTAAAACTAAAACTAAAAACAAATTAAATGTTTAAGAAAGCTTAAATTTGCGAACATGGAATGTCACGACACGTATACAGTAGGGAAAGCTAGAACACATCAAGTATAAAATGGATAGCATTAAAGTCAATATATAAGATTAGAGAAAATCCATGGTCAAGTTTAGATAAACACAGAATTATTTACTCTGGAAAGAGGAAACTAAAAAGGGAATAATTTTTTATCAACAGAGTGCAAAAAATAGTGACAGGATTTTGGACAGTGTCAGGTCCAGCGCTTTAGTGAAAATCTATAGGGGCAGTCTGGATATTAGGATGCAAGCATCTGTCCGATATCAGACAGCACCAAAACCCCGGGAAGGTTAACCCGGTCAACAAATGCCCGCAGAAGTTGGATGTGTCGGCCTAACGGCGCAAGAACGCAGCTCTGCTGTAAACAGGCACAACGCAGTCACATCCGGAGAAAAAAATCCGGATGAACGCAGAAGAAGAAGAAGATAGCACCCAAAAAAAAAAAAAAGATATAGATGCATTTAGTGACGAGATAGACACAGATATGGACCATTGCAAAGCGTTTTAAATAACACTGATACTCGGGGACTTCAATACACGAGTAGGCCTTGGACACGTGGCACTCGGGGACTTCAATTCGCAAGTAGGCCATGCACACGTGACACTTGGGGACTTCAATACACGAGTAGGCCATGGACACGTGGCACTCGGGGACTTCAATACACGAGTAGGCCATGGACACGTGACACTCGGGGACTTCAATACACGAGTAGGCCATGGACACGTGACACTCGGGGACTTCAATACACCAGTAAGCTATGGTCACGTGACACTCGGGGACTTCAATACACAAGTAGGCAATTGACATGTGATACTCGGGGAATTCAATACACCAGTAGGCCATGGACACGTGACACTCGGGGACTTCAATACACAAGTAGGCCATGGACATGTGATACTCGGGGACTTCAATACACGAGTAGGCCATGGACACGTGACACTTGGGGACTTCAATACACGAGTAAGCCATGGACACGTGACACTTGGGGACTTCAATACACGAGTAGGCCATGGACACGTGGCACTCGGGGACTTCAATACACGAGTAGGCCATGGACACGTGACACTTGGGGACTTCAATACACGAGTAGGCCATGGACACGTGGCACTCGGGGACTTCAATACACGAGTAGGCCATGGACACGTGACACTCGGGGAATTCAATACACCAGTAGGCCATGAGCATGTGATACTCGGGGACTTCAATACACAAGTAGGCAATTGACATGTGATACTCGGGGAATTCAATACACCAGTAGGCCATGGGCACGTGACACTCGGGGACTTCAATACACAAGTAGGCCATGGACATGTGATACTCGGGGACTTCAATACACAAGTAGACAATTGACATGTGATACTCGGGGACTTCAATACACAAGTAGGCCCTGGACACGTGACACTCGGGAACTTCAATACACGAGTAGGCCATGGATACCTGGCACTCGGGGACTTCAATACACCAGTAGGCTATGGTCACGTGACACTTGGGGACTTCAATACACCAGTAGGCTATGGTCACGTGACACTTGGGGACTTCAATACACCAGTAGGCTATGGTCACGTGACACTTGGGGAGTTCAATACACAAGTAGGCAGTGGACACGTGACACTCGGGAATTTCAGTACACGAGTAGGCCATGGATACGTGACACTCGGGGACTTTAATACACCAGTAGGCTATGGTCACGTCACACTTGGGGACTTCAATACACCAATAGGCCATTGACACGTGACACTCGGGGACTTCAATACACAAGTAGGCCATTGACACGTGATACTCGGGGACTTCAATACACAAGTAGGCCATGGACACGTGATACTCAGGGACTTCAATACACAAGTAGGCCATTGACACGTGACACTCTGGGACTTCAATACACAAGTAGGCCATGGACACGTGAGTGGTGTGACTGGTGGCTGTAGTCACAATGAGTAATGTGAATGTGTAGGCATAGGCTAAGTCACAAAGGTAATAGATCACAAACATGAGACCTAAACAGTTGAGTCATCTGTAGTCACACTAGGAGAAGAGAAAACAATGGTACATGTTGTGACAAGTGGGCAGATTTATGTGACGAGAGACAGAGGAATACAGAAATAGACGATTCTTCTGGTCAGCTTTTAGTCTTGGCGTCGAAAACTACCAATTTATGAAGTGTTACACACACACACACACACACATACACACACACACATACTTACACACACACACATACATACACACACACACACATACACACACACATTAGATTAGAAGCTCACATGGTGGTGATGGTGTTGTGTGAATGTGTGCGTGTGTTTATGTGTGTGTGTGTAACAAAAAGTACATATCACTGAGAGAAAGAGATTATATCAGCCACACAGCGTGTATGTGTGTGAGTCTCTCTCTCTCTCTCTCTCTCTCTCTCTCTCTCTCTCTCTCTCTCTCTCTCTCTCTCTGTGTGAGGTGGGGGTCGGGGGGGGGGGGGGTACACAGAGTGCCTGGAAGACAGTGACAGCCGGGTACCTTCTCCGACTCCTGGCCAACATCAGTTTTATCCTCATGTTTCTCTTCCGTCTGATGATCTCCCCTTGAGCTGGCAAAGAAGGAAGTCAGAACGGTTCATCAGCTTTTTCAAAATCAACATTAACTGTATCATTTACATTTATCATCAAGGGTACTATCAAAATCATCATCAAAATCATCATCAGTAGGAGGTGTACTGGGTACTGCTCTTTAATCACTCGTCTTTAATCGAGCAAGTCATCACTGTTTATTTCTACGGTCGTGTGTGCACATCACCATGTTCGTCTGCACCATGATGTCCCGAGCTGAACACTCTGGCATACTTAACAACAATATAGACATGTTACAAGACAATGGCATGGTTATTGTAATTTTTATCCCACTTTTAAGGTTTTAATTTGAAACCCCCCTGTGCAGACGAACACGGTGACGTCATTAGGACAGTTAAAAGATGGTCGCTACACTTTTGACATGCACCAAAGAGGAGCAGCGTTCTGTTATCCACTTTTTTATCAGTAAAGATGTGAAACCTGTAGAAATTCATCGGCGAATGAAGGTCCAGTATGGTGATGCAACGTCCCCTAAACAAATTTAAGGTTTTCAATTGAAGCCCAATCGTATGGTAAATATGAAGATACTACAGAAGACATTGAAAATATGGACTAAATGTTGACTTACTGTGAGCGACTGCCTCGCAATGTTAGTCTCCGAGCCCAAATCGACGGTCGCCTAGAATCGACAGTGAAGGAACAGAGCAAAGTATTAGGTTTATAGACAGAACATGGACATGAAGACGATCACTTTATTAGGTTCATAGACACAACACAGACAGGGAGAGAAATATTGAAATATTATACTGGAATAAACAAGGAAATTTATAGGGAAGTGAAAGTGACCCCATCGCTGAATGGAATACTGCAGGTCGTGTTTGTCCGTGTATTCAAAGAAGATTAGTTCCTTGGGTGGGTTTGGTTTCATTTCGTGGCTTTAAGAATCGACGTCACAGCATCACGGATGCTCAATTCCCCTCAACACATGTTATGAGTAGAAGCTGATAGCGCCAGTAACATGCTGGTCGTGTCAGTAACACATTGGCCGTGTCAGTAACACACTGATTGTGTCAGTAACACACTCGTCGTGTCAGTAACACACTGGTCGTGTCAGTAACACGCTGATCATGTAAGTAACACACTGGTCATGTCAGTAACACACTGGTCGTGTCAGTAACACACTGGTCATGTCAGTAACATACTGGTCATGTCAGTAACACACTGATTGTGTCAGTAACACACTCGTCGTGTCAGTAACACATTGGCCGTGTCAGTAACACACTGATCGTGTCAGTAACACACTGGTCGTGTCAGTAACACACTGATCAAGTAAGTATCACACTGGTCATGTCAGTAACACACTGGTCATGTAAGTATCACACTGGTCATGTCAGTAACATACTGGTCATGTCAATAACACACTGATCGTATCAGTAACACACTGGTCGTGTCAGTAACACATTGGCCGTGTCAGTAACACACTGGTCATGTCAGTAACACTGGTCATGCCAGTAACACACTGGTCATGTCAATAACACACTGATCGTATCAGTAACACACTGGTCGTGTCAGTAACACACTGATCGTGTCAGTAACACACTGGTCGTGTCAGTAACACACTGGTCGTGTCAGTATCACACTGATCGTGTCAGTAACACACTGATTGTGTCAGTAACACTGATCGTGTCAGTAACACACTTGTCGTGTCAGTAACACACTGGTCATGTCAGTAACACACTGGTCATGTCAGTAACACACTGATCGTGTCAGTAACACTGATGGTGTCAGTAACACACTGGTCGTGTCAATAACACACTGGTCATGTCAGTAACACACTGATCGTGTCAGTAACACACTGATCGTGTCAGTAAACTGATCTGTCAGTAACACACTGGTCATGTCAGTAATACACTGGTCATGTCAGTAACACACTGGTCATGTCAGTAACACACAGGTCATGTCAGTAACACACTGATCGATTCAGTAACACACTGATCGTGTCAGTAACACGCTGATTGTGTCAGTAACACACTGATCGTGTCAGTAACACACTGATCATGTCAGTAACACACTGATCGTGTCAGTAACACGCTGGTCGTGTCAGTAACCCACTGATAGTGTCAGTAACACACTGGTCGTGTCAGTAACACACTGGTCGTGTCAGTAACACACTGGTCATGTCAATAATACACTGGTCATGTCAGTAACACACTGATCGTGTCAGTAACACACTGGTCGTGTCAGTAACACACTGATCGTGTCAGTAACACTGATCGTGTCAGTAACACACTGATTGTGTCAGTAACACACTGGTCATGTCAGTAATACACTGGTAATGTCAGTAACACACTGATCGTGTCAGTAACACACTGATCGTGTCAGTAACACACTGATCGTGTCAGTAAAACACTGATCGTGTCAGTAACACTGATCATGTCAGTAACACACTGATCGTGTCATAACACGCTGGTCGTGTCAGTAACACTGGTCGTGTCAGTAACACACTGGTCATGTCAGTAACACACTGGTCATGTCAGTAATACACTGGTCATGTCAGTAACACACTGATCGTGTCAGTAACACACTGGTCGTGTCAGTAACACATTGGTCGTGTCAGTAACACACTGGTTGTTCGGATTCGTTCATTCATTCATCCTTCCTGTCTGAAACCAGACTCGTTCATTCATACAACCCACCTACCTGGGACCACAAAGATAGCTAACCAGCATCCTTGTGTATTTTATGTCATCTGTTACTGTGTCTTCAACTATAGTCGTCCATAGATGTCTTCACATTGTCTCTCTCACGATTGTGTCTTCAACTATAGTCGTCCATAGATGTCTTCACATTGTCTTCCTCGTGATTGTGTCTTCATCTAGAGTCGCCAATAGATGTCTCCACACTGCATTCCTTATAATTGTGTCTTCAGCTAGAGTCTTCCATAGATCTCTTCACACTGTTTCCCTCATGATTGTATCTTCACACTAGAGCAGTGGTTCTCAAACTTTTTTGGCCCGTGCCCCCCTTCACTATATTTTCAGAACGTCATTCCCCCACCCCCTTTCGTATTTCCAGCGTAAAATTCCCCCCTCCCGCCCCTATATTGTATACGTAATAATGGAAGCACACACTAAAACAAGTCCAGACGTCCACATAAAAACGTGATTTGTGGGTCTACTTACTTTATAAAATGAATTTTAGAAGGGTGAGACGTACAAAACTGTAAAGTATGAAGGAAAAACAAGATCAAGTAATCGGTTCTTGGATTAACGCGATCTTGAAGTAATCTTCATTCCCCCCCCCCCCCTGGAAACCCCAAAATTCCCCCCTGGGGGGGGGGGAGAATTCCCCACCGGTTGGGAACCACTGCACTAGAGTCACCAATAGAAGAAGAAGAAGAAGAAGAAGAAGAAGAAGAAGAAGAAGAAGAAGAAGAAGAAGAAGAAGAAGAAGAAGAAGAAGAAGAAGAAGAAGAAGAAGAAGAAGACAGAAAAACAAGAAAAAGAGAACTGGTCAAAACAAAATAAATGGTAATCATACTGATAGTGATGATGATTAGTAACAGGAGCTAGATGAGGAGGGGAGGTCAGGATATAATAATAATAATAATAATAATAATAATAATAATAATAATAATAATAATAAAAACAGCCAGCATACATAATTTCATACCTCTGGTCGTAATAAGCCGAATGATGGTCCCATTGGGTCAGAGACGCCCTGAAATAATATAATATTTTAATATCAGGAAGTTCTTAAATAACTGAATATGCTTGTGTTAAGATGTTTTGAAAGTACATAATCTGTTAGTGAAAGGACGTCATGAAATTACAGAATTTGTTAATGTAAGGACGTCATGAAATCACATAATATGTTAGTAAAAGGACGTCCTGAAATCACAGAATAAGTTAGCGTCAAGACGTTTTGAAGTCACAGTGTGTGTTAGTGTAAGGAAGTAATGCAATCACGTAATATGTTAGTGAAAGGACGTCCTGAAATCACAGAATATGTTAGTGTAATGACGCCATGAAATCACAGAATATGTTAGTGTAAGGATGCCATGAAATCACAGAATATGTTAGTGTAAGGACGCCATGAAATCACAGAAAATGTTAGTGTAACGACGTCATGAAATCACAGAAAATGTTAGTGTAACGACGTCATGAAATCACAGAAAATGTTAGTGTAAAGACGTTGTAAAGTAACGGAATATGTTAGTATAAGAACGTTATGAAATCACAAAATATTTTAGTGTAAGGGCGTTCTGAAATCACAGAATTTGATAGAGTAAGGACGTCATGTAATCATAACATATGTTAGTGCAAAGACGCATTGAAATAATAAAATAGATAAGTATAAGAACGTCCTGAAATCACAGATTATAACTTAAATAAAGGATGTATTCAGATGCAAGATAAACTCACCTGACGTGAGGTGACAACAGTTAAGTGATGATGGTGACCCGTGCACGGCTTCTGAAGGCACGCAAACAGTTCTGTCCATCTATAAACAACTGGTGAACCTAACAACAACAACAACAACAACAACAACAACAACAACAACAACAACAGCCTCTAGGTCACCAAAGCCTACTGTACCTGCGAGATTCCAGGCTGCAGGACCGGGACTTGGGTTGGGCGGGGGGTGAGCTGTGCCCGGAGAACATCCACTTCAACAGTCTGGGGACGGGCAGGGAGGGATCCCGGTAGTGTATGTTGAGTACAATCCCAGCACAGACTACTGATGCCGTGCTGAGGGCCAGGAGGCTGGTCAAGTATATAGCTGTAACAACACACTGTCATGATAAATTATATATCTATCTACTCATCTTCTGTTTACCTATCTACCTAATCATCGAACTACCTACTCATCAACATTATCATTATTACCATCATCTTCAAATATTTCAACTATTTTCAGAGGAGATGCAGGGAGATGTTGGACAGTTTGACATCATGGCATGGGGGGACGTCGGTATCAGAAATAATTGGCAGTACACGAGACAGAAGACAGTGAACAGACATGATCACCAACGATACACGGCATGGACTATAAGATTGACAGTACACGAGACAGAAGGCTGTGGACAGACATGATCACCAACGCCAGACGGCATTGACTATAAGAAGATTGACAGTACAATCAGTACACGAGACAAAAGGTTGTGTATAGACAAGATCACCAACGCCACACGGCGTGGACTGTAAGAAGAAGATCATATCTGGTGTCACCGCTTTGCACGGACGATAGTTTGTGATGGAGTTATACCACCTCATAGCACAAAGCCTGGGCTGAGTTGTAGAGACCATGTGTTGCCCATGCAGCATGATCCCTCTCCCAGCCTGCCTAGTTTACTCCAGAGGAAAGGTAACACCCCTACATCTGGAACAAGAAGAGCAGCAGGATCATCAAAGCAATTCTCAAACTATTCGGCTGTCGGAGCTTCGATACTAGACCAGTTGCCGTCCAAGACTTAAGGCCTGGTCTGCCCTGCCATGACATTTAGTCTTTGGGTTGCATTTCCTCTCACCAGGATAAGGTTTGAACCCTCCCAATTGCGCTCCGCAGCCCTAAGCCATGATCACAATGTGGGTGTCGGGTTTGGTGATCGCCGATCAACATTCGATGCTAACAGAAAGCAGATACACGAAGCCCATAAACGGGCACTCTATCGCTGTTTATGCTTCACTTTGACACGCAAGGTACAAGAGGAACATGATGAGATGAGATTAGATGATGAACGGGCACTCTCCCGCTGTTTATGCTTCACTTCGATACGCAAGGTACAAGATGAGATGAGAAATCAGGCAATACAGTGTACTGTCATATGGCAGCTCTGTCACATCTGACGAAGGCCTGAATAACAACATTCGGCGCTAACAGAAAGCAGGTAGTACCGTCTACAGTCATACGGTAACTGTCAGTTGAGGTATGACAAGGATACCTACCCAACAACGACAGACTCTCTGATGTCTTGGGGATGTTGTCACTGATGATGCCCAGGTACACGGTGAAGGCCAGCAGCACAGTCACGGCCAAGGCCATCCTCTCGCCGCAGTCCGAGGGCAGGATGAAGACCAGGACGTTCAGGCAGGACAACATCACCACTGGGATGATGGTGTTCAGTACGTAGAAGAACCGCTTTCGGCGCAGGTGTACAACAAAGGTGACCCCCGTGTGGTCAGTACCTGGTCTGGGTTGCCGGGAAAGAACACATTCAGTGGTCAGTTAGCAATAAGGACAACGTATTTTGTTTTAATTGCGATGTTAGATTTGAACTCAAGATTATTCCATACACGTGATACTACTTCTGGCATAATGAGGACCAGGACATTCAGACAGGACAGCATCAATACAGGGATAATGGGGTGCAACTAACTTAATAGTAATGATAATTGACTTGTCAAGAACTAATGTGAAAACTACCCTCACTGATATACTCATGTTTAATACTTTAACTGAAATCGAAAAATTACCCGCTCAACATTTATAGACGGTAATTGCAGTATAAACTACACTGTGTAGTTAGCACAAGAGGGGGATTCTGATCATCAGATAGGGACACTTTTACCCCAATATCACGGCCTCTTATCGTCTTAAACTATCGTGGGGTGGGCCAACCTGGGTCATGACCCCCAGGGGCCTTTCTCCTGTTGTGATCCTGTTCTTCTTCCAGGATCCACGCGGTTAATGTTCTCTCCACCCCATTATGTTCATGTTCTCTCCACAACACTATGTTCATGTTCTCTCCACAACACTATGTTCATGTTCTCTACACACCACTATGTTCATGTTCTCTCCACACCACTATGTTCATGTTCTCTCTACAACACTATGTTCATGTTCTCCCCACAACACTATGTTCATGTTCTCTACACACCACTATGTTCATGTTCTCTCCACAACACTATGTTCATGTTCTCTCCACAACACTATGTTCATGTTCTCTTCACATCACTATGTTCATGTTCTCTCCACATCACTATGTTCATGTTCTCTCCACACCATTATGTTCATGTTCTCTCCACATCACTATGTTCATGTTCTCTCCACACCACTATGTTCATGTTCTCTCAACAACACTATGTTCATGTTCTCTCCACACCATTATGATCATGTTCTCTCCACACCACTATGTTCATGTTCTCTCCACACCACTATGTTCATGTTCTCTCCACACCACTATGTTCATGTTCTCTCCACACCACTATGTTCATGTTCTCTCCACACCACTATGTGTTGTTCTCACACCACAATGTTCATGTTCTCTCCACACCACTATGTCTCATGTTCTCTCCACACCACTATGTTCATGTTCTCTCCACATCACTATGTTCATGTTCTCTCCACACCATTATGTTCATGTTCTCTCCACATCACTATGTTCATGTTCTCTCCACACCATTATGTTCATGTTCTCTCAACAACACTATGTTCATGTTCTCTCCACACCATTATGATCATGTTCTCTCCACACCACTATGTTCATGTTCTCTCCACACCACTATGTTCATGTTCTCTCCACACCACTATGTTGTTGTTCTCTACACCACAATGTTCATGTTCTCTCCACACCACTATGTTCATGTTCTCTCCACACCACTATGTTCATGTTCTCTCCACACCACTATGTTCATGTTCTCTCCACACCACTATGTTCATGTTCTCTCCACACCACTATGTTCATGTTCTCTCCACACCACTATGTTCATGTTCTCTCCACACCACTATGTTCATGTTCTCTCCACACCAATATGTTCATGTTCTCTCCACACCACTATATTCATGTTCTCTCCACACAACTAAGTTCATGTTCCAGACACCATGCGTTTCATGTTCTCTCCACACAACTAAGTTCATGTTCCAGAAACCATCCGTTTCATGACCACTATGACGTTTGACGTGAACAAACTATTTCAGTTTCCCACACATTGTGGTGTTCGTTCGAGAGTGTACTTTGATGCTCAGATCTTGTAGATTGTCTTCTTTTCTTGTATTCTTACTGCACATATTCTGTTAGTAAATGTATTTGTATAGCAGCTTTTTGCCATGAAGGCCATTATAGATTTAATTTCATTTTATAATGCGTAAACAATCAACCACCTTAACAAATCTGAAAGGTGAGAATGTGGAAATGGCAAATAGAAGAAAAGTATAAGCAACGATACGTATATCTGAATAACGAATACACAAACAGTAGATGGCATATTCTAGTACCGGACAGATTTCGCTGCGTCTCGTCTGGTGCATATTGCAGAACTCTCACAACATAAAGGCAAGCAGCAAGACGGATTCTGCATTGAACCACAGCTGAAGAGGCAGGCTGAACGAGGCCTAATTTGGAATTTTTGTTTTGAAAATTGGAATTGGAATTGGAATTCTGCTAGGTATGATGAGGAAAATAGTGACTACCACGACGGTGACGAAGCTGTTGCTGATGGCGGCAGAGGGACACTCACCTGTAGGTGGACCACTCACCTGTAGGTGGACCACTCACCTGTAGGTAGACCACTCACCTGTAGGTGGACCACTCACCTGTAGATGGACCACTCACCTGTAGGTGGACCACTCACCTGTAGGTGGACCACTCACCTGTAGGTGGACCACTCACCTGTAGGTGGAGGGGTAGCGGTAGACATTGGCTTCCGTCTTGGTGATGTCCCACTCGCCGTTTGGCAGCAAGGCATCCAGGTTGATGACGTCTAGCTCTGGCTGTACGGTCAGGGTTCTGTGGGGAACAAGAACGTGGCATTTTCTTAGTTTGGTATATACCAGACAGATCCGTATAGATCTAACAGAGACTACACTATACCAACCAGATCCGTATAGATAATGAAACAAGTACACGTAACACCGTTTCGACACATTTCCACCTGCCTTCTTCAGGCTGAAACCATTACATACAAACCCACAGTCTAACCCATAACAGACACAACCCATAACACCATGGCAACTGCGGCGAGTTCTCCATTTCTGATCTTCTATGATTCGTTTTCAAATAACGATAACAACACACTCAGAAGCAGGCATCTGTTTTGGTTTTGTGAAGTGTTGGGATCGTCACATTTCTAGGTCGGAGTGCATGATTGAATAGTGGCCAGTCTTTCTCCATCTAGCGAACGACGAGCCCGGGTATCGAACCGAGCTCATATGATTTTATTGTCAGCGTAACTTCCTAGCCATTCCGCCAACACTCGCGCTAATGTGTTTTAAACCGGATTCTAAATAACATTGTCTGCCTTGTTGAGGGAACTATTACACTTCATCTTCCTGCTAGACTCAAGTGAGTATCAGATTTACAAGTTGCCTTATATCCAAGAGAGCTCAAACACAAATTACGTCTGTGGGATTAGAAAGCCAGAAAACACCTGGCAAACAAAGCCGGCACAAATCTTGAATTCCTTCACGACAGTTTCTTTCACACGAAGGCCAGCTCATATCCGGGCCAGACATGCTGCCCTCCTGCAGTACACACTCCAACAGAGTGGTACAGAGCCGTGCAAGGAAGCTCCATTCTTGTCACAAGCGGAGACAATGGCGTCACATTAATAGAATTGCTGGTAATCTCCGTGGGAGAGGATTCCATTGTATGCAGGAATATCTATCTGTGAGTATCTCTTGGGGGTTATGGGAAGTAAGTTTAGAGATACTGACTGGCACTTAGAGAAGGAAAGGACAGAAGTAGAGATAAGAGAATCATCATCATCAAGTGCCATGCCAGCACATTCCTCGGATTTGGTATTCTGGATCACCTCTGCTGCTGATTTAAAAATAAAATATGCAAGATATTGTCTTCTTATAGTCCATGCCGTGTGGCGTTGGTGATCATGTCTGTCCACAGCCTTCTGTCTCGTGTACTGCCAATCTTCTTATAGTCCATGCCGTGTGGCGTTGGTGATCATGTCTGTCCACAGCCTTGCCACTATTCTTATAGACCACATGTCTTGTGTGCGGATGTCCTTCCATACCATCATGTAAAACTGTCCAACATTTTCTCTTTTGCTTGCCTCTGCCTCCACCCTTTCAACCTACCCGTTGTGACGACATACTCCAGTTTCCCCCTTCTCATGACATGCCCAACGATTGTGGACTGTCTTCTTCCGATGCAACCAGTTCTCTTTCTGAGTGAACTTCTTTCAGGATATCTTCATTTGTCCTTCTATTCGTCCAGGTTACCTCGTCATTCTTTTATAAAATCGTATCTCCGCAGCTTCTACATAATTCCTCGGGTGTCTGCTAAATGTCCATGATTTGCTTTCGTACATCAGGTTTGGTTCAATATAGCCCTTTATAACTTTGACACTCATCTCAACTAATAACGATTCTTGAGGGTGATGATAAGTACGTTCACAGACATTGATTGGCTCTTATAGCAGTAAAGGAAATAAGTAGAAATCAGAGATCACATTAGAAAATATAACAATCTAACACCCTAAGGAGTTCGGGATACCTTCAGCCTCAAATTACGACAGCGTCTACAGTCACCATTCGACTACAGTCAACATTCTTGTCTAGTTAACGTGCTCTTCAATATTTGCTTACAGTTTTCTTCTGTTCAGCTTGTTACTACTGATGTCAACTGAATCGTGTCGATACATCGGGAGAATAGTGCGGGAATATAATCAACCAAGTGGACTGATGGAAACTGATCAGGAGAACATTCTCATCAACATGAACCACCAAACTGATAGATGGGCGGATACTTTGGAGGGCTTCTGGAAGACCCTCCTAATATCAGAACCTGCAGAATTAGACAAACTATCAAACTTATAACGGGTGGGGAAGCTGCTGGTCCTCATGGTATCTCAGCAGAAGCCGTTAAAGCAACTATGAACACATCAACTGAATTACTGTATTAATTATTTAATAATCTGGAGACCAAAGAAATACCAGCAGAAGAGAGGGAAGGATATCTGACGAAGCTGCCAATATAAGGGAACCTGCGGGAATGCAAGCATTATATAGGAATAATGTTATTGACAGCTCCTGGGAAAATATTAAAAGTGGCCATTCTGTAGAGATTAAGAGGCGTCATGGACAAACAACTAAAGAAAACAAACAATGGAATGCACAATTAATTGCCAGGCATATTTCGCTGCCTCTCAACAGGTGCACAATGGAGAATTCACACAACACAAACTACAGCACCAAGATAAATCCTCCAAGCTGAAATATACTACACATATATTCCCACAGTAGTTTGAGTTGTCTAGCACGGTAACTTCAAACCGACCATCGTGTCTTTTAGTGTGTGTATGTATGTATGTATGTTTATTAGTTGTTGTTTTAGTGTGTGTATATGTGGTTTATGGGTAATAGTTTTAGTGTGTGTGTCTGTTTAAGGGTAATTGTTTTAGTGTGTGAATGTGTGTGTGTGGATGTGTGTGTGTGTGTTTGTGTGTGGATGTGTGTGTGTGTGAGCGCGCGCGCGTGCGTGTTGGTGGAACTCAAGTCACAGTGTACAAGACGATGTGCCTTAAACTTGTAAACAGAAGCCATTGACAGCAGAAGACTAGGGGTTAAGACTCTCATGAAATTTCTGATCGTTACAATTAGGAATCTCAGCACCATCTGGAAATACGTCCGGAGTAAGAAACAGATCGAAGGCTTGCAAATGGCCACACAAAATATGATTGACGGCCAGACAATGAGAATGGATAGTTAAGGTTTACTTTTCTATGTGGAGTTTGAATTTGCCACGCGACCTGCTCGAGACGGCGGATTGGTACATAATTGCCCGTCCTGGAGGATGAAAAATGATGCTATCGTAGAATGCACGTCTCCCAGAGAAATGCAGAATTTCCCGGGACTTGGGGAAAGTCATTCTAATCGGGACAACCTGTCCAGGCAACATGTTATAAGTAGGGGAGGGGGCGGGGGTGTGTCGCAGTTTCCTGGGGAGGGGAAATGAAAAAGGGGGTATCATTTATCATTATCATGTGGCATTCCGAGCAATGGAGGCGATCAAGCTCTGTGGCAAATATCTATCCTGTGTTCTGGTAAGTTAGCCCGACGAAGGTCTTGCGTGCCATTTGGTCAATGCGTCCAGCATTTTTTCTTACTATCCACTCTGTATGTATGGCTCACGGTCTCCCCACAGCATCACAACCTTCTCTAGACACCCTGAGTTGATGTGAGTTGAGATAAGTTGAGTTGAGTCAAGAACCGACAAAACTACACTAGTGCTCCCATACGTGCTCCCTCCTGCTTTGCAACAGCCAGCGAAGACTCCTTATACTAATGGTGCCAGTTGTAGGATGATTACGCGTCCGTCTGATCTTTCCTTGGAGTACTCATTGGCAACCAGATGTTCTGGCCACTTCATGCTGAAACATTATCTCCAGGCCACCATGATTTATCTATTCATCCACAATATACACATGATCCTAAATAGCACTGACCACGTCTGACTTATCATGCAGCAGTATCCCATCCAGCGATGCAGGCTGGCGCAGTCTGTCCGCCTGATCGTGTCTCATCCCACCAGCATGCCCTGGGGCAGTCTGTCCGCCTGATCGTGTCTCATCCCACCAGCATGCCCTGGGGCAGTCTGTCCGCCTGATCGTGTCTCATCCCACCAGCATGCCCTGGGGCAGTCTGTCCGCCTGATCGTGTCTTATCCCACCAGCATGCCCTGGGGCAGTCTGTCCGCCTGATCGTGTCTCATCCCACCAGCATGCCCTGGGGCAGTCTGTCCGCCTGATCGTGGTCCTCATCCCACCAGCATGCCCTGGGGCAGTCCTGTCCGCCTGATCGTGTCTCATCCCACCAGCATGCCCTGGGGCAGTCTGTCCGCCTGATCGTGTCTCATCCCACCAGCATGCCCTGGGGCAGTCTGTCCGCCTGATCGTGTCTCATCCACCAGCATGCCTGGGCAGTCTGTCCGCCTGCTCGTGTCTCATCCCACCAGCATGCCCCTGGGGCAGTCTGTCCGCCTGATCGTGTCTCATCCCAACAGAATGCCCTGGGGCAGTCTGTCCGCCCTGATCGTGTCTCATCCCACCAGCATGCCCTGGGGCAGTCTGTCCGCCTGATCGTGTCTCATCCCACCAGCATGCCCTGGGGCAGTCTGTCCGCCTGATCGTGTCTCATCCCACCAGCATGCCCTGGGGCAGTCTGTCCGCCTGATCGTGTCTCATTCCCACCAGCATGCCCTGGGCAGTCTGTCCGCCTCCTGATCGTGTCTCATCCACCAGCATGCCCCTGGTGTCCAGTTCTGTCCGCCTGATCGTGTCTCATCCCACCAGCATGCCCTGGGGCAGTCTGTCCGCCTGATCGTGTCTCATCCCACCAGCATTGCCCTGGGCAGTCTGTCCGCCTGATCGTGTCTCATCCCACCAAGCATGCCCTGGGGCAGTCTGTCCGCCTGATCGTGTCTCATCCCACCAGCATGCCCTGGGGCAGTCTGTCCGCCTGATCGTGTCTCATGCCACCAGCATGCCCTGGGGCAGTCTGTCCGCTGATATCCGTGTCTTCATCCCACCAGCATGCCCTGGGCAGTCTGTCCGCCCTGATCGTGTCATCATCCCACAGCACTGCCCTGGGCAGTCTGTCCCCGCCTGATATCGTGTCTCATCCCACCAGCATGCCCTGGGGCAGTCTGTCCGCCTGATCGTTGGTCTCATCCCACCAGCATGCCCCTGGGGCAGTCTGTCCGCCTGATCGTGTATCATCCCACAGCATGCCCCTGGGCAGGTCTGTCCGCCTGATCGTGTCTCATCCCACCAGCATGCCCTGGGGCAGTCTGTCCGCCTGATCGTGTCTCATCCCACCAGATGCCCTGGGGCAGTCTGTCCGCCTCTGATCGTGTCTCATCCCACCAGCATTGCCCTGGGGCAGTCTGTCCGCCTGATCGTGTCTCATCCCACCAGCATGCCCTGGGGCAGTCTGTCCGCCTGATCGTGTCTCATCCCACCAGCATGCCCTGGGGCAGTCTGTTCCGCCTGATCGTGTCTCATCCCACCAGCATGCCCTGGGGCAGTCTGTCCGCCTGATCGTGTCTCATCCCACCAGCATGCCCTGGGGCAGTCCTGTCGCCTGATCGTGTCTCATCCACCAGCATGCCCTGGGCAGTCTGTCCGCATGATCGTGTCTCATCCCACCAGCATGCCCTGGGGCAGTCTGTCCGCCTGATCGTGTCTCATCCCACCAGCATGCCCCGGGGCAGTCTGTCGCCTGATCGTGTCTATCCCACCAGCATGCCCCGGGGCAGTCTGTCCGCCGATCGTGTCTCTCCCACCAGCAGGCCCTGGGGCAGTCTGTCCGCCTGATCGTGTCTCATTCCCACCAGCATGCCCTGGGGCAGTCTGTCCCGCCTGATCGTGTCTCATCCCACCAGCATGGCACCTGGGGCAGTCTGTCCGCCTGATCGTGTCTCATCCCACCAGCATGCCCTGGGGCAGTCTGTCCGCCCTGATCGTGTCTCATCCCACCAGCATGCCCTGGGGCAGTCTGTCCGCCTGATCGTGTCTCATCCCACCAGCATGCCCTGGGGCAGTCTGTCCGCCTGATCGTGTCTCATCCACCAGCATGCCCTGGGGCAGTCTGTCCGCCTGATCGTGTCTCATCCCACCAGCATGCCCTGGGGCAGTCTGTCCGCCTGATCGTGTCTCATCCCACCAGCATGCCCTGGGGCAGTCTGTCCGCCTGATCGTGTCTCATCCCACCAGCATGCCCTGGGGCAGTCTGTCCGCCTGATCGTGTCTCATCCCACCAGCATGCCCTGGGGCAGTCTGTCCGCCTGATCGTGTCTCATCCCACCAGCATGCCCTGGGGCAGTCTGTCCGCCTGATCGTGTCTCATCCCACCAGCATGCCCTGGGGCAGTCTGTCCGCCTGATCGTGTCTCATCCCACCAGCATGCCCTGGGGCAGTCTGTCCGCCTGATCGTGTCTCATCCCACCAGCATGCCCTGGGGCAGTCTGTCCGCCTGATCGTGTCTCATCCCACCAGCATGCCCTGGGGCAGTCTGTCCGCCTGATCGTGTCTCATCCCACCAGCATGCCCTGGGGCAGTCTGTCCGCCTGATCGTGTCTCATCCCACCAGCATGCCCTGGGGCAGTCTGTCCGCCTGATCGTGTCTCATCCCACCAGCATGCCCTGGGGCAGTCTGTCCGCCTGATCGTGTCTCATCCCACCAGCATGCCCTGGGGCAGTCTGTCCGCCTGATCGTGTCTCATCCCACCAGCATGCCCTGGGGCAGTCTGTCCGCCTGATCGTGTCTCATCCCACCAGCATGCCCTGGGGCAGTCTGTCCGCCTGATCGTGTCTCATCCCACCAGCATGCCCTGGGGCAGTCTGTCCGCCTGATCGTGTCTCATCCCACCAGCATGCCCTGGGGCAGTCTGTCCGCCTGATCGTGTCTCATCCCACCAGCATGCCCTGGGGCAGTCTGTCCGCCTGATCGTGTCTCATCCCACCAGCATGCCCTGGGGCAGTCTGTCCGCCTGATCGTGTCTCATCCCACCAGCATGCCCTGGGGCAGTCTGTCCGCCTGATCGTGTCTCATCCCACCAGCATGCCCTGGGGCAGTCTGTCCGCCTGATCGTGTCTCATCCCACCAGCATGCCCTGGGGCAGTCTGTCCGCCTGATCGTGTCTCATCCCACCAGCATGCCCTGGGGCAGTCTGTCCGCCTGATCGTGTCTCATGCCCACCAGCATGCCCTGGGGCAGTCTGTCCGCCTGATCGTGTTCATCCCACCAGCATGCCCTGGGGCAGTCTGTCCGCCTGATCGTGTTTCATGCCCACCAGCATGCCCTGGGGCAGTCTGTCCGCCTGATCGTGTCTCATGCCACCAGCATGCCCTGGGGCAGTCTGTCCGCCTGATCGTGTCTCATGCCACCAGCATGCCCTGGGGCAGTCTGTCCGCCTGATCGTGTTTCATGCCACCAGCATGCCCTGGGGCAGTCTGTCCGCCTGATCGTGTTTCATGCCACCAGCATGCCCTGGGGCAGTCTGTCCGCCTGATCGTGTTTCATGCCACCAGCATGCCCTGGGGCAGTCTGTCCGCCTGATCGTGTTCATGCCCACCAGCATGCCCTGGGGCAGTCTGTCCGCCTGATCGTGTCTTCATCCACCAGCATGCCCTGGGGCAGTCTGTCCGCCTGATCGTGTTTCATGCCACCAGCATGCCCTGGGGCAGTCTGTCCGCCTGATCGTGTCTCATCCCACCAGCATGCCCTGGGGCAGTCTGTCCGCCTGATCGTGTTTCATCCCACCAGCATGCCCTGGGGCAGTCTGTCCGCCTGATCGTGTCTCATCCCACCAGCATGCCCTGGGGCAGTCTGTCCGCCTGATCGTGTCTCATCCCACCAGCATGCCCCTGGGGCAGTCTGTCCGCCTGATCGTGTTTCATCCCACCAGCATGCCCTGGGGCAGTCTGTCCGCCTGATCGTGTCTCATCCCACCAGCATGCCCTGGGGCAGTCTGTCCGCCTGATCGTGTCTCATCCCACCAGCATGCCCTGGGGCAGTCTGTCCGCCTGATCGTGTCTCATCCCACCAGCATGCCCTGGGGCAGTCTGTCCGCCTGATCGTGTCTCATCCCACCAGCATGCCCTGGGGCAGTCTGTCCGCCTGATCGTGTCTCATCCCACCAGCATGCCCTGGGGCAGTCTGTCCGCCTGATCGTGTCTCATCCCACCAGCATGCCCTGGGGCAGTCTGTCCGCCTGATCGTGTCTCATCCCACCAGCATGCCCTGGGGCAGTCTGTCCGCCTGATCGTGTCTCATCCCACCAGCATGCCCTGGGGCAGTCTGTCCGCCTGATCGTGTCTCATCCCACCAGCATGCCCTGGGGCAGTCTGTCCGCCTGATCGTGTCTCATCCCACCAGCATGCCCTGGGGCAGTCTGTCCGCCTGATCGTGTCTCATCCCACCAGCATGCCCTGGGGCAGTCTGTCCGCCTGATCGTGTCTCATCCCACCAGCATGCCCTGGGGCAGTCTGTCCGCCTGATCGTGTCTCATCCCACCAGCATGCCCTGGGGCAGTCTGTCCGCCTGATCGTGTCTCATCCCACCAGCATGCCCTGGGGAAACAGATCCAATAGATGCTCCTTATCTTTGATCTTTGAACTGAAACCTGAAACTCTGTACGAAGCATGCCTGTCTTCACCTTTCCCAGCATGCACTGTGAGTCCGTTACAGTCGCAACATATGTGTGCTGTTTTTCCTCCAGCCAAGGGAACGCATTTGTGACACCCCCTCCCCACACCTTCATTCTTAGACGAGATGTCGTGGTATCATATGCCATGCTCTCCTGTACGACTTGTTAACTTTGGCTATGAACATGGCTTGAGGTGACCAAATTACAACCTTAACCTTGGCGTGGGTAATCCCCTGTGTTTATAAACCGGCCTCCTGAGGGAGGAGCACATTAGTCTGTGTATCCGTGCATGGGATTCTGTGCACTGTACAAAGACATGGGTTTATCCAAGGGATCGTGATACTGGTGTCATTGTTGGAGGCAGTGAGACTCAGGAAGGCAACAGACCTGCCTGGTTGGCTGGCTGGCTGTCCATCGTTGTCGGATGGGAACACATTGGCATCTGTTAGTCTTAGAGTGCTACCAAGCGTGGCTGGTTAAACTGTCTGGGCACTGAAATGTTATCTGTTATTTTTTTTAAAAATAAAAGTGGCGCCAAGTTCATATTTTGGATAAATGCTATCAATACGTCGTTGTATATTGTCAAGGCGTCTTTGTATATTGTCATGGCGCCGTTGCATATTGTCATTGTTTTTTTTTTTTTTTTTTTGGGGGGGGGGGGGGGGGTGATTGATATTGTCATGAGGACTGTTGTATATTGCCACAGCACCCGTTGTATATTGTCGCGGCGCCGTATTGATGGAAGCAACAGAGATGTGGTTCAGGCAACAAACGTAGCGAATACCTCGCACTGCCAGAGTAACTAACGATTGCCTGGAAGAGGCTGATGAAACTAGAATGTTACATACAAACACAAGAAAGAGAACGCAACATTCGTTGGTCCCACCATGAGAAAAAGGGCCACTGGAAAACATCGAGACGACTGTACAGATCAGTGGGAGGCAGAGGCAGACTTGTAGTCAGGATGTTGGGTGAACTAAGAAGGTGGCAGGGGGGGGGGGTAATCATCAACAGGGTTAATCAGGTACTCCAAGGACAGAGATATGAGGCGAGACAACGCATATGCCGGTTGATGATGATGATGATGATGATGATTATGATGATGATGATGATGATGATGATGATGATGATGATGATGATGACGACGACGATGACGAGTAGCAACATCAGGTTGTGCAACAACTTTGTTCTAATAGGAGCGTCCCGGTTTTTTAGTCACAAGACCCCTAACCCGGCTGCCACAGCCCAGCATACACTGCAATGGTATCGTTTTCTTAATATACAATCACCAACATTCATTCCGCTGCGAACAAGTAAAAGCAACAGTTGTCAGCATGTACTCCACAAGGAACCTACTGAGAAATGAATGAATTTCTTAGGGCAACAACAAAGGAACCAGTATGGCATCAGTCTAATCGCCGACTGCCGAAATAATTCCATGCATAACAAACACGGAGATAAGGCGTGGATTAAGCCTCACATCACAGACAGAAGTGAGCAGAAAATTAGTTCGCCATCTCCCCCAACCCAACCAAACCCCCCACACCCGTTCACACCCCTAACCTCAGCCTCGTAAATTTCCCCGGCCTCAGAGCTCCTGTTTTTTTTTGTTATTTATTTATGTTTTTTTTTTTTTTTAGTTTCCATTTTCAGTTATGTATTATCTTAGAAGGAGCCGGGTAGAACTGAATTCATAGTGGTTTAAAAGCAGCCGGGACAATTTGGAACCTTAGGCTTCTATTCGCGAGTAGCAGCTGGCAAGGGTTGTTTCTATGGAAACCACATAAACAAGAAAGAGTAGACCATAAACCAGGAAGAGTAGATATAACTCTGACTTCTAACCAAGAAACGACATGAAGAGTAACCGTCATTCTGTATTTATGGGAGATTTTTGTTTGAAAATCGTTCCTTGTTTGTAGAATCAATAAATACCCCAGTAGATACAGCCCAGACAAACGTTAATTGAAGTTAGTCCTAACTTGATTATTTATCCCCTATGATGAAATTGTTGTATTAGTTCGGAAGCTTTGCACGAGTGAGATTTAGGTTTTCTTAGATATTTAGTCAAAGGGTCATGATGTGCACGTAGAGCAGCACAGGCGATCATGGACCTCCACAAACAGTTGTCCTATGTGATCTTGATAAACTGGATTGTCATTCTTCTTTCCTACCACAATGCCAACCCAACTATAATTGTTTCGTTTCTGAAAATTATAGATTTGTGTTTTATATTTACACAGTGTGAAGGAAGGAAAGACAGTTTACATGTTATCAATGTGTATATCATCATTATTATCACCGTCATCGTTATGATCACCCTCATCATCATCATCATTGTAATCAGTATCATCATCATCATCATCATTATTATTATCATATTATTATTATTATCATCATCATCATCATCGTCACCATCACCACCATTATCATCATCTCTCATCATTATAATCATCGCTCTCATCCTCATGATTATTATCATCATCATAATCATCATCATCGTCAAGCATTTCAGCATTTGCATTGGTCGTGAACTTCCCTAATAATTCCATCCCATAGTTTCCCATCTTGTGCCACTCCCTTTACTTCTACATATGTGTGCATTCATAGAATTGTATATACAAGGGGCTTTTGATAAGTCTTTAGCCTGACCCTGAAGGAGTAGGCGGAGAAAATTGCAATTTGGCACAGTGCTTATTCCTTCTCAATGTAGCCACCACCTGAATTTATGCATTTCTGCCATCTCTGCGTGACCTTGAAAAGACCTTCAGAATAAAACAACCTATTTTTCGAACTAAACCAGATATCACAAGCCAGTATGACATCTTCGTCACTGTCAAGACGATTTCCTTTCAGCTGTTTTTTTTTTTTACGATTTGGTGAATCCAAGTCTCATCTACCGTCCCCATGGTCTTTTACATGTTTTTTCGACCGCCACATGTTGAGCAACTGGCCACAGGCAATCAACCCGTGTTTGTTTCTGTTCACATGTCAGCAGGCGCGGGGCACACACTTTTCTCATGTTCATTCTGTTGTGTAAAATTCTAAAAACTGTACTCTTACTCAGTTTTGCTGAACCCGATATCTCTGCAATTGTCATTTTCCTATCCTGGTCTATGATTTTCTTCACTTTTGCAGTATTTGCATCACTGCAGTCTGAGGACGGTCGTCCTGGTCTTGGCAGATCTGCAACTTGGGAACGGCCACGCTTCAACGGCAAACACCAATTTTTTACAGAAGCATACGAAGGACAGACTTCCTCAAACACTGGCCCCATCTCCCTGTGTATTTCTGTAGGTGTTTTACCCTGTATCATCAAGAATTTTATCACAGTCCTGGCGTCTGATTTCTCCATTGTTCTGACAAGCTGTTGGATGTGCAGATCTGGTCAGTAGGGTGTGTTGTGCCATGCACCATATCAGGAAAACCAGTTGAGGTTGGAAATTCTTAATTCATATGTCTGTTACAAATTGAATGAGCTATACATGTGCCAAATTTCAATTTTCTCCGCCTACTCCTTCATGGTCAGGCTAAAGACTTATGAGAAGCCTCTTGTATCTGCGTAAACATGTTATCCTTGCCATGCCCCTTCCTCCTGTCCCAAGCCAACCCTCTAGTATCCTCGTTGGTTTTTGTCCATGTCCTAGGATGCACCCAAGAGACGTGTGTCTTCGTTTGTTGATTACTGTAACATGTTTTCTTTGTACTGCTATATATTCTAGAATGTTTTCGTCTCTCAGTTTTTTTTTTCCAACCCGTTCTTTCTAGTCATGTTATGGTAACACGGAATCCAGAATGCTTCTATACTTTGTTCATTACGTTTGTCCATTGTCCATATTTCACAACCGCATACCACGATTGACGGTTTCCCTGGTCTAGGGTTTACACGACTTTCTCCGTAATCCCGTATACTCTCGCGAGTAACGTGACGTGCGCGAGAATCGGTAGCGGTTCTCTCCGGTCGGTAACTTAGGGGTATGTGAGCCGGTCGCTCAGAAAGCAATGGCAAACTACTGAGTGCAGTCTTGCCAAGAAATCAACAATCAGCTGAAAGATGCTGATGTTGACAGCGATGTCCTGTAAAAGGATATGCGGGGGGGGGGGGGGGGGGGGGGGAAGTACCACGATTGGGCAGATGTACGTGATATTATGCAAATTACTATCCACGTGATACTGCCCTATCAGCCACTGAGTGCCGGTTGGTCTATAAGATGTGAGCCCAACACCGTATGGGCCATGGGGCTTCAGGTCTGTACAAGGGCCTTGACTTACAATGTTACCCTGGCTGTAACCGGCCTACTTGGGGTTGAACCGGCAGTCTGTGTGAGAGGCCAGACAGAGGCAGTGGGTGTTCATTGGCCAACATGTGAGAGGCCAGACAGAGGCAGTGGGTGTTCATTGGCCAACATGTGAGAGGCCAGACAGAGGCAGTGGGTGTTCATTGGCCAACATGTAAGAGGCCAGACAGAGGCAGTGGGTGTTCATTGGCCAACATGTGAGAGGCCAGACAGAGGCAGTAGGCGTTCATTGGCCAACATGTGAGAGGCCAGACAGAGGCAGTGAGTGTTCATTGGCCAACATGTGAGAGGCCAGATAGAGAAGTGGACGTTCATTGGCCAACATGTGAGGGACCAGACAGAGGATGTGGACGTTTTTTGGCCAACATGTGAGAGGCCAGACAGAGGCAGTGGACGTTCGTTGGCCAACATGAGAGGGACCCGTCAGAGGCAGTGGGCGTTAATTGGCCAATATGTAAGAGGCCAGACAGAGGCAGCGGGCGTTCATTGGCCAATATGTGAGAGGCCAGACAGAGGCAGTGGATGTTCATTGGCCAATATGTGAGAGGCCAGACAGAGGAAGTGGACGTTCATTGGCCAACACGTGAGGGGGCCAGGCAGAGGCAGTGAGCGTTCATTGGCCAATCTGTGATAGGCCAGACAGAGACAGTGGGTGTTCATTGACCAACATGTGAGAGGTCAGCCATAGGCAGTGGGCGTTCATTGGCCAACATGTGAGAGGCCAGACAGAGATAGTGGGTGTTCATTGGCCAACGTTTGAGAAAAGAGGCCCTGGAACATGTTGTAACAACCGGGCAGATGTGGGGAAACAGAGTTAGGGGATGACATCACCACCATCGTGTGCCTTGTAAAAGTGGCGTAGGCGTTTATGTCTCTTCACAGATCCCGATTCTTGGTGTTCTGGATCAACTCTGTTGGTGACATTCCTCAGGCCATGATCTGAAACCAACAAGCATTGTTTCTCACCTGCTGTCTCTGACATCTTCTACCGCCTAAATCTTTCCAGTGATGCTCTTCGATCCTCTCTTCTCATTATATGGCCAGATAACACTGTTTATCTCTGTCATACAGTTGCTTCTAATGATCTAATGTTCTACCTCCATTAACCTCTACCAGGCAAACATTCTCAGTTACTCTGGTCGTTCATGTGTCAGATCTTATATATATATAATTTTACTTCTAGTAGCACCGAACTGAAATTTGCGTGTGGATTAGCTTTATCTATTACCAGTGTCCTTCCGACTTCTGAGGTGCTTGTAATTTACGTCCCCAAGGCCAACTGACTGGTGTAGGGGTTGAACCTGCCCCTCAGCATAAGCGCACTGGATGTTTAAGAACTAGCGCTCTTATCAATTCGACCATGTTGATCTCTGGTCTTAGATATGACTGAGCTACAGTATGACAGTAGACGCTACTACCTGCTCACCAAATTCAATCCACCACATTGTGTCAACGCCTTCGGGTGGAGGGGCGCAATTATCCCGGTGCGAGGAAAGCAACCTAAGGACTACAATCAAACCAGGCCCTAAGCCTTGGTCGGCAACTGGTCTAGGATCAAAGCTCCGAAATGACGGACAATTAGAGCATTGTTTTGCTGATCCGGCAGCTTCTGCTGCTTGTCTTGTTCCAGACGTATCGGCGTTACCTTTCCTCTGGAGTAAACTAGACAGTCCGAGAGAGGGATCATACTGCATGGGCAAAATATGGTCTCTACAATTCAGCCCAGGTTTTGTGCTATTGAGAAATATAACATTTTCTACCGCCATGAGTTGTAGTTGTTATGCCTTGTTAGACGCGCAATGATCAAACTATCGTCTGTCAAGACGGCGAGGTGCCAGTGAGTGAGTGACTGGTTGTTTAAGGTATTCGCGACACCCGTCTCAGAAACCACATCCCCACTGAAGGCAAGCTCCTCCTGGTGTGTCCGTTCACGTCTCGAGATGCAGTGCCACACAGCGGAACATTTTCCATACAACATTTCAAAACTCTCGTTCTGACATTCAATTAACATGATTTATTACCCAATATACTTCTCATCTTCTCATATGCAGCTTTTCCTTGGCAGATTTTGCAGTTAATCTATGTCACGCATCTTCCATGTGACAATTCTGCGTTTTTTCTCGATCATATAATTCCTTTATGTATTCATTCCATCTATTTATAACATCATCTTCCGCTAATATCTCGCCATCCAATTGACAAAGTTGTTTTCCAATATGAATGTAACATACACAATTGATGAACGAAAGATGAGTGATTAGAAGGGCCGAATGTAAGACGGGCTTGCATGCCCAATTTGTAACCCTTTGACAATAAAGATTGTTCGTTCGCTCTTTCCTTCGTTCGCCTGCATTTCTTTCAATCACCTTGTGTGATATCTTATTGTCCAGGTTGTAAGATCACGGATTTATCAGAGCATATTTTTTGCACCTTTAATAGAATTGATCTCAATATTGTTGCACTGCTCTTTTAAACTGTTTTCCTTTGTGTGTATATCTCTCATTTCGTTATTTTGTATTCTTCTTTGTCATTTTTCTTTGTTTACTTTTGCCCGTTAACTTTATTATTTCTGCGGTCATCCTTTTTTTCTGAGCTGTTTACTTACTTTCTAGGATAATCTCTTTGCTTATTTGATGGATGGCGCTTTTCAGCATTTCCCAGCGTTGTTTATGCTTTGTCTTTTAGATATCGCACTGTATGTATTTTAGATATTGCACTGTACTGTTTACCACAATCACTCTGAATATTTTTCATGTTCTTTAACTGCTCATAGAATATATGTGTTAAATCTCATCTCATCTCATCTCATCATGTTCCTCTTGTACCTTGCGGTGTCGAGGTGAAGTATAAACAGCGGGAGAGTGCTCGCTTATGGGCTTCAAGTATCGATATTCCCATGGATTCTGTTATTCCCTGCGTCTATCTTTTACGTGGTCGGCCTCTTCCTCTACTCCCATCAGGTCTGTACATCATTGCTTGTTGTGGTATACTGTTAGTTGGTAATCTACTTGCATGGCCAAATCATTTGACTTGCTGCCTTCTAATAAAATCTAGTGCAGCTATAACCCCCACTTTAGTCCTGATTTCTTTATTTCTGATCTTATCTTTTCTTGATATATTGAGTATTCTTCTCAGGAACCTCATTTCTGTTGTTGTGATTTTTCTTTTCTATTTTTCTGTCATTGTCCAGGTTTGGCATTGGTAACATAGAGTTGGTATAAAGATTATGTTGTAAAGTGCTTTCTTAGTAGTTATTGATTCATGTTTGTTAAATCTAATGTTATTAATTTCTTTTCAATTTTACAGTCACAATTTGTTGGACATGTTATGAGAAGAAATGGATTGGAGAACTTGGTGACAACTGGCAAGATCGAAGGGAACAGACCAAGGGGAAGACCGAAAAGTAAATACCTTTATGGCTTGGCCACATGGCATGGTCGAGACAGGAACGCTGAGCTGATCCACGACACTGGTGATCGAGTAAAATGGCGAGTCATGACCGCCCACGCTTTCCGGCATGGCACATGATTGATTGATTGATTCAATCTTACTTTTATTTGTCAACATACTGGGACGTTATCTCTCGCTTATATTACTTTTATTAGACTCTTTGTTTCATGAGTTCATGTCTGAATAGAGCCGAGTCATCACCACTCCCCGATTCCATTAAGAAGGAACAACTCAAAACAACGGTATTCTTAAACAACAACAGCAGAAGCAACAACAAGAACAGACAGTACAACAACAACAGCAGCTGCAGCAGCAGCAGCAGCAACAACAGAAAGTGCAACAACAAGTACACCGACTCAGGTGTGCACCTACTTGTTGGTGTGCATCCAGGTGAGGAAGCGGATGTCACACACCTGGGTGTCAAACGGGTATTTGCCGATATTGACGGCACAGCTCGTCTCCGTGATAATGCCCGGCTCCCAATGGACCATGCCCGAGCTCTTGACACTGATCAGCATCTGGTTGTTGCCCAGTTCCCGGTAGTGCTGGGCCCTGAATGTCAATACATTAGTTTAATGTGCTTATTTTGGTACGCAGTAATTGTCAAGATCCCATTGCTTGAATGTATTTAGTTTAAGAGGTAACATAGTCAAGACTATATTAGTTTAATGTCGTTAGTTTGGTACATAGCATTGTCAAGATCACATTCGTGTAATGTGGTTAGTGGGCCTGTTTGATTACACAGCGAGTTAGTTCTCTAAAGCTCTGGATTGTGTGAGCAATTCTAGCAAAGTATCATTTGAGTGAAGGGGAACTCCCAGCTGCATCTTCCACTGGGGTGGGACGTCCGACACACACGATGGTGGCAAATACGGTTTAGGGAACAAGGCGTCCGCCGCAATAAGTGGGACAGAGCAGGACATGAGCACGGGAGATGGTGAAAGATGGAAAGCTTTCTTTTCGAGAAAGATCTAAAAGCTTTGTATTCCCGAAAAAGGGAAAGCTTTGTTTTCCCAAAAGATGGAAACTGTTTTCATGAAAGATGGGCAGCTTTGTTTGCAAGAAAGATGAAATGCTTTCTTTTCTAAAAAGATAAAAAGCATTGTTTTCTCGACTTATGGGAAATTTTGTTTTCCCGAAAGATAAAAAGCTTTGTTTTCCAGAATGATGAAAAGCTTTGTTTTCTCGAAAGATGGAAAACTTTGTTTTCCCGACAGATGGAAAGCGTTGTTTTCCCCAACAGGCTCAACTTAGGGGATAATTTTTCATAATTCCCCAACATAGATTGAAATCAGCTGCCAGCGATTCGGAAGCAGATCAATCAGCGCGGTTTTTGATGGCTTCAGGTATCGGCCATTCAGAAAACAATGGCAAACTACTGAACGAAAACTTGCGTCGTAAATCACAAATAGTCAATAAATGCGGGCGTTGACTGCGACGTGCTGTAAAGGATATGTCCCTAACCTTAACTTGACCATTGTGTATGTGGGTGGGTGCGGGTGTGTTGATTGGTGGGTGTGTGTGTGTGTGTGGGTGGGGGAAGTGTGGTTGGGGCATGAATGTTTGGCTGGGTGGTTGGAGATGTGTGGATATGGGTGGGTGGGTGTATGTGGGCTGGGGGATGGGTATGTTTGTGGAGAGATGTGTGTGGGGGGATGTGTGTTAATAAGGAAGGGTGGGTTGGTGGGTGTTTGGGTGGGGATGTGTGTGGGGGTATATGTGTGGGTGGGTGGCGTATGTGTAAGGCTGGGTGAGGGTTGTGTGGGTGGGGTCGGTATGTGGGAGGGTGGGGGTGGGTGGGAGTGTATGTGGGTGGAGGATGTGTGTGGGTGGATGGAGGGTGTGTGTATGGGTGAGTGATATGTTTGGGTGGGTGAGGTGTGTGTGGGTTGGGGTTGTGTGTGGGTGGATGGTGATGTGTGTGGGTGGGTAGGGATGTGTGGGTGGGTGAGGGATGTGTTTTATAACAATATAATATGCACTGTTTATGTTTACAATATTCATTTGACATTTTGAATTGAATTGAATTGAACTGTGATGCGGGCTACGTTCAGCAAAAGCATGATGATGATGATGATGATGATGAATGATGATGATGTTGATGATGATTGATGATTATGATGATGATGATGAATGTGATGATGATGATGATGATGATGATGATGATGATGATGATGATGATGATGATGATGATGATGAGAATGGTGGTGATGATGACTGTGATGATAGCGA